>JAQIUQ010000945.1:67500-315000 GCA_030378365.1 Hybognathus amarus | reverse complement strand
ATGTTCGAATCCCTAAAAGAATGCATCCTAAAAGAATGGTAAAGTTTGATGCGTCGCCACGGCAACAGTTTCAAAGATATCAAGAATCCATTCATAGGTCTTCATCTGCCGTGTATGTACATTATACAGATGAAGTTTGAAGCAAATCGGGTAAAAATCAGAGGGTGATTTCAAAGCATTTTGAAAGTGACACACTTCCTGCTGCCAGTTGGTGGCGCTATAACTTTGACTCACAATAGTCACATCCATGTGATCGTCCTCTTACAGCGAACGCACTGCTGAAGTTTCATCCAGATCAGTTAATGTATGCTGAAGTTATGACACACTTCCTGTTTCACGTTTCTCGCCATAGTTTCGTTTCCTCGCCACGGCCAAACCGTTCGAGATATCAAAAATCCCCACACAAACTTTCATCCTCAATGTCTTGACTTCTAGCTGACCGAGTTTCGTCGAATTTGGATCAGAGCTCTCAGGAGGAGTATTTAAAAGTTCATTGCGTGTGTTTTACAAAAAAACCTCAATAGCCGACTTCCTGTTGGGCTGGGGTAAAAAGCAAGAACGCGAGGTATAGATGAAATTCTGCTATCGACATGTGTACCGAGTTTCATATTATTACATGCAAGTGTGTTTGAGTTATGGACCAGGTGTTCGGACCCCATTCCAGGGGGCGCTGACGAGCCGCCCTGCCACGCCCGGGTACCAGCTTCAGCCCGGCTCTGATGGCCGCGGGTTCTGACCCGTGTGCAAAGTTTCAAGAGTTTTCGGAGCATGTTAAGGGCCCCAAAAGTGCCCGAATAGTCGCTAAAAAAAAAAAAAAAAAAAAATAAAAAAAAAATAATCGGAAGGAAAACAATAGGGCTCTGCGCCCTTTCAGGGCTTGGGCCCTAATAATGGAAGGAAAACAATAGGGCTCTGCGCCCTTTCAGGGCTTGGGCCCTGAAAATAATCGGAAGGAAAACAATAGGGCTCTGCGCCCTTTCAGGCTTGGGCCCTAATGAAATGAAGTTTTATAGACTGATGATTAAAGAAATGGCATAGACGGATCACTGAAACGCATCCAATGTGAACAGTCCCTAAGTCTATCTTATAAAGAACTTGATTGCTAAATGATTTGCTATGAACTGTTGTCCAGCTTTCGTTCAATTATCTGAAAAATAAAGTAAATTCTAAAGCATGTACAGTGATGTCTTTTCCTTTGTCTGTTTTGATAACATAATTGCTGAAATTATATTGGTTCTTGGCTAATTTTTATATATATGCAGTTACTTGGGTACCGTAGTTGATCAAATTAATCACAATCAGTTAACAATTGGCAGCAAATGGCATAAGGATAGGAGAAAGGTTAAAAAAAAAAGATTTAAAAAGTCACAAAGAAGAAAATCTTACCAATTGCTGGTGTGGCTAGGGTTTGTCGGCCCACTAGTTGAGCAGGGCCCAGTCCATCCAGGAAGTCACTGAACTGAGTCTCGACTCATACCGCTGGAAATATTGGACTGACAAAGACAAACATTGTAATGAAAAAGGTGTTGCAGGTGTTGTTCTTACTGACTTATAGTAGATTCATAAAAGAAGAAATGTAGTAACGATATCAATTTCTTTTTAACTGGTCTCTTTAAAATTATCAATGTATCCAAAGTATGTATTCAGGGATGGTGTTCCCACAAACATGCTTTTTTGAAGCATGTTTACCCATAATGGCAATGCCTGACTGACTGTTGTTTGGATAAAAGGAACCACAGTTAAAGGGTTAGTTCACCCAAAAATGAAAATTAAGTCATTAATTACTCACCCCCATGCTGTTCCAACCCCGTAAGACCTTTGTTCATCTTTGGAACACAAATAAAGATATTTTTGATTAAATCTGAGAGGTGGATCACTCCTCCATAGACTGCCTAAGGGACTGGCTCTTGACGGCCCATAAAGACATTAAAGAGAATGTTTAAATATTCCATGTGCCTACAGCGGCTCAATTATAAGTTTATCAAGCGACGAGAATACTTTTTGTGCGAAAAAAACATAAATAACGACTTTATTCGACTATTCCATTGCTTCCTTATGGGCGCATGCGCGAGAACTGAGATGAGGACGTTCTCATTCGACTACTTCTTGTTACAGGCTGCTCACCGCTTCAGGAGTACTACCACCCCCTACCGTATAAGACGATGTGCTGATATAGCTGGAAGCGCAAAACTTTCTGTTTACAAGCAGAGGAAGATCTGCCCTGTACATACGCTTTTCAATTAGCGTATTTTCCGCACTATGAGGTGCACTTAAAAGCCTTTAATCTTCTCAAAAAAACGACAGTGTGCCCTTAAAAATCCGGAGCGCATGTTATATGGATCATCATCATATACGGTAGGGGGCGTTAATAGTCGAATAAAGACGTTATTTATGTTTTTTTCACACAAAAAGTAGTCTCGTCGCTATAACTTTATAATTGAGCCGCTGTAGGCACATGGAATATTTAAACATTTTCTTTAATGACTTTATTGGCAGCCAAGAGCCAGTCCCTTAGGCAGTCTATTGGAGGAGTGATGCAGCTCTCAGATTAAATAAAAAATATCTTCATTTGTGTTCTGAAGATGAACGAAGGTCTTACAGGGTTGGACCAGCATGGGGGTGAATAATTAATGACTTAATTTTCATTTTTGGGTGAACTAACCCTTTAATGAGGCTGCTATTTCTAAAAAATAATAATCACGGTTTACGATGGGACATTTCAGAATGAAAAAAAATAAATATATACATGGAAAATGTGAAATTTACTTTGGATCATTGTAAATACACAAACAGGAAATTGCTCCAACTGACCCCTGCTTTTGGGACAGATATGTACATACAAGAACTGAGCAATTGGTATGAAAAGATAACAAGAACAAATCTTTCCATGTTGTTTTAGAGAACCCGTAACAGATGTTTGAAGAGGAGTGCGTGACCAATGCAGTGCCAATCTTGTAATTATGGGTGGAAGTGCTGCATTTAAAAAATTACAAAATATAATCTAATAAAGCAACAGAAGGAAACTTACCTGCTTTCTGAGTTGTAGCTGTTCAGTGCTTGCGTTGTTGGATTCTCGGCTGGGTTGACGGCTCATATTCCTCTGCAATTCCACAGCCATTCCTGTCTCCTGACTGCGCTGGATTGTCCCTTGACTGCCCTTCGACTTCTTATTGGATGCCTCTAAAGATGGATAGATTCCACAAACAATAAAGAAATGTATTTTTAAGACTTTTAATGGAAGTTTGTATCACTCATGAAAATCTGTATCTCTCCAGACTCCTACATGATTGTCTGTGATAAAATTTTAAGAGTTCAATGAGATTAATGTCCTTTCTAAACAATTCCAGTCAAGCTGCACACTATCTTTTCAACATGCTACATCAAAATAATTTGACAGTGCTTGTAGCTCCCACTGGGATGAGAGCGAACCCTACTGCGTTAACAACCCCTTTATCTGTCTTAAGGGAGGGGGGCATGTCTCCTCCTGAGTCACTTTTGTCTTACATAAAACAGAGAGAATAAAATGCAGATCCCCCGCAGGTCTTGCGACTCCTCTAATGTGCTTTCAAGACTTTTTCAAAAGAAACAGGCTCTGTGGCAGTGGCATGAGTCGCCAGATAGAAAGTCGCTATTATACCAAACAATGCAGGGTCAGTCCTGAAATCTGAAAGTACTAAAATGGCCACAGGTGCCCCTTTTGAAATATGCGCTATTCAGGTTTGATGAGGACAAACAAACCATAGCTAAAGCAAACATTTGAACTCGTAGCAGGATACTGATCAAAGGCTGAAACAGAAAAGTAGGCTTAATGTTTATGACACTGCATTTTGTGTGCCCTCTTTCTTTATCTAGTGAAAACATTTTGACAACCTCTAAGGACAAACACATACTATTATTTATTTTATATATATATATATATATATATATATTATATGTATATATATATATATGTATATATATATATATATATATATATATATATATATATATATATATATATATATATATATGTATATATATATATATATATATATATATATATATATATATATATATATATATATATATATATATATATATATATTTTTTTTTTTTTATGTCAGGTAACCTGAAAAAAAAAATTGTAAATTGAAATACATTTTGGGAACTTTTACATTTGTTTTTGATAAAAATACAGTACATTTTTGAAATATTCATACAATTTTAAGTATATCTGTTAACTATTATTATATCCTCTGATGGCAAAGCTGAATTTTTAGCAGCTATTACTCCTTCAGTCTTCAGTGTCACATGATCCTTTAAAAATCATTCTAATATCCAGACTTGGTGCTCAAAAAATATTTATTATTATTATGTTGTTGTTTTTTTTAATACAACAATTGTGCTACTTAATATTTGTGTAGAAACCATGATACATTTATTTTTGGATTTTTGGATGAAATAAAAGTGTGAAATATTAAAATGGAAATTTGTGTATCATTGTAAATGTCTCTACGGTCACTTTTAAAAAATGTAACGCATCCTTGCTGGATAAAAGTATTATTTTCTTTCAAAAACAAAACAAAACAAAAAATTATACCAAATACAACAAATTGTTAAGGGTCAAATCAGTGCCGTAAGCTGACAATTGCCTTTTACTTATTTTTACAGTGTATTTATTATTTGAGAAAAAAAAAACTCTCATTTTACTTAATTTAAATAGGGAATAAAAAAAGATAAACATAAAAGATTACAAAAAAATAACACAAAACTCATGTTTTTAATTTTCTGTAAATAAATTTTTAGCAAAAAAAAAAAATTGGTTTGTGGTATTATTGTAAATATAACTTTTGGCATTGGTTAGATCAGCAGAAAGTAGCAGTTTCAATGTTCCCTTTTGAGGGAACTCACAATGCATCAACATTGCTTTGGGAATGCTTCCAGTGTAAGTGCGTCTGAAGCATCTATGTCAACTAGTCCAATAGGAAAAATGATTGTCACGGGCAGGTGACGTCATGACCAGGAAATTATAAAAGAGCATCCGGTGCAAGCCGGCATCAGCTTCTGTGGCCTCAGCAAGCGATCTGTGTCTCTGACTGTTCTATTTACTGTTTTCTGTGAAAATACATATATATTTTGGGAAACATGGCAAAAGAATTATACAAACTCTGTGCTTCTCCCTGCTCGCGCTATTTAATGGGTGGGGACATATACAAGCTTTGTGTAGTTTGTTTGGGAGTTCAGCATGCGGTGTCAGCCTTCGAGGGGGCTGACTGCCAACATTGCGAGATGCTTCCGCTCTGCATGCTCTGCTCCCGCCTGGCGATTTTTGATGAAAGCAGCCAGGCTCGCAATTCTCAGGGTACAGGACCCACGTCTGCCGAGGAGAATGCATTCCTGGGGATCGCAAAAGGGATCTTTCAGGAGGGGTTGGAGACGGGTCCAGTGACCTTATCGCCTTCGTTTTCTGGGAGATCCGGTGCTCCGGAGGAGCTAGATGTGCTGGGCATCGAAAGTGAAATCACACACATGGGGGAAAGGAATTTGCCACCTATTTCTCCCGCTTATGGGGAGCTGGTGGAAGTGATTATTAGAGCTGTAGATAAATCTACATATTGATTGGCCAGCTGAGAAAAGAGGGCACTCGTCCCAAAAGCAAACTAGATTAGCGTTTTCTTACATCTAATGCGTCACTTCCACCACAAGGCCTTCCTTTTTCAATTTGCACAGTGAGCTGTCCAGATCGTCGAATAAACCGTACTCGTCCCGAATTGTCAGCCCCCAAGTTCAGGCATAAAGGAGTTGAAAGAGTACGGTTATGAGTCGAATGCCCCGGGCTAAACAGACGCAAGCGAACTATCTGTTGCCGGTTCAGCATCATCTCCGAAGGCCTCAGCTTTGCGGCACAAAACCGTTAAAAGCAAAATCTACGTTAATGGTGCATGTCTTCATCCTATGGCTGTGCTTCAGGTATCCCAGGCTGATCTGCTGGGGGATTTGGATAAAAGTGAAGGAGTTGGGCCCGATGAGAACTTTGTCAGGCCACAGATTTGTCTCTCAGGGCTATGGCAGCTGTCAGTGAGGTCGTCGATAGGTTCCAGGAGGCAAAAAAACAGTCACAGGCATTTCAAAAATTTCTCCCTCACCGTGTCCAACCCCCTGGGGCTGCTGGGTGTGAGCAGCCCCAGTCATCTACCTCCTCATAATGTGCACAGCAGAAAGAGAGCATTGCGTCTTGTGCACCTCCTCAAAAACACTGGAAGCAGACGCAACACTTTCAGCCAAAGCCTTTGTCAAAGCCGGATTTGAGGACCGTTCTTCAGGCTAAGAAGGCTTCGGTGCAAAAGAAAAGGTCTTGACGCCACTGGCATCAGACCGGTGACGACAGCACCAACCGAAGTAAACCGATGTACACCTCAGATTATGGTGCCTGTTCCATTTCAGGGGTTCTCAGGGGGCCATTTCCGACACCCTAAGTGCTTCGGGGCGCAGTGGTCTCCAGCGAACATCTGGCGTAATGCCAACTCGACATTGCGTCAGACGTGAACCCTCAGAGGGGGTTAAAAAACAGTCAATCTGGGTAGTTCCTGCAAGTATGTTTCAGGTCCCCGGGCTAAGTGTCTCAATTACACCAGAGGCCAGCCTCGAAAGGCTGGGTCCCTTAGTACAATTTTTAACAGAGTGGGAGAATCTGCCAAATATTTCTTGATGGGTCCTGCAGATAATAGAGGATACAGAATCCAGTCCTCCTCGTCCTCCACATTTCAACAGAGTGTTGCCCACAGTGGTGCATCCCGAGCAGGCTCTGGTGATGGAGCAAGAAGTAAAAGCTCTGTTAGCGAAGGAAGCTATAGGACAGGTGTATCCACCCGACAGGGAATCAGGTTTTTACAGCTGCTATTTCATTGTTCCAAAAAAGGATGGGGGTTTCTCCCATTTTAGATCTTCATCTGTTGAATCGTACAGTTCAGAAACTCAAGTTCAAAATGCTGACACTCAAACAGATTGTGACTCAAATCTGATCTGAGGACTGGTTTAGCACGATAGATCTGAAAGACACATACTTCCTTGTCTCCATCCTTCCTCAGCACAGGAGGTTCCTGAGGTTTTCTTTCAGGGGCAAAGAATACCAGTATCGGGTACTTCCATTCGGTCTAGCTTTATCTCCACGTACATTCACAAAGTGCGTAGATGCAGCTCTGGCCCTGCTCAGGCTGCAGGGGATATGCATTCTGAATTACATAGACTGGCTGATTCTAGCGGAGTCAGAACAGTTAGCGGTTCGGCACCAAGGTGTCGTTCTCGCACATTTTCATAAATTGGGGTTTAGGCTCAACACCAAGAAGCATGTGCTTTCTCCAGTACAGAGAACCACTTTTCTTGGTGTGTTATGGGATTCAGTCACGATGCGAGCCACTCTGTCGCTCGCCCGTGTAGCTGCTATTCTTACAGCCACAAAAGAGCTAAAGCTAGGCCAGTCACGCACTGTGAAACAGTTCAAGACTGTTAGGCTTCTTGGCAGCAGCGTCTGAACGTGATACCTTTTAGCCTGCGGTACATGAGACCTTTGCAGTGGTGGCTCAGAACCAGAGGGTTCTCACCGAGGGGAAACCCACTTCGTATGATCAAGATAACACGCCGGTCTCTCGCGCCTTTGTTATATGGAGAAAACACTGGTTCCTGTCCCAGGGTCTGGTGTTGGGATGCTTCCCTCACCGGCTGAGGGATCATCATGTGCTTGTCCGGAGACAACACATCGGTGGCCTCTTAATTATTTTATCAGGGGGGTCTGCACTATGTACACATAAACAAAACTTGCAACAGGGTTGGGGAGTGGGGGATGGAGGTAGCCCAGCACAGGTATGCAGCCATCCGGTCCTGCAGCCATTTTCGCGTGGGATGGGGTGTGGGGCTGGTGAATGCATATCTGTATGTATGTGTAAGAGTCCATGTATGTGTAGGCCTGGAGTGTCGCTGTGCCTGGCATCATAATCTAGGTGCCTCAACAATCAGTCAACAATCACCAGGTGTCCTGGGGAGTTGGGTAAGGAGCGCGAGAGCGGCTCACTGCAGTGCTCTTCCGGGGGAGTTGTTGTTCCAACAGTGGCCTTGGCCAAGGCCAGTGCTGGTTGAGGGCGGCCGAAAACAGATAAGATTGGGATTGTTTGGTCTTGGGGCGAAAAAGCTGCATTCAATTTACACGGCTAATTCTCATTGTCTCTGGTCTCCTAAACGATCCAAATCCTTCTGCAAAGCTGAAAGCTTCTCCATGATGTTATCCATATTCTGGTTCATAGACACAGTCCCAGTGCTGACAGCTCTGCCCACCGCTTCAATCATGACGGGCAGCCTTGTGAGGCTTTGGACAGCTGTCTCCGTCTTTTTAATTCCTCGATAAACCAGGGCAATGCCTAATCCAATCAGCAGAAGACCTGTTATCATGGTTCCGAATAGGTAGAGATCTTCAACGTCCTCCACGGAAAGAGACGCCAGACACACGACCCGCTACTTCTCCCACGCGTCCATCGTGTAGCCAGCTGCGAACGTTCCGGCAGGGCAGTCAGGTTCCCCCGAACCCAAGCTTCTCGTCGAGAAGATGGTGTCAATTGCGTTGAGAGACCAGTTGATCAAATCCATAATTTCTTAGTATGGAGAGCAGTGCTGAGAGAGTCTCTCAAAGTACAAGACAGTAGACTAGACGTGACGAGAAAAGCAAAGCAGGGAAGGTAAGGGGAGGGAGAGAAAATGCGACCGCCTTCGTTGAGAGCCAAAGCAGAAGTAGCTGAGACCATTCTAAGCTCCCAAGCTCCTGCTACGAGGAAACTTTATTCACTTAAATGGAAAGTTTTTACTTCTTGGTGTAACCCAACGCTAGTGTGACCCGGATAATTGTTCGGTTACACCCAACATAGTGCTCGAGTTTCTACAGAGCGCTTCACCGTCAGGTCTATGTCCTTACATGCTCAAGGTTTACGTGGTGGCCATTTCCGGCTTCCCACGCACTGGTGGGTGCTACATCTCTGGGTCAAGACCCCCTGATTACACGTTTCCTCCATGGCACACTGAGGCTGAGGCCTGCAACTCGCACTAGGGTGCCGGCTTGGGATCTGCGATAATTCTTGAAGGCTTGTCTGGGGTTCTCTTTGAGCCCTTTGATTCAGTCTCAGAAAATGTCTCACTTTAAAAACTGTTTTTCTATTAGCTATATCATCCCTTAAAAGAGGTGGTGACCTTCAGGCCCTTTCAGGTTTCCCCCCACCTGCCTTGAATTTGCACCGGGGAAGGCATTCTTGTTTCCTAAACAAGGTTATGTTCCTAAGGTGCCTACCATTATCCCGAGGCCTATTGTGCTACAGGCCTCTCAGGCATTTAAAATTCTGGAGGTTTGAGTATTCTGCGTTCCCAAAGCGTCGTGACCCATCGCAAGTTCACTTGAAAGGGAATGTCTCAGGTTACGACTGTAGCCCATGGTTCCCTGAGAAAGGGAATGAGACGATGCGTCACCCTGCCATACTTCCTGCATCCCTGTGATCATTTTGCTTGGGCAATTTTGGAAACTGATGCCGGCTTGCACCGGATGCTCTTTTATCATTTTCTGGTCATGACGTCACACCGCCCATCATCATATTTTTCCCATTGGACTAGTTGACATAGATGCTTCAGCCACACTCACGGTGGAAGCATTCCCAAAGCGTAGTTGACGCATCGTCGATTCACTTTCTCAGGGAACTATGGTTACAGTCGTTAACTGAGACGTTTTTTGTCAGACAATTATTGTGTTATAGACAGCTACAGATGACAGACCATGATTCCAACAAGTACAACATGTTCCTGGATCAATATATCTTTGCTGATACTGGAACAACATTCCAATCAATCAGATTTGAGAGAAAAGTTTACTTTTACGGGTTTTTTTTTGCCATTTTACATTTACACTTTACAGGGTTACGACTTACTTCAGGCTAACTTACCAGGGTTAGGTGCTTCTTCATAAGTGTTATTCACCAATCATTTCTCTCTGATTTTCAGGGATAACTTATGGATAGGGTTAGGTTTAGGGGTAGGGATATGGTTAGGATTACATTTTCAGATAGGAATTTTGTTCCAGGATCAACAAAATATGTTGACACAGGAACTAGTCTGACTCAGGATGTGCGCTAAAGACACTAACCCGTTCTGACTGATTTGTGAGGTGCTTCGGCTGCGGCGGTTTCCCACCAATAGCCACGAATCGAGCATTGAGGCTGGAGCGACGCTTTTTAGCTCCAGTGCCGACTGTTCCCAGAGCAGTGTCAGACTGGCTGCCGTCTGTATTCGCTCTGATGTATTAATGTCACCGCTAACACTTGTGCTCTTTAGCATATTCCGACCAGATGAGGCTCTGACTTGACGACTGTAAGCAAGAGAAAGAGTAAAAGAGGATGAATGGTTAAGACAATTCAGTTGATACATAAAGGTAAGAGAGAGACACTAACTGTTGAAAACCATATTCAAGATCTTAATGCTTTATTATATTTCAAGATGTATGTACACTGCTAAAACAGCTTACAAACCACATCACTGATTCTAATCGAAGCACAAAATAATACCTGGTTTTGTCCAATCAAATTATTTATTTATTTTTGCACAAGCCAGTATGGAAGAGAGATTGTCTATTGTAATCAATATCAGTATTCTGATCTGTTTTCCTGTAAGAGTTTAAAAGTATAGACCTACTTAAAGTGAAATTGTGTTCACACACTAATTAACACAAAGTCCCTAAAAGCTACAAAGTTTTAATTCATGAAATCCTTAAAACTTGATTTACATCTGATTTAATAAAATTGTGTTAATTAAAAAACAACATCTTCAGATCAGTGGTTCAAACTGTCTGTATTATGACACAGAAGCACGTTTTGAACGTCCAGCCATGTACTTTGCTGCCCCCTGGGGGCTCGGAGGAGCTGCCGTACGTCTGCCCCACCCTCTGGCGATCTCAAGGTACTGCAGGACTGTCCCGTTGCACGCTCCCCATCATGTCTACACCCTAATCCCCTGTCTGTAGAATGTAGGGTGGGGATAGGGAAGTAAGGAGGTAGGGTCTCTCTTCCCACAGGCTGGAGGTCAGTGCAGCAGTGATAGAGGGGTAGGCAGACAGGGTTCTCGGGCTAGGAGGATCCAGTGCTGGCTCAGTATTCAAGCATGGGAGATATGAGGTGCGAGCATAAGCAAAGAGGGGTGTTAATACACACACTTACACAGGACACACATAGACACACACAGAGTGGCATGTGAATAAAGCAAAACAAATAAATGATACAAATGAAATCAAACACAGCATGCACAATTGAACCATGTCTCAAACTATATGTAGTGTACAGGATCATTTTAAAGGAATACTCCACCCAAAAATGAAAATTCTGTCATCATTTACTCACCCTCAAGTTTTGCAAACCTGTATAAGTTTATTTCTTCTGCTAAACAAAAAGGAAATATTTTAAAGAATGATTGGAACTTTGACACCATTGACTTCTATAGTATTTTTTTTTCTACTATGGAAGTAAATGGTGCCAATGGGTGCAATGAGTTCTCAAAATATCTTCCTTTTGCAACAATATCAGGGTGAATAAATGATGACAGCATTTTCATTTTCGGGTGGAGGATCCCTTAAAGACAGCAGAAAAGATTATTATTCCAATAAAATATGAATAGTTGGTAAAAGTTAAGTTATTAAGGTATACCTGACGCTTGAACATGCACATTTTAAATTCATATGGATGTACAAGGGATTGGAAATATTTTAGAAATAAAACTGGTCAACATTTATTTTAAGTTTTACACTATTTTTAACCACTTTTTGGTCTCATTCTAAGGGCTGTGACAAATTAACTTACACAAATATTGATCAGTAATCAACTTATATGTAATAAAAGTTGAATGCATTATAATTATAAAGAATTAGCTTAAAAATAAAATTCACACACATTCAATCACATCGGCACACGTCAATGCCACGCAAAAAATAATCTTCCAGACAGTGACACCAAGTGTGTGGCTTCAAACTGATTTATAAAAAAATAAAATAAATAAAGAAGATATATAACTGGTTAGTGAAAAGAGACAAGAATAGACAGAAAAGATAGAAAGTTAATTTTAGGCTTTTATCATATATGTACAAGGAGAGGAGAGGGAATGATTTTATCCTCTTTTCATTTTTTTTTCCTTGTCATTGCCTCTTTTTCTATGTAAATTAGTCTTCTAATAGAACAAAGTATGTTTTTAACGATGCATATGTTTTTAACGATACATATGGCATTCAGGTGGTACTGTAAATGGAATTAGTTTATTTTGTACATTTCTACCGATCATTGCAGCAGTGATTCATCAATTGAGGACTGAAAGCTTGTGAAGAACTCTTCAACTGGGCATATGTCCAGATGTGTGGTGTAGTCGAGCATGCTTTTTGTATTTTGAAGAGCCAACTACGGTGTCTGGATCACTGGGATCATTAAGTCCCAGTGAAGTATGACAGATTGGAATAGTCTAGACAGCCTTCTATTTGAGGAAGAGCATACATACATCTTCTGGGTGCTGAACTCAATTTGTATAGTTCATTTAGCAAATAAGACAGTAAAACAATACAGAATGTGCATAAAAATAAAAAGCACTATCAGCAGAAATAAGATAAGATTGCTCAATTCTAGATTGCTCAATTCTGTTGTTTTTGTTGTGGTTTCTTGTATTAGCTAATGTTAAAGTTTTATCCGGTGGTGGTTGAGGTGAAAACATGGGCAGGGGGAGCTAGTCCAGTGTTACCTCACATGCTCCAGCCACCGTATGACGTCTGCGGTTTAAGCTTCCTCTGAGAAACGTCTCTCTTCCCAGACTCCTTCGGTTGTCTGTTCCCATTCACCCCCATGAAATCCTTCTCTCCTTCTTCTCGTCTCCTTTACAACTCTCCAACGACTTTGACCTTTGACCCCCAATGCAATATGCATTTATGCAATAGAGCACAAGCCGTAATAGAAAGAAAGGGAAATCATGCAGAAAATAAAAAATGTTTCAAAAGTAACAAGCCATGCATAAGACAGACAGATAAAAACATGCAAATGTCAAATGACTAATAACAAAAATGAAATATCACTACCTGAGAACACATAATTTTTCTGTGACCTGAATTCAATAATTATTGGTAGTATAGAATAATTTTTGCAATTTTACTAGAGAAAAATATTATGATTTATAGGAGAAGGAATAAATAAGCATTGCAAGTAAACAACAATATAATTTAGTGTGACAGAGCAGAATATATTTTTTCTGATTAGGGAAAATTAGCAAGAGGTAAAGAAAAGAGAGAGTAAAAAAAAAACTATTTTGTAGCTATTAAAAATTTATATTTTGTACTATTTTTTAATTGGTGTGCTATGGTACAAAATCAACTTTTGCTCCAACTTCCATTGAAGAGTTAATCAGGAAACCTACTGGCAACTTTCTTTTTAAAGGTCATAACTATATTTTGCATTTATATATAATTATTCATATATATATTTATTTATATATATATTCATTAGGGTATGTAAGGGTATATATATATATATATATATATATATATATATATATATATATATATATATATATATATATTAGGGTATAAAAATATAATATATATATATATATATATATATATATATATATATATATATATATATATATATATTCATTAGGGTATGTAAGATTTGTGTAATGTTTTTGAAAGAAGGCTATTATGCTCACTAATATTATATTATATGATATATATATATATATATATATATATAAATATATATATATATATATATATATATATATATATATATATATATATATATATATATATATATATATATATATATATATATATATGTATATATGTGTGTGTGTGTGTGTATGTGTGTTTTGCTGAAAAAGCATTTTAGGCATGCTATAAACTTCTAGACATTAAAAGACTTACTTTTAGAGGGTTTATAAGTCTGATTGTGTACCTTGTGTTGTTTATGACAATGATGGTCACTAAACCGTGTACAATGACAGTTTCCAAGTGTTAAATGAGGACCCTGCGTGTTTGTTTCTGTTTTAGACTTAACCTTATTCTCCCATGCGGCCTCTCAGACTGACTGGACATATAGCTGGTGGCGCTCAGCCGTGAGGCACTGCTGGCATGGGAGATGGCTGAAGCATCACTCATGTCGCTGTCTGATGACCTCGCAGACATGTTATCACAACTCCTCCTCTGGTCTTTATACATCTAAACCATGGAAAACAAATATTTAGAACCATTTTTAAAAACAATGAAACATACAAAAAGGAATGTGGGTGTGTAATTAATTTTTTTGAAGAATTATTTAAACATCAACCCAGCACTGCCAGACAAATGAGTTGGAGACCTAAAAGCCAGTTAAGACTCACATCTCTTCTGTTCTTGAGGTCTGCCACTGGATCATGACCAAAGCTTGCAAGGAGACCCGGCCAGATGGAGGGCACTCTCATCTGCAACTGACGAGCACGTCCTCCACTGCTAGTGCTACAATGAGACATTTTTGACGAAATTATACTTTTGATGGAAATGCACAATAAATTTGCCCTGCTTGAAAAAAAAAACAGCTTAAAGGAGAACTCCAGTCAATTTTAACATTGAGCTCATTTTTTTGTACATTTGGAGTGCTGTCAGTACAGACAAAAATTAAAAAAATTGGTATTGCCTACACAGTGTTATCGTCTTTTTAAAATTCGCACCCTGTTGACTTCAATGGGGCATGTTCTAAACCTGCTTTTAGCCTCTTAACATCCTCTGATTTGTCATTACGCAGCCATGTGAGTGGTGTTATTAAGAGTGACCATGGTCAAATCTGACTGCAGTAGATGTGAAAGATATGAATGAAAAAATATGTTAATTCAGCCAGCTCAGATACCTCTATCTTGCTACCGCACCACGGCCAAATTAAAGCTCAGAGTGGAGGGGAGGAATCCACACCAGGTGAGATTGGGTGAGCGATTTCTCGCATAACAGCGCAACTGTGAGCCTTCTCTTCCTTTCCCATTTTCTAAAATGAGGTGGTGAGATTGTGGAACAAACCATTCTCTGACTATGTTCACACCCCTCTTGCAAACAGATACCATATGTTATGAAGGGGCTTGCGGAACATGGTTATATGAGGATGCCCTGGGTTGAAAATTTGCTCATGAGCTATCTCGTCCCTGGTCCAGCGTATGAATGTGGAGGAATGTGGAGATTTGCACACCATGTCGGTCCTGCAAGCTTACCAAGCTGACCTACTAAAGACTCTCAACCTATGTGAGGGAGAATCTCAGAAGACACATGCAACACATCCCCAGCCACCCCTCTTCTGACCCTGTTGCTGACCCTAGGTGGAGACAAGGTCAGGAGGAGAGTGTGGACCTCACAAGAAGCCAATGGAGGATCTAAAGGAAGTCATCTCAGCCAAAAGTGCAAAGAAAGCTGATCCTTAGGGTCGTCTTTGGCTTTTCAGGATTGGTCCTCGCATGACCTGCACATCCACATTGCACACACTGTAGTGCAGGATGGGTGATGTAGTAGTGAAGTGAATGCACATCACACCATCAGATTGCACATCACTTTTTCATCTGTCACCTGTTCCAATACTAGGAGTATGGAGATACGTGAGGAGTAAGAGGAATTAGTTAAAGAGATTGGGCATTTCACACTACTGTGTCCCACTCTGTCATCTGGTACCCTCCAGTGAACTGGAGACGGGAGTTTAGAGGTGTTATCAATAAGCACCTTTTATGAGTTGGGCTGTCATAGAAATTATCCATCTGTGATCACATGTCAAATAGTCTGAGACAGGACAGGTGAATGGGGAAGAATGCAGAGCACCCCACTTCCTCTTCCATTGCCCTTCTATGGCATGGGGCTTGGAGAAGTACCAATACACTTCTTGTTAAATGACATTCATATTGGAAATAGCATTTTAGCACTTCCCTCCTAGTTGGAGGCAGCATCAGTCAGTTTCCTTATATGGATAGGCAGTACAGCAAGGAGAATAACTTTCAGATTTTGCGTCTCACTCCTTGATTTGTCGCCCCTCCAGTCTATACCTGGAGATGATAGTGTGGTAGAAATGGTTCCTGAGGAGTATCAGGACATAGCATACTCTCTGTTGTTTGTTAGAACTGAAGAAATGGGAAACCATCAGCTAGACTATTTAGCTCTGATATATCAGCAAAATGAAGCAAGAACTTTAGAGCCAGGGGTATAGGCCAGTAAGGCTCAGGTGTGTATGGGGTCCTGGTTGAGGGTGGTGCAGGGAGATTGGACTTAGGACCACCAGGGCTAGGTCCTCTAGGACCCCTGGAGTCGGGTCTTTCAGGACAACCGGAGTTGGGTCCAGTTGTCCTGAACAACTGGATTAGAGACCATTGGCCTATGGTCCTCCAAGACCCACCAGACTTGGTTGGAACCATCAGAGTCAAGTCATCCAAGGATCACTGGGCTTGGGGGAGCAACAGGAGCACTCCTTCTCCTGAGTTTGCGAGGACGAGGAGACATAGATGGCCGCCAGCGGAGAAGCTGCAAAGCACTTTGCATCCGTATAGAGCTTCAGCATGGCTAGAGGTGGATTTGTTTTGCCTCCTCCTTCAGCAGATGGTGGTTGGAGAAGTGGAGGTTTTACTGTCAGAAGTAGGAATGGTGTGCACCATATGAGAACTACCCCGTGTGAGAAAACATGACCAGCTGAACAAGGTAAGATACAGACAAGACATGGCAGGAAACAAAAGGCAGAAAACAACAGGAAGCCAGTAAACATCGACCACAACATTAGATGACGATCTACCACAGGACTGCAAACACAAGGAGAATGAATAGGGAAAGTAAACAATGGAGTTAACGAGGGAGGACAGGTGGTGCAAATTAGATAACAAGAAGGGTGGGGGTTTGAAAATAGACAGCAGAGCACATGGAACAAAGATACAATCATGACCAGCCATGTGCTCACACCAAAAAAAATTGAATAAGAGCACATGGCCTTTGAACACAATCACAAGCCATGTGCTCAAACAAAACATGACAAGAACATGCAGCTAATGAGAGCTCTCACCGACTCACATGATAACATGAAAGCATGCAGTCAATTAAACAGACAAGCCATGTGCTACACATCACAAAACAAAACACGACAACATGAAAGCACATGGCCACACTATGGATGGGTACCGAGTACTCATACATGACAGCGATGATTGGTCATGAAAACGCAACATTTGAGGAGGTTCCTGAGACCAGTTTTTTTCCAGACCAGCAAAATAAATTAAAATGTGATGCCTGGAATCACTTTGATCATGTAATGCAGTTATCTGCAAGATGTGCAGCACCGATCTATCTCAGTTCTCAGCTCCTCACACACAGGAACTCAGATCAACCATATCCACAGTCAGAAATCTTCTCTTGTCCTTTTCTAAACTCACTGAGACGGAAGTATCTGAACTTCTCCACTCAAGTGATCCTACCACCTGCCCTCTAGATACCAACCATCCCCTCACAACTTTTATAAGCAATGTCTCCTACATTTTTACCAGCATTCACACACATTGTTTTGTAGTATTGTAGTTTTAGTCGATTTGAAATATCCCTTGTTATGACTTCGAAACGCGCAATGATGACTGTAATCACTTTGTTTCATGAAAAATAAAGTGCAACATGTGTAGTACCAATATACATGATATATACAGCACTATAAAGAGAACATGTCTCGGTTAAATATATAACCCTTACAGTGCCCTGTTTGAGTGTGAGCTTCCTGTCATGAGACTAGCATGGACGAAGGACTACCAAGGTACACTGGGAAGCATATCTCAGTAGAGATAAGCAACCATGCCTGCCCGAAGGGGGTCTTCAGGAATACAGGGATCTTTGTATTCCTGATGGCAGGATGGAATAACTGGTACTCCTTAACTGGTAACTGGTACTCCTAACTGGTATGCCTTTTTACTATGCCCACCTTCGGGACTTGGTCGCGAAGCACGTGCTGAAGCGGTCTCATAAGAAGCAATCATATGAGCCGTGTGGCTGCTGCTGCGGATGCCATATGCCCCAGGAACATCGGAAAAAGTTTCAGTGAAACCGCACTCTTGCTCTGGATCTGCAGGGTAGTCAGCAGTGACTGTGCACACTCGCTCGTAAGCTGCGTGGACATGGCGACTCTATACCAAAAAAGAGATCCTCTGCACGGGACAAAGTTTGATCTTCTCCCAGTTTGAAGGCCCACCTAGGTGCCGGATCACAAGGTCCCTGTGTTCGCATACCAGGTCTCAAGAGTGAGGTAGGATTATCTAGTCGTCGAGATAGTTCAGGAAGCAAACCCATGCAGCTGAAGCGGCACAAGGGCTTCCTCGACGACGTTCATAGAGACCCGAAGGAGAGAACTGCGTACTGATATGACTTAAAAGCAACCCAAAGAAACGCTATGTGTCGAGGAAGAATGAAGACATGAAAGTAGGCGTCCTTCAGGTCGAATCGCTGTAAACCAATCATGTGGCTGAACACATTCGGAAATGCGTTTGGCCATGAGCATTTTGGCTGGAAGCTTGTGAAGGAATTGGTTCAAAAGGACCAGGATTGGCCGTAACCCACCGGATTTCTTCATTTTAATGAAGTAGGGGCTGTTGAACCCGAACTTCATTTTGGCTGGAGGGACAATCCTGACTGCACCTTTCACACGCATGACAGGGACACTGCCACCAACCATAGTGTAACGGACTACCCGAAAGAGGGGAGGCGATCGTGCGAAATGGAATCGCATAGCCGAGCCTGATGGTCCTGGTGACCTAGCGGGTCAGGTTGGGAAGCTGAAGCCAGCTGTGCGATGCACAGCTCATCCAAATGCTCTTGGTCAGCTCTGCCCTCGTGCATGTCCTTGAGCATCCTGGCCTGGTAGACCTGGAGGATGGCCAAGGCATGCAATGAAGCGGCGGCCTGCCCCGCAGCTCTGTAGGAACTCGCCACCAAGGTAGACAAAAACCTACAGGCTTTGGAGGGGTACTTTGAGTCACCATGCCACATAAAAGCACTCTGTGGACACAGTTGCATCGCAACAGAGCAATCGACACACGCGGCCTCCTCAAAAAGGCAATGTGGCAGAAGGGACTCTATCTTTAATAAGGTCACAGATTCTCAATCCTAGCACAGAGATGGTTATGTTTCCTGCAGTGAGAACATGACTCATCCATGAAAGCTACCTTTGCATGTTCTAAGCCCAAACATTAGATAATGAGACGGAGCGACCGCACCCAGAAATACACGGGTGAAACAGCTTGAAAAAGATGTGCCCGTACTAGCTCTTTTGTGAAAGGACGCTAGCAGAAGGGGCCAGGGAGAAACATACAAGCTGGATACAGACCCTGCAAAGATCAGCAGGCAGGAATGTGAAACTCGCTGGAAATTGCCTTTGCACCAACACAGACTAGATAGTTGCTCGTCTCAAAGGATACTCAATGACAAACTCATTGAGAAAGAGAAATTCAGGCTGTAGGAGTGGAGAGGACCTCTCGGCTCTAAAGCAAAAACATGTCTGTATTCTGCCAGAATTATTCCTTATATCCCCAGATACAGATTGTATCAAAGCAGCTTCACAGTGATACTATGAAAATAATACAACACAGATCAATAATATTGTTGAATATTAAATGTTCCCAACTAAGCAAGCCAAAAGCCAAGGCAACAGTGGCAAGGAACCAAAACTCCATCAGGTGACAGAATGGAGAAAAAACCTTGGGAGAAACCAGGCTCAGTCGGGGGCCAGTCCTCTGGCCAATGAAGGAACAGTGTTTGATTCAGGCACCATTACAAGTCAAATTGGATCGTAACATTAAGAGTATTTCTCAATTTCCATCTGTTTGGAAGTCGATGTAATCATGCTGGTATGGAGACGAGTTGTTGAGGATCAGTGTCGATGGTTGTCACGTCGATGAGGATGGATGAGTTGGGAGGATGGATGAGTTGAGAGGACTTAAGGATGTTGGGATGGGTCCAGGCGCAGGTCCACCAGGATAAACAGAGAGATTAATATTAGCGTAGACACCATCCTTCTTATGATACTACCAAGTACATCAGGATTTACAGGACGTGTTCCCAGTTCCGGTTGATCTAAACTATGCAGCCTAATTTTGAATTTAGGAAGTCTATTGTGTGTTATGTGTATCCTAGGCCAAAGAGATATGTTTTTAGTCTAGATTTGAACTGACAGAGTGTGTCTGCTTGCCCGGACAATGTTAGGAAGATTGTTCCAGAGTTTTGGTGCTAAATATGAAAAGAATCTACCGCCTGCAGTCGATTTTGATATTCTAGGTATTATCAACTGGCCGGAATTTTGGAGTCGCAATAGACACGAAGGACTATAATGTGTTAAGAGCTCGCTCAAGTACTGGAGAGCTAAACCATTTAGTGCTGTTGTGGGACATTTTAATTATTAGTGACCATTACTAGGTAGTCTGAGCCATGGGTTTCCATTGAACCTATTCCATGAGTAAAATATACTGTAGATGAGAAAGTGGTTGTGGGTGACGTTTCAGGAACATATGGGACAGGACCTCTGACCTAGCAGTTTTTAAGGCATCTGTGTATGCGATGGAGCTGTCCTTCCATGAAATCCAGAATACCTCTAGTTAAGTTTCCTTCCAGCTACGCTTCATTTTTCTGACTGCTCTCTTAAGGGCCTGAGTGTGCTCGTTGTACCACAGCGCTAGACTCTTTAATCTTCTTTAAGCGCAACGAAGCAAGTGCTTCTAAAGTGCTGGAAAAGAGAGAGTTAAAAGTTTCTGTCACAATATCAAGTTCTTCTAAGCTATCCGGGATGCTGAGATGATGAAACTGATTAGGAAGATTATTTGACAAAGCAATCTTTAGTGGCAGAAGTTATAGGTCTAACATATTTATAACACAGAGTTGGCTTTGCTGCTTTGGCTAAATGAAGTTTACCTGAGATTAAATAATGATCTGAGATGTTGCAGAATGTCAATCAACATCTATTCTATGTGATAATCTTAGATCTAGAGTATGATTGCAACAATGACAATGAAGGTGATAGGCTTCTAAACAAAACCCCTATTTCAGTCGCCATTCGACGTAACTCGAAGTGACAATTCAGGGAACACATTAATACTCACAGAAAGAAGAGACTACAGCCTGAGATAACTTGAAACCACAATCTAACACGAGACCAGAGCTCACAAGTTCATCCCGTGCACTCACGACAGAAGACAAACACATGACACATGAATGCCTGAACCCTGACACAGAACCGAAACCAAACAAGAACAAAAGGGCTGAGATCCAAAAACCACGCTCCACACAGAAAACAACTCGTATGGACAGGAGAGCGAAAACAATGATGAGACAGTAGGAGTATGACAGAACCCTGACAGATTTCTATTAGTTATATTTATGTAATTCTATTCACCTTGTGGTGTCTTGCCTTGAAGTGGTATCTGCATTTGGAACTGTGGTTTCTAACTGGTACAAGCAGGTCATTACTTGGTTTGTTTTCCAACTGGTACAAGCAGGTCATGGTTTGAAGATCCCCTCTATTCATCACATCACTCCTATCTTACAACAGCTCCATTGGCTACCTACCATTTATCATATCAACTATAAAATATTTCTCTTAACTTTCAAAGTCATTCATGATCTTGCCCCTTCATATCTTTCTGATCTTCTCCATATATCCACATCCGCTCGCACTCTTAGATCATCTTCTTCCATCCATTTCACTGTTCCCTGTGTCCACCTTGTTACTATGGGTAGCAGAGCTTTCAGCTGCTCTGCTCCTCAGCTCTGGAACTCGCTTCCACCGGAACTTTGTAATATTGATTCCCTCTCACATTTTAAGTCAAAACTTAAAACCCATCTTTTTAGAATAGCTTACTCCCTCTGATCATTACTGTATTGTATTTTTTGATTGATATGTTATTGTTTTGTTATTCAATTGAATTGTTATGCATAATGTACAGTGACCTTGCGTGTCAAGAAAAGGCGCCTAAAAATAAAATGCATAATAATAATAATAATAATAATAATAATAGTAAATCATCTTGACCAAGAACATACCAGCTAAAGATGGTGAGTCTGTTTTTGGAACAAAGTGGCTAGTAGACCAGCAAATAACCTATTTGGAAGAGCTACAGTGTTCCAAATATTGTGGGGTTTGAACAAGAAATATACAGCGGAGTAAAAACTAATATTGTTCAGTTCTTTAAGGCAAGCAAGTTATCAATTGTAGGGAAAAATGGAGAGAATGGAAGGAGATACCTGAGTTAGGTTTCTCCTCAGGTTTACTGTTGACATGTTCTTCATGAAGATGGGGTTGAAGGCATGAGAAATGGCATGAGAAGAGACAGAAAGGAGTAAGGGAGAAAGATCAACATGTGTGATCTTGTGGAGCACATGAAAAAAAACTACAGACAGAGGAGTCATGAAATTATCTGGCATTTATGAAGGCACTGGGACAGATTCACTTGTTTGGGCTGTGAGTTTAAATGGCAATAGCATTTCAGATTACTGCTGTCTGATTTTCTGAGTATTTAGAGGGGAGAGGAGAGTGAATTGCTTACCTTGTTCTATACTGCTGCTCTTTGCAGGCAGTTGTGGCAGTTGTCTGCCTCTGCGCCCTAATGATGGTGTCCCTGCTGGGGAATAATGTCCTCCTCGTGGAAGTTCTCTGGAAAGAGAGATTTTTTGTCAAAAATAGAGGAGAAAACAAACATTTTATAATGTGATTTAAAGGTTACATTTCATTGTAATACACTATGTAGTTAGAGAGAAACAAGAAAACATTTGAAGGAGAAATTATTCATTTTTATTGTTAAAGGTGCACTTATAACTATTTGCGTCAAATTGTTTTGCTTAAAAGGTGGGAAATACATTACAAAACTTTCGAAATCTGAACAGGTTAAAAAGAATCTTCATCATATACTTTATTGACTTTGAAAATGGTTTCAGTAAAAACAATCGGCACACTATGACTGAAGATTACACACTACCAGACTTTAAAATCGTTCCAAACTCAACAAATTCACACAGAAAAATGTGCCTTGTTGCTAAGAGGTGCATGAAAAAATAATAACAATATGTGTTCTCAAATCTATGACTGGTTAGGACTTTCAGAGCAACTACTGTAGCATCAACTCTGTATTCCTACAGACCCAATAAAATTGACATGGTTATGTAAAAAAACATGAGATGGGATGAAAAAGAAAATGTATTTTGCATTTGCAAAGTTTCTCATGAAGTTTTCTTTATGTCCCTTCAGGGCTCCATATATTCCAGCCTTAACTTAAAATAATGTTCATTTGCATGAGATGACTTTTTTTTTATTTTACTAAAAAAAGTTTTATTCAAAGAGTGGGATTGTGGTCGTACACGCTGAGAATACATGACCAGTGCACACATTCTCTCCATAACCCCTCTCATTATTAAACACTTTTATTGTGTTAAATTTTAATTGTGTGTTACAAATACATCTGCGCATCGGGTATTTACTACGTTGACCGACTATTTTTGCTGGTACTGTAGGTGTTTAAATCAAGTTCAATTACACTGTTAAAATGGCCAACAAAACAAAATAACAAATAATCACCAAGTTATCAGTTAAAAAATAATAAAAATAATATATATATATCTAAATATATATATATATATCTAATATATACAAAAATCTGCCTCTTAAAAATGTTATCACCATATATACAGTATATATATATATATATATATATATATATATATATATATATATATATATATATATATATATGTATATACTGTATATATATATATATATATATATATATACTGTATACTGTATATACTGTATATATGGTGATAACATTTTTAAGAGGCAGATTTTTGTATTACTAAGACATCACAATAAACAGCAGTGCACAAACTAAAGCACATAAATCAAGTTCTGAGGGGATCCCAGCATGCACCTGTCAGCTCGCGGAGAGTCAGGGCAGGAACCCCCTAAGCTGGTCTGGCCAAAGGGCATGAGGGGAGGCTCTCTCCCCCTCCTGCTGCCCCTCAGGATAAAGGTGGGCTGGAGTCTAAACACAGCCACCGCAAAGGTAAATGGCAAAAAAAAATGTAATGAGATAATCAGACATGCAAAATAAAATATTAAATAATTAAACTTGATAAAAGGTAAAACTAGTGGAAAAGCTGAAATACATTCACACACACAAAAATATAAGTGATATAGATATGTTCAGAGGTTTATTATGAGATCTTACCTGTCACCATCAATGGTTTTCTTGTTAGCTATCTGAGAGCTTGGCCTATCCAAATTGCCAGAATGCCTTTGAGATGGAAAATGACTGATCCATACAAACATTCAGAGTGGAAAAAAACAAAACAAAAGGAGGAATGTAATAGCTAAATGGAAAGGTATCATGGAGTTCAAGGCCAGGATGATGGATCTCTGATTTAACCAAAATAGTTAAAGGCTGAGATTGCAGAACAGACTCCTTAACAGCACTACCATTTAAAAGTTTGGTGTCAGTAAAAATTTTTAATCGTTAGTCTGTTATCTTCACCAAATTGCATTTATTTAATACAAAATAAGGTAAAACAGTAATATTGTAAAATATTATTACAATTTCAAGTAACTTTAATTGTAATATATTTTAAAAATGTTATGGTAATGCTGTGATTGTTAGGGTGTATATCCAGCAAACATTACTCCAGTCTTCATTGTCACAATCCATAAAAAAATACGTTCTTAAACTGCTGATCTGGTGCTCAACAAAAATTACTCATATTATTATTATTATTCTGTATCTGTCACACTACTACAGAAGAAGGCACATGAAGACACATGAACTGAGACCAGAATCGATTAAACTTCCAACTTGCTGCGAGCACACTGGGAATACCTGGGACAAGAGGAGCTTGAGAAACCCATAGACGAGACCAGACAGAGAACAATGGGAGACCGGAGAATGGAGGGACTTTGTACGTGTCCCAAGCCAGTCACGACCAAACTACCTGAGCGCAATATACTAAATGTTTCAGACACATAACATTGTGCATACATAATACATAAATGTGTCTGTATTATTATCATTATTATTATTAATTTGACTGCAACATTATATTGTCCTACAGTGTATTCTCACCGTGTACCGCCTGTAGAAACACTGCATCCTTATGGGCTACCATTGTTGTTTTGTATGGTTTCATAGCCTATGTGACGTCAGAGCTCGCAATTGGGAGTACATTTATCTAGTATGAGTTCACGGGTGGGAAGACATGGGTTTGACTGCTGTTCCAGTGCACTTTCACGGTTATAAGGTTGGGAAAACACGGGTTACAGGTTGCCTGGAATGCGGCATTATATCCTGTGTGCTGCGTGGTTAGTTTAATCAGTATTCAGGGGATGATGAGCGTGACCAGGTGTGCTGAGTTGATGCTGGCTGGGGTGTGTCGCTAGGTGTATTCCATCCAGGAAGATGCGTGATGGTAAATGAATTCCGTAATCACCCCAGGGAGTGCGTGGCTAATCGTGACCGTATTAATGTAAAAGCCTTCATTGTCACTTTCGATTTATTTTATGTGTTCTAGCTGAATAAAAGTATGAATAAAAAATCTTACTGACCCCAAGCTTTTAAAACATTACACAGACACTATGTGCTGGCACAGTTTGGTTCCCTTTTGTTTTCACGTACCTTTCTCTTTCAAGTGAGTGGAAGTTTGACTCTGGTCTTAAACAAGTCGTGCTGGCACTTCTTACTCTGTCTAATGAAGGCTGAAGATCACTGTAAAGAAAAGAAAGAAAGAAAGAAAGAAAGAAAGAAAGAAAGAAAGAAAGAAAGAAAGAAAGAAAGAAGAGAAAGAAGAAAGAAAGAAAGAAAAATTAGTATCATAAAGCAAATCCATATGACTAGTTGCTTGCCATTATTTCTAAGGCATACATACTGAAATATTTTCCTGTACCACACACACACACAAATGTCTCATTACTACTCCTCACTACCTACTGATAACAGTTATCTTGTTTGGATTTAGTCAGCTTAGCACTATTCCCTTACCCAGAGCTGACCTCATCTGTGAACCTGAGAACACGCTGTGGAATGGCACTAAGAGGGATAACTCCATCCCTCTCTGTTTCGCCGTGGCAGTTTGTTCTTTAAGCATGCAGGGAGGGTAGAGCTTAGCATGGGAAGAAATAAAGAAATAAACAAAAGCATGCATAATAGCCACAAAAAGAAAAATAAGAGAGGGGCTTGGTGGCTTTTTGATTGCGAACATCACAAGAAGGGAAATAACTGATGCTCTTAGTTTAATATATGGACAGAAGTATTGGAACACACCTCTTAATTATTAGACCCAGTACCAGAAGTGTATAAAATCAGAGCACCTAGACATATAGTCAACATTTACAAACTTTTGTGGAAAAAAAAAGATTGTTCTGAAGAACTCAGAGCATTGTTCACCTATGATACAGATGTTTGCAGTCAGTTTGTGAAATTTCATCTCTGCTAGATATTTCAGTCAACTGAAAGTGGTAGGCTATTATTCGCAAGTGGAAGCTATAGGAACTCCAGCCACAATGTGGAAAACCAAATAAAGTCAGCATTGTTACCGAGTGCTGAGCCGGATGGTGTGTAAAAGTCGCCAACGCTCTGCTGATTATATAGCCGAAGTGTTCAAAATTTTCACTGGCATTAATATCAGCACAAAAAAAGTGTATGGCAGGAGCTTCGTGAAATAGGCTATATGCACACATAAAGCGGAGGAAAACAGGATTATGGCTTATGAGTATTCAAAATGTATTGTCCTCCCGTCTTTGAATAGAAACTTTAATACGTTTAGATGTAATTTTATATATAGTTATTATGTTTATTTAGTATAATAAACAAAGAAGCATAAACAAAATAACTGGTGTCTGTTTTGTCCGTTTCTTTCAGTATAGTGGGAATGCGCGTGACGTCACATCCGGCCGGAGTGCTGCAGTTTCTCACAGTGAGTGGCAAAAAGACTGAGCGGCTGTATACATAGGCTGTATATGTGTTCAGCGTGAATGCCGCGAAAAACAAACACAACACATATAAAGTGGGAAAGAGCTTTGCGATTGACTGTACAACTAGATTTGACAAAAAATCGGAAGTATATTTTTACAGACTGCGATAGAAAGAGGAGCAAATGGATCACTGCAATTCACAGAAACAACTGGACTCCAGTCAGCGAAAGGTGGATTTGCAGTTATCATTTTGTGTCAATATGCTGAATTTAGCTGTAAAACCATACCCATATATTTTGTATTGTTATATATATATATATTAACAACTCATCAATTAAATATGTATCATTCCATATTCTGCATTATTGGATGTTTTTTTTAATAAACACTGACTAAAAAAAAACTATAAAGTTTTAGGGCTGGACGATATGATGATATATAGGCTATATATAACACTGATATAAGTAATCACCCAGATTTAAACCTATATTGTATTTATATAAAACATTCACAGGCAAATTTGCTTTATGTTTACCGTCTATATTGCTTCTATTTCCCCAGTGTCGAAATCAGGCAAACATAAATGTCAGGCGACACGATTCCTGGCTGCATGTCAATAATATCCATGGATCACGATCTTTAGTAAGTTGTAAGGAACACTATATTGAGTCCAACATTTAATTTAAATTGATAAAATTGTTCGTTTTAGTCGCATTTTCGCAGTTTCCCCTATTAAATCCAGTCACGCAGCAGATCTTTTGCCACTCGGTCAGGCTGAGAGGGGTTGTTCCGGCGGGAAAGTCACGTGTATGCATTCCCTCTATAGCCATAGAGTATAAAAACCAATATAAATTCTCGGTATAGCATTGGACCTCTACGATCGGCAGAGGTAATCCAGCATCCTTAGACCTTCACTGGAAATACCACCATGCATAGAGCCCATTGGTTTTCATGGCAAAGCAGCTAAATGCAAGCCTCACATCAAAAAGTATAATGCCAAGTGTTGGATGGAGTGGTGCAGGACTATACTACTTGCCTTACTGTCAACTGTTAAATGTAGTGGAGGAGGGCTGTTTTTCAGGGGGTGGCCCCTTTCTTCAACAGAAGGGAAATCTTAATTTTTCCGGAACATTTTGGCATTTTCCAATTTTGTGGGAACAGTGTGGGGAAAGCCCTTTTCTTTTCCAGCATGACTGTGCAAGGTCCATGGTTGGTTGAGTTTGTTGGGGAAAACCTTAATTGGCCCACACAGAGCCTTGACCTCAATCCCACCTTTGAGATGAACTGGAATGGATATTGTGAGCCCAGTATCCTTGTCCAACACCTACCGGATGAATGGGTAAAAATTCCCACAGAACACTCTGAAATCTTGTGAAATGTCTTTCCAGAAGACTGGAAGCTATTACAGCCCCATATTAATGTCTGTATTTAGAAAGTGATGTCATTACAGCCCCTGTTGGTGTAATGGTCAGGTGTCCCATTACATTTGTCCATATAGTGTATGACCTATCGATGAGATGGGATTGTCAACTTCAGTGTACAATGTTATATTTGGGTCATTATATGAAAATATTGTAATTTGTAAAATATTGTGATTCTTTTTGTCTTTAAAATTTGATTTATTGTTTCTTCTGCTCACTTGATTCTCATTAATTTTCACTGGCCTTTGGACTACCTAAAAATATATATATAACTCATCCTGATTTTGAATTCAGGTTGAAAAGTAATAACTTAGTATGCGTTTCCAAACCAAAAGATTGCCCTGAATGGTACTTAATCTGCCTTTTCCTCTTAAACTCTTTCAACAAAGACAATTAATAATATACATACATTTACTTCTAAAGGAAAACATTGTTAACTACAGTACAGAGGTGAAAGGTTGTATGAGACACCCTTGAGAGTACAGGACAATGAAAGGGATGAAGAACAATGTGTGTAAGGACTAAAACAGCACACAAATCACACTAAGCAGAGGTACATCTTGCATTATCACAAGGGTCTGGAAAGCTTCAATAACAGAATTGGAATATGATCAAGCACAACATTGATACTCGGTTAGTTTCAACCAGCTTACCTGTAAATATCTTTATGTATACCATTCACTAACAATGGCATCTTTGGGGGAAGTGTGTTACAGTGCCTAGCTAATTTCCTAATTTAATTAGCACAAATAAGCAGGCATCAAAAAGAGCAAAAAAAAATAATAATGAGAATTATTACTCAAGCAAGCACACATTTTTTTTAAATGGCAGGCATAGAAAACAACATTCTTAAAAGGAAAATGAATAAATAAATAAGCATTGCAGTAAATCCTCATTTGGTTGATTATATGTTTTTGTCAAATGATTTGTATGCTCTCAAATTTGTCAAGAAATAAGTGTCAAAAGGAACATAAAAAATGCAAGGGATTCTAAGATACAGGTAACTCAGGGTGGCAGCTTACAGTGAGGGTTTGATTCACAGCTCTGGATTTTTACCTGTTTGTATGCAGGCACTCAGCACTCCCACCTCGGATTGATCTGTGCACCTCCAGGATCTCGCTGAGGTTGCCATGGTGATGGTGAAACAATGACAATTTGACAACCAAACATAAAAGAAAAGTAAGAGGATGGTGAGGAAAAGAAAAGAAAAGAAAGAAAATGTGTAGAAAATAATAGACATGTATTTAGCAATATTTTTACTAGTATTAATGGGAATGACTAAAAACTATGGCTGTTAGTCATTTTAGTAGTATTAGTATTTAGTAAAGTAATAGCATAAAACATTGTGTTGACAATATGAAAATCAAGTCAAACTCCGTTTCTAAAACATCAAATGTTCTTGATGCTACTTATCATTAATAGTAAAAAATCCAGGTGTGAATACAAATATGCAGTTCAATATAGCTAAAGAATTAAAATAATTAAACGTCACAAATCAATGTAGAGAGCTGAGTTACAATGTTTTCCATAAACACACACATTTTTATATTTGTATTTGGAGCATTAAGCACTAAAATAGCGATACCTGTCCTCTGAATATTCATAGTCCAGAATCTCCAGAGCGATGTTCCTGGTGGGAGTCATGGTAACGAGAGGGAGAGCAGGAATGATGACGGTTTTTGTGGATCTCATCCAGACTCCTGATGAGAGGATGAAGGACATAGCACACATAAATCATGCTCTATAGGGCAAGACACTTTACACAGCTATATCACCTCCAGCATAATATTCCTACAATATAACATTAAAGGTACAATATACAGGATTTTTGCAGTAAAATATCCAAAAAACACTAGGTCAATGTTATCTATATTTTTAATTGATTACTTACAATATCCCAAATGTTTCCAACTATTTGTAAATTGTGAGAATTTGTGATTTTTAACCAAGGAAACGGGGCGTGTGAGCAGGGGTGAGGAGTTGCCAGTCAATAACGTCATCTAGATTACGACTGTAACCTCTTGTTCTCTGAGAACAGGGAACGAGACACTGCGCCGATTGAGGCTTTGGGGAACGCCTCAGGTGTGACAGTCATAATCTAGACATTCCCTTTTGAAAGGGAAATCGCATGGCGTCAATTGACGCTTTGGGGAACGATCTACCAACGCCACCATGCTAAGGGGATTGCATGCCATTTGGCAGTGATAACTGTCAAAACCAGCAAGTTCAATTGAAAAACAAGAACCACTCACTCACAGGTTACACTGGGCTGTCCGTGACAGCATTCCCTACGGTCATACGACCAAGCTATATGCTTCACAGTAAAGCCTCCATACACTTTGTTTGAAGAGATGCCTACCTGGGCCTGCTCAAGGGCCTGTGACCTCAGCTTCAAATTAGAATGGGGTCCGTTCTTAGGGAATGTGGTGAGGGAACCCGAAGAAAACCCAGCCAGTCACTGTCTGGATAATGTAAATGCCACCAGGACGGTCTGACCTGGTATCACTTACATTGGACACTTCAGTCTGGCCACTTCCTGTCTGTCCGAAGGCAGAGCCTCTGGTCACTTGCCTTTAGGTAAGGCATCAAACCAGAGGAACTGCGAAGCTGAAAGTAAACCACACGGCCCGGATTTCAGAGATGGGGTATTCTGGAGAGAATGGCTCAGCATTGTGGTTACAACCCTTGCTAGTGAGGGGAGTTTCTCTGCTCAATCTCACGGATCTACCCCAGCACTTATGTTTCAAACATAAGAGAAGGCCTAAGGACTGATCTAACTGGGAGGCTTCACAAGATACCTATGACCGTCTGACCAGACTAAGGAGGCTGAGAACTCAAAGTGACTCAGTGAGGGGAGCACATGGCCTGCCTGGTAGGCAAACCAGACTGTAGTCTAGACAGGGGTTACAGGAGGGAACCGGAAGCAGAAAGGTAACACTTTAGTTGTGTTCAGGGCGCAAGCTTGGTCAATGAACAATAAAACAGCACTTACCACTAATTCTATTCTCCATAAAAAAATTGACATTCTTTGTCTCAGTGAAATATTGCACAAAGACAATGACTTACAATGACAATGATCTTAATCTGAATATGTGTGCCCCGTCTGGATATAAATACAACAACGTGCCTCAAGCGTCTGGTAAAGGTGGTGGCCTGGCTGTAATATCTGGACCTACTGTATCAGTTAAACACCCAATATGTAGTTGTTTTTTCGCTACAAGAGGCGCAGATTCCAACAATAACAAAGGCGTTGATTTATGACGCAGTGATGAGCTGAATGATGGGACTTGATGTCAAGCTGATGGATCTAATAATGTTTATAGACGAGTGCAAACATTCATGTTTTTTTTTAACATTACAGTGGTATGAAGCAGGTTGCGATTGCTAAAGAGAGAGGATATCACACGCTAGCCCTGCAGATATAAAGGAATAAGGACATTTAATTCTACCAGAACTACCGCAAGTGTTGGATTACTCACAGAGGTCAGTTTATTAGACAAATTCACTTGGTTTAACGTTACACTATCGCACTAAACGGCATTTAAATGTGTGTTAAAAGTTATAATGTTATACTACATGTTAGTTTGTTTGCAATACGAAACTAGCTGTAAGCTAGATCAACATTAGAATAACATCCTGACCATATTGAAAATGTTCATAATGTTTAGCTAATGTTATATAACATTGATTTCTTTTATGTACATTTGCTCACCTGTCTAGGTTACGTCATGGCTATGGCAGTATGAACGGAAACCAAGGATAGCATGGATATCTGATATAGAGGGAATGCGTGTGACGTCACCTCCGGCTGGAGTGCTGCAGTTCCTCACAGTGAGTGGCAAAAAGACTGAGCGGCTGTATATGTGTTCAGCGTGAATGCCGCGAAAAACAAACACAACACATATAAAGTGGGAAAGAGCTTTGCGATTGACTGTACAACTAGATTTGACAAAAAATCAGAGGTATATTTTTACAGACTGCGATAGAAAGAGGAGCAAATGGATCACTGCAACTCACAGAAACTGGACTCGTCAGCGAAAGGTGGATTTGCAGTTTTCCTTTGTGTCAATATGCTGAATTTAGCTGAAAACCATACCCATATATTTTGTATTGTTATATATATATATATATATATATATATATATATATATATATATATATATATATATATATTAACAACTCATCAATTAAATATGTATCATTCCATATTCTGCATTATTGGATATTTTTTTTAATAAACTCTGACTAAAAAAGTTTTAGGGCTGGACGATATGATGATATAGGCTATATATAACACTGATATAAGTGATCACCAGATTTAAACCTATATTGTATTTATATAAAACATTCACAGGCAAATTTGCTTTATGTTTAGATCTATATTGCTTTTATTTCCCCGGTGTTCGAAATCAGGCAAACATAAATGTCAGGCAACACGATTCCTGGCTGCATGTCAATAATATCCATGGATCACGATTTTTAGTAAGTTGTAAGGAACAATATATTGAGTCCATATATTGAGTCCAGCACATAGACTTCACTCTCTTTTCGACTTCTCTCTCTGGGTTTCCAATTACTAACTCTGTTGAGCACTATAATTCCATGCTATCTGCACTTCTGGACGAGTTTGCACCTGTGCGAGAACGGGTTGTTACATTTATGAAACCCTGTCCATGGTATACGCTGGACTTACGTCTAATGAAAGCTGCTGGAAAGCAATAAGAACGGCAAAACTGACGGTACATAGACTTCTCTACACTCAACAACAGTTTGCTTACCATTCTGCTCTGAATACTGTACATAAGAACTATTATTCAAGCATTATTGGAAATGCTGCAACCAATTCTAAATCTTTATTTAAGACTGTTGACAATCTTCTCAAACCAATTAAGGCCATTGTTCACTGTTGACCAGTGTAATAAGTTGCTTCACTATTTCACTGGAAAGATTGAGGGCTTGTACAGTTCTTTAATCTCTATCACCCCAGTTTAGCTAATGGATATTCATCCTTTAAATCCTTCGACTACTACCTTTTAAAACGTTGATATGGTTTTCAGTCGATATTTTTTTAAGTATAGTTGAGTCCATGAATTCAACTACCAGTATTGTAGATCCGATTCTCTGCTCGGTTACTTATGAACTGCCTTGCATCAACCTGCCCTCATATGACTTTAAATGTTAATTTTTCTTATTGAGTTCAGCACCTATTACATTAAGAAGCCTGGTTGTGTTGTTTCTGATTTGTCCAATTACAGGCCAATTTCTAAACTTCCATTCTTGGCTGAAGTTCTGGAGCATGTTGTGGCTATTCATATAAATCATCAACCATCACTGAACAGTCTTTTTGAATCTTTTCAATCTGGGTTCAGAAAAGGCCATAGTCCTGACAAAGCTCGAGTGAGGGTTGTAAATGATTTACTTACTGCAGCAATTTCAGGTGCATGCAGTATTTCGGTCTTATTAGACCTCAATGCTGCTTTTGATACTATATGTCACTCTCTTCTGTTAAAATTGGCTGGGTGTTTCTGGAGCAGTATTCAGTTGGTTTCAGTCTTATTTAACGAATTGTGCCCAGTTTGTAAGCTTGGCTAATTACAAATCTGACGCCATGCCTGTTCGACAGGGAGTTCCTCAGGGTTCAGTGTTGGGTCTAATTTTATTTAACATTTACATCCTTTCACTTGGGCAGATCATCAGGAAACATGGTCTTGGGTTTCACTGATACCCAGATGATACGCAGATTTACATCACCACTAGTCCTGTAATAACTTCCTGAAGCTAAACGGCTCCAACTGAATTGATTCAGATTGGTACAGTGGCGGCTACTCGTAGGCGGAACAGATTAGTTTGATTATTGACTCCAACATGGTAATTCCAACTTTACAGGTGTGGAATCTTGGTGTATTTTTTATCCACAGCTAACATTTGAAGCATATATAAAAAACATCTCTAAAACAGTTTTTTTACCATCTGAGAAACATTGCTCGACTTAGACCTTTTCTCTCTTTTGCAGACACAGAAAGGCTTATACATGCCTTTATTTAAACTAGGTTAGATTATTGTAATGCTTTGTTCTCTTGCCTTCCAGCTAAATCTCTGAGCAGGCAACAGTACGTTCAAAATTCTGCTGCCTGTGTGCTCACTCATTCTTCTTCTCGTGAACACATTACATCGGTGCTTTCACAGTTGCACTGGCTTCCCATAAATGAGAGAATTGATTTTAAAATTCTTATATTAACGTACAAGGCACTACATGCGACTGCGCCAGAGTATCTTTGTGATCTCATTAGCCCTTATACTCTTATATCACGTTCTCTGCGTTCTTCTAATTCTATTTTACTACATCAGCCTTCATGTAAGCTTAAGACCATTGGGGAAAGAGCCTTTTCATACAAAGCCCCCAAGCTATGTAATGTGCTCCCTCCTACCATCAGAAATGATGGTAGTCGATCTACGAACGCGATCCAAGTGCGGACGGACCATATGAGATTCTGCACAGTTCAGCGCACTTCGATCGCGTTCGTAGGTCGACTGGTAGAGACTATATTTCAAAGATGGCTTCTTCCTGTATTCGCGAAGTTGACTCTGTGTATAAAATATATTTTTATTAAACTGTATGGACACTGACAAAGTTCTCAATGCCTCGGTTTGAATGTAGGGAACCTTATTATGCTACTGTGTTACTGTGGGGCTATTTTGAGCCTTGTTAGTGGTAATAACAAGCGATTTTTATTTGTCATTACTCTATGCCCAATATACTAGCGTTATACTAGCATTATAGGCTAAACTGTTTTTAGAGATAAAACTATTTACATTCGGCAATCATGAAAACAAATCTCAGATAACGGTTGACTAGGTAACAATGTGTAATTAGACCAAAGGTTCATTTTGCGCCGGAGTTCTCCTTTAAGACACATTTATTTAAGGCTGTTTTTCTTTAATTGTTGTATTGCCCTTGTTTCTTGTTGTTTCTGCTTGGGTTTTAAGAAAAGTGCATTACAAATAAAATTTATTATTATTAATTATTATTATTACTACCTGTCTTAGTTCCCAAGTGGCCTGCTATAGCCAGCTGCCCAGCCTGGGGCTCGGTATTTGGATGGCCTGTTAAGGCATACCACCTGAAAGTCTCTTAGGTAAGAAAACTGACTGGCATGGACAGTAAGGTTGGGAACTGAGCTACATGGTGGCCTGACAAAGCCAACTGTCTGACAGTGGTCAATCCTATCTGGCTAAGTATAGGCCCTATCCTATACAGACCTGGTTGGGCCAACTAGCTGATACCCAGTCTATTCTGCTACAAGCATATACTGATTGGAACCATAAAACTACCAGCACAAATATTGAGGCCACCTAAATAAGCTAGCTAACTGGTAATTCAAAAACCAGAACAAAATTAGAACTCTATGCTCGACCCGAGCCATTGTGGTGTGAGGTAGATTGATACAGAGCTGAGAATAGAGTACTCGTTACTCCCCTATTGGTACAGGGTAGTTCTAACCACCTGCCCCTGAGAATTTAATGTGCCCAGCCTAGGTAAGTAGGGCTCGCTTGCAGTCAACCACCTTCAACCCATCGCTTGAGCAGTAGCTCAGCGAGCTGAGTGGAACCCAAATCCACATACTAGCTCTGTATGGTGGGGTCTGGCAAACAAAACAATCACTTCACAAAGCGAAAGACGACCTAACCATGCTAGAACCCATTGTACTGGGGAGGCCTTACTGGAGGCTTATCCCTAGATTGTTCACAATCATGCCTCTACTACCAACCAGCATTACTCTTAGCACCCCTGAATGCAGAGTAGGGGGTGGGCCTTGGCTGAATGACTCCCTATTATAGGAGGAGGCTGTCATCTAGGGATGCTAAAAAAGCCTACGCTCACATAATGAATGGTCAGAGTTAGAAATGTTTCAGCAGGACGCCTCCACTATCCCTAGTATAGCCTAGGCCAGCTTTTGAGGTGGCCCTGGTGAGGGCCAGCCTATAAGCATAGATTTTCCTGAGGCTCGGAGTAGCAGCAGGAAAATGTTAGACGTCCACTTTGGCTGGGCAAACAATCTGTCTGAAGCTCCATCATCAGTCCCTAAAGAGAAATCTTAAATACTCTCAAATAAATGCATTATTACTAAGAGAGGAGACAAACTACTCTACCCTGAGGTGGCTAATAGCCAGATGGCTAAAACATATACAATTTTAAAACCAAGTGGCAGCATACAACGTTATCATTTTATTAAAATGCTGCTCTACTGCTAAGTGCTGTGCTAACATTCCAGTAGGAATGAGCGACGGCCCCAAAAATGCTCTCATAATAAGAGGAAGCTTACGCTGTTAACAGTTCACATCAAGAATGAGCGGTGACACCCTGAAAATTCACAAAAAGGGAGGCCATCACATACTCACACATGAAGCCCATATAACTGGTGCTTCTCACTATCGTTCTAGCCACCTAACAGGGGGGAACTTCAGGGCCCGTTTTTACCTTACCTTATATACATTAGACATTGACATGAACCCATAATTCTATACAGGAAAAGAAGTCTGAAGAGAGACACATTTTAGTATTAGTTGCACACAAAAAATACTCTTTAAAAAGACCAACTCAGCTCACCAACGGCGTGCAAAGTGAAGACTCACCACCCAGTTATTATGACCATAAAGTCTACCACCAATACATGCCTGAAAGAGACACTCTCACTAACCAAGCCAAGGCGGGCCATCAGAATATCATATTCCACTGGAAAATTGGCATGGGCCCAACCTCAGGCCTGATGTAAGAAGCGCATGGGGAGTCATGGAAGAGGAGAGGGCTAATAAATAATTCTAATGGATAATAATAATGGATCTCTGGCCAGGTTTATGGTCCTCAGATCATGATGGGCCAGGCCCTCCTGCATATCTTGGTGTGGAATGGGATCTCAGCGGTATGCAGGTGCTAAATGCAGCTGAGCGTGGCTTCGCCTCTCTGAACTTTCCTACCACCGCCAAAGGTACAAAAAAGTTCTGAGGGCAAAACCAGTGAAGCCCTTCTCTTTCTCCTCGATATGAGCCAGGTTTAACCACAGATGTCTCTAAGTGGCCATCATCGCCCCCATCGACCAGCCGATGGCAGCAGCGGTTTGTTTAGTGCCCCAGAGAGCAAGATCTGTGGTGCAACAGAGCTCAGCAAGCCGTCCTCGACATCCCTGCCCCCTGGTCGAGATCCCCAGTGAGATCGGCCTGATACGCCTGCAACACAGCCATGGTGTGCAGGGCAGAACCGGTCTGATCTGCTGCCGTGTACGCTCTGCCATTCAAATTGGATGTTGCTTTTAAAGTTTTGGATGGCAGAGTTGGAGTTCTCAGTGTTGATGCCCACCCAGATGCGAGATAGTTCACAAACGTCTCGTCAATGGGCGGCATCAACATATATCCATGTTTCCCTATCCCTTCAACATCACCGAATCTAACCCACTGATGTTGATGGATACGGGCAGAATATGGGTTCTTCAATGCCTTCTTGATCTCGGTAAGATCTGGAAGGAATGAAAGGGTTACCCGAGCTGGTGGTCTATGGCCGAGGAGAAAATGATCGTCAAGCCTTCTGCGAGCGAGTTCTCCCTATCGCGCAGCTATGGCAACTGCAGCCTGACTGCAGCATGATCCATAACATCTCAGCATACACCGAGCAGAGTGGCTGAGAGGGTACAGAATGATTATCATCATTCATTGTCGTGAGCCAGTACCTGCTTATCCAACAGAGCATTCACAGCTGGGCTAAGAGGAGGAGAGAAATCCTTCACCTGTAGCTCACCCTTGTCAGCCGTCGGACCATCCAAGAGGGATATGATGATCGGCGAGCCCCATCTGGTAACCCCTAGATGCGAGGCGCCGATCTGCCTCAACACAAGTGGGACCCAATCCACAAGGTCTAGATGTTAAACCCTCTTCACTCGAGAAGAGGGTTAGATGAGAGGGTTCTCCCTCGAAAACTTGTGCTCTTCACCGAAACAAAAAACGCACAGCTCGCGTGTCACCCGGCGTCAAGTATCTTGGGCACGGGTCTGCACACTTCTGAAAGCATTGCTTTGCTTTCTCTGTGCATTTAATTTTTCTTTCAGACAGACAGAACAATATGATTGCCGTTATTTGATAGTGATTTCAGACACCAGTCATGCCTGAGGCAAGTTGAGTTCTCATCCAACAGCAGTAATACTGCTGAAAATTAAGTGACCCCAGTTTGTGGTCAATCAGGTTGAATTTGTTAAACATGTAAATATGTGGTATCCAATTGATGTGGCTCACCTCTGCATAGGGACATGTGCAGGTCGTGACCGGACTCTACATTGGTCTTCTCTGTGCGGGGATACTGACCGAGAGCGATGCTGTATGGCCGCCTGCCTCTCAGGTACAGTCAGTGTGCTTGACCTCTCTCTGTCTCTGGAGTTCCTCTCTGCTGCTTTAATACATATACATTTTGTGTCACAAATTTGTTCCAGTTAAAACAATACACCTTTTTGGAGGGACATCAGAGAGTGACAATAACACACCCACATTCACATTTCTGAAAACTACTACAACAATTCATGCGAAAGGATTGTACTGAGGTACCAGCACAACTGCTACTGCTCTACGCATGCTAGAAAGAAAACAAGCATAAAAAGGCACTATAAGATTGTACTTTTACAAATGATTATTTGATTCTGTCACCTTAAATGTGTTTAGTTTAATAATCAATTGATTTCATGTATCCAATACAAAGTTAACTAAACGTGGTACATTTTGTGATTTGAAAAAATGTATTGTGATGGTAAAAATATGATATGGGAGGGGAAAAAAAATATTTAAATGCTTTTCATTCCCTCACATAACTTTTGCGTTCTCACAAATATTTTTACCGTCACCATGTCTTTTTAGTGGCTCCATAAACATTTTCCTCTCTCTTTGTTTTTATGTATTTCTTGAGATAGCATCTAAAAACCAACAAAAAAATAATTAGAGATGCATTAAGGCCTGGTGCCCAACGGTACTCAAGTCGAGCAAATAAACTCTTGGTTACGGATCTAACCCTCATTCCCTGAGTAGGGAACTGGAGACATTCCTTCGGATGGCGACGAATGAGGTTTCGCTTAGAAAGCCTATCGACAAAACAAGCCAATGGCAAAGAAATGCCATGGGTCTGCGGAATTTGCCTAATGTATCTCTGCATTACCTCATGGGTGTAAATGAGGACGCCGGCAACATGAAGATTTGTTCCTTCGCTGAGAAACCAAGACTGAACTCAGGCGATCCCCGCGGTACAGAGAAAAGTGGCAGGAAGACAGAACGTTACCGAGACATTACCTGTCGTTGTCACATTTCGAAGTTCCGTCGGATGACGATGAATGGGGATACCAGTCTAATCACACCACCTTCTTGGCTGTCTTCCAGTACCCTGCGTAAATCGAAGATCCCTGTCGTGAGACTTGCATGGACGATGGACTCCTATTTACCACATGAATTCCAAGGTACACTTGGGAGCATATCACATAGCTTAGAGGAAATATGCAATTACTGCCAACCCGGGGGAAAATGTCATATGTATCCAGTCCGTAGAGTGAATGGCGAGTAAGTGAAGACACCTGAGCAGGTCCGGTACTAGCTGGTTGAAACTAGTACACGAGAGGACATTGGCTCCACTCGGAGATTGCAGAATCTGGAAATGTGTTGGGTGTCGCCCAGTGTGCAGCTCTGCAGATGTCTGTTAGCAAGCCGCCATGCGCTAGAGGCAGAGAGGATGCCACACTCTGGGTGGAGTAGGCAGTCACACCAAGGGGAAATGGTCAACCTTGCTGCTGGTATGCCAAAGCAATGGTGTCCACTATCCAGTTAGACATCCTTTGCTTGGAGAGAGCCTTTCCCTTCAGCTTCCCACCATAACAGACAAAGTTGTCTGAGGTCCTGAAATACTGTGTTCTGTCTACATAGCACGTACTGGACAGAGCATTGCCAAGGCTTGGTCTGCCTCCTTAAGGGGCAGCGCTTGCAGGTTCACCACCTGGTCCCAGAAGGGAGTGGTAGGAACCTTGGGCACATATCCAAGCTGTGAACGGGTGAGGTGGGAGGGCATATGCCACAGGAGGGCACCTTCGATGGTGGGCAGCGCTGTCGGGGCAGAATAAGCCTCAGTCTGCTCATGGCCAGTTGAGAACTGTTAGGCAAAGACCTCAACCGCACCGCCGAAGAGGCTGACCTGGGATATGGGGGCGTCAATCACAATTGTCTGCCCAACATCCTGCACATCAGACAGGTTCAGCCACAGAATGCTGGGCATCACCTGATCCAAGGAGCATATGGCCACTTTCGTCGCTCGGAGAGAAAGGGCAGTGGCGGCGTACAGATCATTGAAGAGCCCTGGGTCAATACATGAGGGCAGTATTTTCCGCCCTCGTGCATGTCCGTGAGTATCTGGGCCTGGCAGACCAGCAGAATGACCATGGCATGCAGTGAGGTGGCTGCCTGTCCTGTAGCGCTATAGAATTTCGCCACAAGAGTAGATGAAAAACTACAGGCTTCGGACCGGCTTAGGATTGTGCTGACAAGAAGCACTCTGAAGACACAGTAGCATCGCGACAAAGAGTTCAACATCGAAGAAAGAAAGGGCACAGGAGATCTACGAGGGATCACTGGAAGACATGGGGGTCTTTGAGGATATCGAGATCTTCTGATGCACATCGGAAAAAAGGTGAGATGAGTCAGCGGCCACACCCAAAAAACAATCGTCCAGCAGCAAGTGCTCAGGACAGGTTGAAAGGTTCCACTCTAGTCTGATTCTCGTGGCCCAGGAAAGCATGGCCATCATCTCAGGATCTGACTCAACAAATGCCATATGCACACCCGAAAGTGGCAGCGCTGTCTTATCTTCACTATCTTATCTTCACTTCATGAAGATTCTCAGCCTGCCCTGTGATGCCGCAATGGACAACAAATCTGATTCTGGAGCGTCAAGGGAAACATAGGGGCATCAAAAAATTAACCCGGGGAATCCCCTAAACACTCATCACTGAAGAGGGGGCGTCCAAGTTCAAACATTTGGGGGTTTGTTCCACACTCACACCCTTAGGTCACCCTGGCCACCAGCCGAAGTAGCATTCTTGACAGTAATGACACGATGGCTATGTTCCCGCGGGTAGAATTGAGTCATCCACAAACGCTGCTGTGCCCATTAAAATGTGCCCATCAGAAAATGAGTTGACCGCAACCAGGAAATGCACGGACGAGCCGTCTTTAAAAAGAGCGTGTCGCGTGCAAGCTCTTTTGTGAGAGGAGAAAAAAAGTCTGCAATGTTGAAGTAAACAGGGAGAAACACACTCACTCTCAGATCACTACACAGATCAGCAGGCAATGTGAACTCGCTGCAGATCGCCGTCACGCCAACACTGGAGAGAGTGGCTCATCTCGTAGACAGTCAGAGATGGCTGTGGAGTGAAGAGATACTTTTGGCTCCGAAGCGAAAACATATCTGCATGTTGCCGGCGTCCTCCTTTATACCCACGAGGTAAGGCGGAGATACGCTATGCAAATTCCGCAGACCCATGGCAATTCTTTGTCATTGGCTCATTTTGTATACTCGATGTCGATAGGCTATCTAAGCGAAACCTCATTCGTCGTCATCCGACCGAACTCGGAGTGACAACGAAATGGAACACTGTTTCAATGTTATAAATTAATTTCCCAGAATACAACTGTAAACAACTAAAGGTCATACTAAAGTACAACTGATGACGGATGTGCTGGTTAAAAATGCAGAGATTAGAACTTTAATTAGGCTAATTATACATCAAATCATGATGTGAAACAAAGCATTAACGAGATGTAAAAAGTGTATGTATCATTTCTGTATAATTTTCACTGAAACATACAGATTCCACAACTAAAGTTCACTTATGAAAATTGAGCACAATTTAACATGTAGAACTGGGGAAACAGATTGAGTTGTGGTCAGGAATCGATAATCTTTGTAAGAGAAATCTTTGTTAGAAACTTTTACATTTATAACTTGCAGTTACATTAAAATGTAGATTTGGGAAGGAAATTAATTTTCTCCCAATCAAAGTTGAAAGAAAATTAGAATAATGCTAAATTAAGCATTAAGCGCTAGAATTCATGACTCATGCATCTGATAAACTTTGATTGCTCATCAAAGCACTGAACAAGTATATATATATATATATATATATATATTTTTTTTTTTTTTTTTTTTAATTAATAAACAGAATATAGATAGAAAGCACTCAAATATCTGCACTGTAGACAAAAGCATGTAAATAAACATTGCACTAAAAATTACTACATATATAATTAACTTAAATGTCAAAAAAGGTCTCATTATCAACTCCTTATTATTGATTTTTTTAAATTATACTGGTGCAATTCTTATAGCATAAAACAATATACAGTGTTTAATGCAGGTCAACTTACAGTATTCATTTGTTAAATAAACTGTATGCATGGAACATAGTATAAAACATAACATTTTTAAATATCAGCCATAGCATATTGTTCTTTTATGCTCTAAATTATATAGCAAGCTTTTCTACAGGCATGCAACAGAGATAACATCCATTGTCATAAGACCCATATTAATCCTGTTACATGCTGTAATACAATCTTATAATCACTTTTACCCTTTTGCTATTCCAGCCTGACAACAAAATTAAACAGGTCTTATGAAGGTAATAAAAGTGTGTTTTTATGGAGAGTGATTGACTTACAGAGTCATTTTCTCCACAGTGTCCATGCACAATTAATGTGAGGTGCTTCTGTGGTTCAAATTAACACTACAGTTCAGCCCAGCAAAGGAGGAGAGAGACCGTATTCTGTACTTCAAAAACTTCAACCTTCTCTTATAATCCATTATTCTAATATAAAACAGCAATTGCCAACAAACTCTTTAATCCTAAGCTTTCATCTGTGCCAATTAAGAATCATATTCATTTGTATATTAACTAATGGGCTATACAAATAAAAGGCTTAGAGGAAAATTAAAAAACAGCTGTATTTTCTACAGTACACATCTGCAGTAATAATACATGGCATTAGCTTTCTCTCTCACCCTGTGTTGGGTTTCTACTCTCCGAACAGAGTAAGCATTGCCCCCACCCACCTGAGGACACTACTGTTATACCATCATCATAATCTGTTTCAATGATGCGAATGAGATCCTGAGACACACACACACACACACACACACACACACACAAATACACAGCATACAATTCAACTGCTAAAAATAAAATAAAAAACATGTACCATAATTGCATTATAACCTGCATTAATAGCTAATCAATTTGACCGTATTTTCTTTTATAGTGTAAAACAATAGATTTAAATGTTTTTTTTTTGTTGTTATTGCAATTTATCAGTTTTAATGTGCCCCTATTAGCCTATACTATTTTAATATTTTTTGTTTTGAAGGTCTCCTACAATAGTTTTTCATGAAAGGTCCAAAACATTTTCTCATACATTTCTCACATTTTTTTTACAGTGCTGAAATGCTTTGAGAATTTAGTCTCTCGAAAACCGTCCTTATACAGTAGAGAGCCTACTCAAGTTTGATTGGCCGGATGGCTCAGTATGTTGTGATTGGTCCTATGCTTACAGTGTGTCAAAACTTCCATTACCATATCTGAATATCAGCTTACACAGTAATACATTACGATTATGTCGGTTTTACTGTATCAATTTGAGCAAAGTGGATTTGCTTTCACAGCACAGAAAACAGCAAATTATTCGATATGTCGACAACACAAACTATACTCTTCCAGATCTAAGATACATTGTTTGAGGGTGGGCATTGTTCGCAGGCAGCCAATTATAACCATAGGCTGGCATTATGCAAACTATGTTACAAACCTAGTTATGAACGTGCATGACTTAAGACTAGACTTACCACTTGTAACATGCAGTTCAGAATTGTTTTGAGGGACAATAGCTCTGTTTATTGTGCACTTTAATCGTAAAAAACTTTGCAGACCTTTTACATTCATAAACAGCTATATAAACCAATATTTGACAGCTAATCTCATAATAGGGTCTTTTTTTTATTTTGAGAATGACTGCAAAGCCAAGGCGTAAAATATGCATAATATATGTTTCACAACTTTCACCAAAAATATGAAGTAAACAAATACTTAAGTATTACTACTTAAGTATTCTCTTACTTAAGTAGCAATATTTAAGTGTTCTCTTAACTTAAGTGTTAAAGAAAAAATCTTTTCTTTTTCTTTTCTTCTTTTTTTTTTAAATGATGATTGTTTCAAATGATCTGTATCCCTGTATATTGATGCTGAGGATTGCGCAGCTTGAGCTGTAGGAGCTGAAAAATTAACAACACCAGGAAACTGAAGTGCTTAGTTAAGTCACCCAAATGCTTTTTCTATAACAATGCAATAAAACCCATCTCCAAAATGTAAAATGAATAAGTGAAGAATTCACATTCACAAGTTGTTTCTTTTTGAATGTCGATAAGTGCTTAAAGTAATATATAATATAAATGCAAATTTGGTTTAATTTTGATTAACGTCAACAAAATAATTTGTCACTTAATTTGTGACGTAGTCAAATTAATTAGATATGACAAAATATTTACTAAATTGAAAACTTTTTTCATCAAACGACAAAAACAAAAAAGTTTAGGAAAACAAGCACTTTGTTCTCCATGATATGTACATTTAAACATCAAATAAAGCACACAATAATGACCATTTTAAAACCATGGAAATAAAGGAAATCATTTGCAGAAAGTTTTTGCTACTTAGAAAATCTAAAACGGGGGTTACTTATGCAACCCAGTTCCCTGTGAAGGGAACAAGATGCTGTGTCATGGCGCTGACACTATGTACAGCAGATTGAGAAAGCTGCTCTGCCGAATCACGCATCTGCTTGTCCACCTCCAACCCCTCAGAGTCAGATGCAGAATACTATAAAATAACAATTTCTGCCTCATTCTGTAATAAGAAGCCACGTCAGTTTGCAGAAGGCAGTTATTTCAATCACTCGACTGACGCTATAACATTATTTTGGAATAAAATGTTATTCTCATAAATTGTATTTTGATGCTGTACTAAGCAAAAAACGATTAGCATTTTAGTCCCCTCTAAATGAAATCACATAACATGGTTTAATTTTTTTAAATGAATCCCAGAATTGTATCATTTATATAATTAATTCTGACGATATGACAACAAGCTGCCAAATGTTTTCTTTCAAATTAATCTACGATGTCAAGGGCTTCATGAAATATGAATTTTAATTTGAGTAGGCCATTTTCAGGATTTGAATTCCAAATGGGGATGCAAGTTAACAGGTTAAGGTAATAGTTGTGTTGTTAAGACTTATTTATAATACTGTTTAACTGGACAGTATTTTCTCTCCCTGGTTATGCAATACTGTGATTTTTACTGTGCAATTTGCTAATTAAAGAAAGCAAAACACAAAATAAACAAACTAAAGATACATTTGACTGACAAGATTTTTCTCTAAAAATATCTTGATACATTGTTACTGTGAATTCTTTTGGCCAAAAAGAATATTGTGACAGCCCTGAGTAAATCAGAAAATCTGACAACCCTAGTACACACGAGGACTGACCGCGTGCTCTTAACTAATACAGAAAATGCATGTCATGTGAGTCATCTGCCGTAAAAAAGCAAGTCTACTGCATCACAATATCCTGTAGTTCAGTTCTGACATTATTCCCTTTCGAGGAAACTTGAACTGCGTTGATATGACACTTTGGGGAACGGCCCTTTTACTGTAACTCATCTGAAGTATGAATGAAACTAGTCCAATCCTATTGGTGTTGCATGAGGGCGTAGAGTACAACAGCTTTTGTGCTTCAGCAGTGCTTCAGCAAGCACTCTCTGTTGTGTGAAACATCTATTTGGTGTTGTCTGTCCAATATTATAATATATCAAAACAAAAGAGATTGGCAAGTAAACAGTTTCATCAGTGTGTACACCCCCTGCCTTCATTATATTATGGGTGGGGACACACACAAGATGTGTGTTTATTGTTTGGGAGGGCAACACGCCAAGGCAGCTCTCGAAGGGGCTGCTTGCAGCCACTGTGAAGCACTACCCATCAGAGTGATGCGCTCCCGCCTGGCTATATTTGATGAAGCCGGCCAGGCCCGTGATAGTGCATTCCTTCTTGACGCCCTTTTCTACGACTGCCTTGTTTGGCGCACCGTTAATACGGTTGTCGACAGGTTCCAGGAAGCAAAGGAACAGAGCGCAGCATTCAGGCAATATATCCCTCACCGCTCGAGGACTAGGAAGGCTGCCACCGGTGGGTAGCCTCAGCTGTCATAAAGCTCCTCATACCAGCAGGGCCAAAAGGAGAATGTCGACTCTGGAGCTCCCCCGCAAAGAGCTTGGGACTCTAGACGGCCTTCCCACCCAAAGCCTCCTGAGAAGGCGGATTTGAGAACCGTCATTCAGGCCAGGAAGGCAAAGGGAAAGAAGTTACATAGCTAATTGCTTTGGAACCTCTGAAGGCCGCCCCCACGACGTGAGAGAGCGATCAAAGTCCCCTCTCTGCACCCTGGCCCTCAGGAAACTATTTTCAGTATCCTGCTGCAAATGGCGCTTCTGGGACACATCAGTTTCCAAGGCCTCTCACAAAACAGTCAATACCAGCCCCAGGGGCTGGTCCCCAAATTTTGCTGAGGCATGGCAAAGCTCTCCACATATATCGTCATGGGTCCTGTGCACTGTAGAGAAGAGGTACAGACTGCAGTTCCATGTCCGCCCAACGAAGTTCACTGGGGTGTTTTGGACTGCAGTGGACCCAGAGGCAGGGTCGAGTGTTAGAACAGGTAATTCACTCACTTCTGGCAAAGGAGTTCATAGAGTATGTTCATCCACCAGACAGGGAGTCCGGGTTCTACAGCCGGTACTTCATAATTCCAAAAAAGGATGGAGGGTTCTGTCCAATTCTACATCTAAGACATATGAATCAGTCTCTGAGGAAGTTCAGGTTCAAGATGCTCACCATTCCCACTATTGTGAACCAAATCAGGTCCAAGGACTGGTTTGTCACAATAGATCTTCCCTCTCACAGAAAGGTCCTGAGGTTCGCTTTTGGAGGCAAAGCGTATGAGTGTGTCGAGTTCTTCCATTCAGGCTAGCACAAGTGCAAGGATGCAGCTCTGGCCCCGCTGAGACTCTAGGGCATCCATGTGCTAAACTATATCGACGACTGGCTCATTCTGGCCGAGTCTCAAAAACTGGAAGTTCGGCATTATGATATCATCCTTGGCCATATTCAGAACTTGGGGTTGAACCACTTTCCTGGGAGTGGTGTGGGACTTAGTGACGATGTGAGCACAGTTGTCTCCTGCACAGGCTCGAGTCCATCCTGGCCACGGTGACCAGGATAAAGCTAGGCCAAGCCATTACTGTGAAACATTTTCAGAGAGTGTTAGGGCTCATGACAGCAGCATTCAGCGTGATACTCTCCGGCCTGCTGCACATGAGGGCCCTACAGTGGAGGTTGAAAACCAAGTGGGTTTTCACCGAGGGTAAATCCACTTTACACTGGATTTTACACTTTGCACTTTAACCATGGGACCAGAACCAAAGAGCATCCTGTCGAGGCAGGGCTGAGGCATAGGGAATGGAGACTTCACCCCAACATGGTGGAGTTGATATGGAGAGGTTTAGCCCAGTGGAAGTGGATCTGTTTGCGTCTCGAGAGACAACACACTATCCATGATGGTTCTCCCTCACACATCCAGCCCCGCTGGAGTTGGATGCCATGGTGCAGACGTGGCCAAGACTGTGTCTGAATGGATTTCTCCCAATCACTCTGCTGCCGGGAGTTGTAGATAGGGTTTGTCGCAACGGGGACAGCCTACTTTTAGTAGCCCAGTTGTGGCCATAGAAGATTCCCATCAGGAGGGACGTGTTGACACAGCCAAGGGGCTCAATATTCCACCATCGCCTAGAGCTCTGGAAGCTTTGGGTCTGGCCCTGAGGGGGCACAGTACCTAGAGGCTTGTCAGCTGGAGTAGTCGAGACCCTACTCCGCTCTAGAGATCCCTCCATGAGGAAATTGAACAGCCTAAAATGGAATGTTTTCACCGTTTGGTGTAGAGAGCGTGAGACAGAAACAATTAACTGCCCTATGGCTTTTGTTGCTTGAGTTCCTCCAAGATAACTTCTCTGCTGGTCTTACTCCATCCACACTAGGGCTGTGTATTGGCAAGAATCTGGCGATACGAATACGTATCACGATACATGTGTCACGATTCAATATATTGCAATATATTGCGATACTGTCCATAAGGCGATATATTGTGATTTTTTTTTTTTAATTGGACTATAATTTTAGAAAAAGTAAAAAAAAAAGTAAAAAAAAAAAAAAAAAAAGACATGATTGAATTAAAGTCAAACAAGTTTACTTTAGGTAAACAATTCAGTACTCAGAAAATCAAGCTACCAGTTTGGGATTGTGGTTCACAAGTTCATTACAAAAACTTTGGTTAAATGTGTTTTTAGAAGTTGGTCATAAACTTGATAGACTTGGGGTCGCACACCGGACGAGAAGCGCAGGGCAGCAAAACTCCGGAAAACTCCAGGTATTGTACACCAGACGCGCACTTTCTCATCAGTGTATGGCCAGCAATATTGTTATGTTTAATGACATGAAATGAAGATAATGTCTTTTCTATGTTATGATAGTACTGTACAATTAAATACAATCATTGCTGAGTCTGCAGTCTGAAAACTTTACCTCAGAGCATCCGTTCACTAAATGAATTGAGAATCTCACCTGAAAAATCCAATAACATCAGCAATTGTCATTCAAGCAGCTGATTTCTGTAAATGAATGAAAAACTAAAGGTATATTGCAGCATAGGGCGATGTCAGGATACATTAGCAACGCTTAAATTTTATATAAAACGATGTAAATGGCGCTCTGTGGCGCAGCAGGATTTTGAACACGGTCCTGAGCCGTTGCTGGGCGACGCCGGTGTGTGTACACTCATAGAGAATAATGTGTTTGAATTTAAAAGATGTGGCACTGAGCTTCTCGTCTGGTGTGCGACGCTCTTTAGACTCTCCCGCTGAAACCGTTTCACTGCTGCTCACGCGACGGTCCTGCTCGGACGTGATGCGCGGCTACTGCTCGGTGTGAATGAATGCAAATACGCTCTGCTCCCGTGCCGAACTTGTAAAGACACAGTTCACAAACTGCATGGTTCCTGTCGATATCGGTGGTGCTCTCTTACTCTGGAAACAAAAATGATTCCACACTTCGGAACGGAATAGAGCGGGAGCCGGCCTTTACACGGGGTTCAGCCATATCTTTGTTGTTTACGTCAGGCTAGTGCGTCTATGAACAGCCACAAAAAAAAAAAAAAAAAAAAAAAATCAGATATTGCGTTTCTGAAAATCCAGTACAGTATCGCAAAATAAATATCTGCGATACTCAAGTGTATCGATTTTTCTTACACCCCTAATCCACACTCAGGGTGTATGTGTCTGCTATTGCAGAGGAAGGTAGTTTTCATCTGCGCTGCCCTGTTAGAGCACTTGACATATATGTTCAGAGGTCTTCTCAGTGGAGAAAGGGAGACCAGTCGCAGGAGTGAGTTCTAGAGCCCATCTTTCAGGGGTACCAATACATATATACCAGCCGTATAGATCCCAATATGGCTGGCTGGGCCACTCCGCACACATTCACAACATTTTATAGCCTGGACCTCCCTTCTGACACCTGGTGCATGAGTGCTCTTGCCCTAGTTGTGCCTGAGACAGTTTCACACTGGAATAGGAAGGTGTCATTGTGGCATAGTGGGTACTCGTTCCCCAAAGTGTCATAATGACGCAGTTCTCATTCCCTCTAAATGAGAACATCTCGAGGTTACAACTGTAACCCTTGTTCCATGAGAAAGGGAATGAGAACTGCATCCCTCTTGCCATCTCCTCCTGCTGCCTGGGAGTTGCTTCATTGAGAAGCTAACGCTGTTGTGTGACGGCGTCCCTTTGTAGCTTCCGGCTGTGCTGCAACACTCTACGTTATCATGCAAGAACAAAACAATTGGACTAGTTTCAATCATACTCCAGATGCATTACACTAAGAAGTGGTTCCCCAAAGTGTCATATCGATGTAGTTCTTGTTCCCTTTCTCAGGGAACAAGGGTTACAGTCATAACCCCAGGTGTTTTTAACTCCTGTCTAAAGACTTTAAATACACATTCAATACAGGACCAGACCCAGCTAAACAGACATGCGACTTCTGAAGACAAATAATCTGACCATATGCATTTTTGGCATCTGCTTCAGACACCGGCTCAAGCAGGAGCATTCCCTTATAGTCAACGCCATGACACAGCATCAGAGTTCAACTTTGAAAGGTAACATACTTTATCTAGAAATGTAATCAAGTCTTCTAGACCCAAATTTTAAGACAATGTATGGTCAAATAAAATATATTTTGGTGGTGATATAAAATGTAGTGCTGGGTAACGATTAATCACATCCAAAATAAAAGTTTGTTTTTACTTAATATATGTGTGTTTACTGTGTATAATTATTTTGCCAGTTATATTTATTCTGTGTATAATATAAATTATGTATATATATATATATATATATATATATATATATATATATATATATATATATATATATACATGCAAATATTTTTAATACATACATGGATATGTGTGTATTAAGCATAGACAAACTATTTTTACACAGTACACACATATTATGTATATACAGGGTGCGATTTGTGAGAAAAAAAAAACAGGGGAGATGTTTTGAAACATTTTTATTCATAAAAATAAATGAGTACATGAGAACATGATCTTCACTGCATTTGCAGGAATTGTAAAATATTTTTTCTTATTAACTCATGAAGCCCAACACAATATTTTTCCTCTAATAGCATATCTTTCCCCACAAATATGAACTGTGATCATGCACAATGAAAAAACATGCTATTAATAAATGAAGGAAAAATATCAACCTCTGCTGAACACGGATTAATCGCAAAGTTAAACCATCAGTAGAATTTTCTGTGGTAGTCAATTCGCCTCATTCACACGTCTACCACACTAATCACCTCAATTGCGCCGCAGGACCTAAGATGCCCGTAAACACATCTTTACATTGACTTAACATTGAAATCACTCGCGCCAGATGCTCAATAGTCAGCGAGTAATCAAAAAACCTTTGCTTCAGCCTCAATTGAGTGTTAAGACCGTATGTGTAACTTCTGCCATTCTCAGTGTTGTGACTGGGACACTAACTCTGCTTGTCATCATAGAAACAGATAATCAGATTGTTAGGTTGATTCCACTTTCAGTATTATGCTGAATATGCTGCCATCCTTTTGACACACAGCTGCACTGCCCAGTGGACCTGCAACCGTCTCACAAGTGTTGATAGGCTATTACTCGTGAGGTGTAGCACCGTGGATGGGACATTGAGTTGAATGGTTATTACAGAGAGGCTACGGCAGCTATTCATTCGGTTCACGTGACGTCACTGTAGCTTTGCGCCGCCATCTTTGCGACCAGTTTGCGACCGACGGTCACATTAATGCCTGCAATGTGTTGTGCAGTTGGCTGCAAAAACAGCCGAAAGAGGAACCCTGAACTGGTATTTTATTCCATACCAAAAGAAGAGAGAATAGAAAATCTTTTTTTTAAAGACTTAGTCTCATGTTGCTGATTTGTGGTTTATTATATTTCTATTACAGCCTACTCTCAGTGGCCAACATATACAAACAGATAGACAGATAATGTTTTTTCTTCATTAAATTTGTTGGATCTGTTTAAATGCACTTTATCGTGGTAAGTTATTAGATTTGGGGTTATTTTGACATAACTGTCTGTCTGTCTGTCTGTCTAAATCTAATAAATATTTTTCTGAAGTTCATAAAGATGTGTTCGTCTTGCGTTTGTCTTCGTCAGACGCGCTTTAGATGTTATTTTTGTGCAAGTGTTAGCTCTGCAGACGATGCATAATCAGCCTTGAAATGCATATTAAAGGACTAACGTTAGTTCTTCCAAAAATGATAACTCTGCCGTCATTTAACTACTCACCATCATGTGCAAATCCTTAAGTTTACTTTCCGTGGAAGACAAAGGGACATTTTTGAATTATGTAGCCTAAGACTCTTCTTGTCGATGTAATAAGAGTGAATGAGTAACAGCCTACTGGGGGCTGTCAAGCAAAAAATAATAATAATAAAAGACAAAAAACATCACAAAAGTATCATAAAAGTGATATAATACTACTCGTCCGTTATATTAATATCGTTATTTATTAATATGATAGCTTTATGTGACGAACAAACTGCAATTTATGTCGTTATATTATAATCACGAAGAGCTTTACCTCTTGATAGCTTTTAACCGCAGCCAAATCATTCAAAAAGATTCGAACTCGAAAGACTCATTTCGATATTTGTGATTAACCTTCTCTGTAAGTTAACTGAACATCTGTTCTATCAGAGAGATATGGCAGTCTTTTATAATATTTGACTGATGTCTCTGACTGTGCTGATGCAGTTGTCTCTGTCCCAGTGCTGATGTTCGGATTAGAAAGATTCATTCATGCCAGCCGAACTGCTGCAGAGGATTCATTAATGACATCGCCTCGACTCTCATGAACGCGTGCCATAGCTCTATGACAAATGTATTTCTATTTCATGAAAGGCCAATTAGGGCAAGCCTGGGGCAGATAATAATGGACTAAAGAAAACTGGGGGTAACAAATAAGGATCGGAGCCTAAAATTGAAATTTTCTCAAGGTATCTCTATCTCTCTCTCTCATTCAAATAGGCAGTTTGAGCTGCCGTACCGGGCGAGTCGGTCGCAAATATGGCGGCGTTCTATTTGTAGTGACGTAGGTGGCATCTATGAATAGTAGAGCCAGCCAAAGTAGAGCATTTTAAAATAAAATTTAATTTAATGAAACCACAGACCCATGATAAGTTTTGTGATCCATCTCGCCGCTAGTTTAGTAGCACCCATGAACCCCCCGGCAAATCGCACCCTGTGTATATATCTCATATATATAAAATAATCACGATTAATCGTTGCCCAGCACTATGCAAATAATGTAAATAAATTAAAAATACAGTGACACACACATCACATGAGCACACATACACTAGCTGATACTTACTTTGCAGTTTTTTACTAGGACTGTCTCCATGAACATGTCTGCGGGGGAGGCAGGGGGATGGCTGAGGCAATGGGAGGGATGACACATCATGTGATTGCAATTTGTACCAGTGTGGCTGGTCATCCAATGAGAGCTGTTTCCAGCTCTAATCAAAATCTGGGCAAAGAGAAAGACAGGAATAGGAATTTGAACCATGTTAGAATAACTATTTGGAGGCCAAAAGGTCCTGTGGAGTAAAGGGAATTGAACACATTACTTCACAAATGCACTTTTCATTGAATTCACTTCTGAAATGAATCTATACAAATCTATTATATGTTGTTCCGAACCTACATATAGATACATAGATATCTTACGGTCAAGACAAAAATAATTGAAGCACACACACACACACACCTCTCCCATGAATTCACTCTCTTCTTCCTGGACTCTGGGCTGGTCCCAAACAGTGATCTCCAACATGCGCTCTCTGAAGTCTCTCCGGTGGATATGAGAATATAGGAACGTCTGGTTCCATTTTGGCTCTGCACTCTTCTTCACTGTTTTCGTCCTTCTCTTACTCTTGTCACTAGAGGAATGTAGTGTGTTTAAAAGAGTGTGTACACTGCAAAATTTTTTGCCAATTTCTCCCAAAAATCAGCAAAGAAATTCCATTTCAGATTCCATTTCAACCTGCTTATTATTCAATCTATTAAGATGGAATGAATTTCATAAACTGTTGGGCATTACCCCAAATGAAAAATGCAAGTGACGTCTACCAGTGCAAAGCTGATATATCATGAAATAAAAGAAACAAAACCATTCCAAATAGTTAAACATTAAAAATAATAAAATATTTCTGAGACCACCTACAGTATCTACAATTCCATTAAAAATTTACAGTTGGTAAGATTTCTTTGGTGATTTTGTAAGAAGTCTCTTATGCTCATAATGACCTTTATCTTTAATAAAATCTTTATTTGATCAAAATAGAGTGAACTGTACATGACATATAATTACAATTTGAAATGATGCGCATTTTCCTGTGATTCAGCAAAGTAGAATTTTCAACAGCAATTGCTCACATTCAGAAATCATTGCAATATGCTGATGTGGTACTGTATTTAGGAAACATTTCTAATTATCATTGTTGAAAATAGATGTGCTGCTTAATAATTTTGTGGATTATTTAACGAATAGACAGTTAAAAAGAATAGCACTTATTTAAATGTGTATTTATTTTTGTAAAAATTTAAAGCGTTTTTGCTAAATAAAAGTATAGTTAGTATAATTTCAAAATGAACAAAGAAACAAACAAATGCTACTGACCTGAAAAAAAAAAACCCTTAAAAACTGTAAATTTGAATATATTTGACAATTTTTACCTTCTGTCAGGAAGAAAATACATTTTGACGTAGGGATTTCTGGGTCGTCCATCAGGTCGAGGGGCAGTTCTCGTGCTTGCAGGACATTCACAATAAGCTGATGGCCCACTTTATCATACCATAATTTCACCTTTGTAAACGGAAACATCACTTTATCAGAAGTAAGGGTATACATTGTTTAAATATGAGCTAGCAGATATGTCATCACCAAACTACCTTCATTTTAGTTGAGAAAACAGGGCTAAATATATTCTCTACAAAGTGGTTTTACACTTACAGACAGCTGGCCTGGCAGTACTAGAGGGAGGTCTCTCAACATCCCGGGACTGGTCGGTGACATTACAGAGATGGATGGATGGTCCGTCTTTTGTGATTCATCTATAGAACTTCGAACCAGCTGTAAGTTTAAATAGCCGACATGTTTAATGTGCAGCTGTAAAGATGTATTGCAAGCTTAATGGAGAAATGTCTTAATAACAAGGACAATTTATACACAAGGGATTATTATTAACAACTAACAAGGGATAATTTATACAAATATGTATATTTTCTTTTCATTTACACATGCTAATGGAGTTTAGATTTAGACACACCCAGAATTTTAAATAGATTTCTTAGTTGTAGTTTTTGTTATGTCATTCAGATTATTTTTTTTTTAACTATTAAAGGGATACTCCACTTTTTTGGAAATAGGCTCATTTTACAACTGTCCCACTGTTGAGTTTTACCGTTTTCGAATCCATTCAGCCGATTTTCTGATATTTAGAAGAATGTCAGTAACCAGACAGTTTCTGGTCTCATTGACTTCCATAGTATATTTTTTTTCCCTTTTGAACCTTTTGAAGTCAGTCAAATCTGTAACCAGTATTTGAAACACGTGCAAACCATGATCTTCTTTTTAAATGTTTACTTCTAAAACATAAAACAAAAACTGTTACATGGTACGCACGGTCAAAGAACTGTGTTGCTTCCAACATCTCTAAGTTCAAACTAAATACATCCAATCACTTGCGTTATGACGTAGTGTGATCTGACTGGAAGCTCAAAATAATTAAATACAATCAGATCTAAACATTACTAAATATGCATTTTAAATCCAAAAATAAATAAAATAATAATTCTTATAAATTCTTATGAAATATTTTCTTACTATTTTTACTAAATTATTATTTCAGATGAACTAATCCTATTTGTGGCTCTAACAAAGGTAAAACTCAACTGTTTAACTATGGGGCAGTTGTAAAATGAGCCTATTTCCAAAAAACGTGGAGTATCCCTTTAAGTCAATATTCCTCTTACTAAAATTATATCTAAATTTATTCTATAAAAAATAAAAATTTAGCTTACAAAAGTGTCAAATTAAATAAAATATACCAAAAAAAAATGATTATTGATTTAAACATGAATGAATATGTAATCGTAAATTCTGAAAAAAAAAAACATAACAAGGAGTACACTTATGAATAAAAATATTGCAATTTCTTTACGGTTTATTATTCTTTTTTTTAATGTGATGACCAAAAAAATTTTGTTAATGACTATTTTCACAAGGAAATTTGTGATTCTCTTATTGGTAGGCCACTCTCAACGTGCGTCGTGAACGACTGATGGGAATCTCGATAGAGAGGCCAATCTACTTCGAGTGAAACTAAACAAGACAATACACATTGGCGTGCAGTCATTTGCATCAGCTCTGCAGCCTCGCAGTGTGTGTATTTAACGAGCAGCTGGTGTGCTTGCACTTCAGCTTTTACTTCTGACCCAAGCACTTCGATGCTTCTACAATTAAAACTGACTGTGAAATATCTCGATTACTAGCATAACCTCGGTTCTCTAGAAGAGGGAACGAGTGTTGTGTAAGTTTAGCTTACGCTACAGGAAAGATTAATCTTTCTGAGATCATTAATGCCAAAAAAATTATCCTCAGTTTTGTATTCATTTGCCAATGCAGTGCAGCAGCTAGCAGACCTAGAGCAGGCTGTCTAGCATGCCACTGAGCCCGACGTGACATCACGTCCAATGAAGGGCGCTCGCTGAAGAGAACCTGAAATGAAGAGAACCTCTTTTCTCGAGAATATTCGAGAAGCCAAAAATTATCCTTATAATTTGTCATTTAAAACACATTTGCTGCAGCGAGCAGATCTAGGCGAGGAAGCTTGCATGCCTATCATGTAGAGCCCAAAAGCTCGGAGTGTGGGTGCCAAATCGTGCCCCCGGCATTTGAGAGATCTCTCCTCAATGGAACAGGACATGAAGCTGCATCAGCTCCGGAAACCAAACTTGGTTTAGCCAGAATGGAGCTACTAGAAGCACAGAGGAACTGTTCTCCCTGATTTGCTTGATTACCTGTGGTAACAGCGTGATCGGCAGAAAACCGTCGACCTTCGCTGTGCCAAAGGAGTCCAACAACAGCTGAACTGTCTGAGGGAGGAGAGACCATTCCCCTGGGAGAACGTTGTCTTTGGACAACCTGTCTGGACCCACTTTCAGATGGCCTGGCACATGTTCCGCTCTTAGCGAGAGCAGGTTGCACTGAACCCATATAGACCATTTCACAAGATGTAAACAACACTGGTCCAGAAACACTTCCTGTTTCAGTTTGTAACTATTTTCTTTATTTCACATGTAAAGAAAACATCTTAAAGATGTTTGTTTAACTTTTTTGATTCAGTTTTAAATGTTCTGTTGGTTGTATTTTATCCCAGCTTTATGTAGTGTTAAAAAACTGAAACAGGAAGTGCTTCTGGACCGGTGTTGTTTACATCTTGTGAAATGGTCTATAAGGAGGCGTTGCCAGTACATGAAGGTTCCATGATCTTAGATCGCCCTGGCGATTTATGTAGGAAACTACCAACATGTTGTCTGTGCGGACAAGGACATGAGACTCTTTAGAAGAGGATGGAAGAGCCGCAAGGCGTTCTCGACCGCCTTCATCTCTAGACAGTTTATGAGCAAGCTCTTCTCTTGGCCTGACCACAGGCCAAAAGTTGGTCTGCCATTGTAGAGGGCGTCCCAGCCCGATTTGGAGGCGTCTGTCAAAACCACTTTCAGTTTCGAGATTAGCCCCAGGTTTACACCTATCTGATAGCCAGCCTATCGCCTTCCAGGACTCCAGAGCTGTGACACAGTTCTGAGCTACCTTGAGGCGTAAACGACTGGAACCGCCTCCCAGAGAGAGCTTCTCAAGCTGAGTCCCTGTGTTCCACCTCACAAACCCACTCTGGGTACGCCTACGGTCCCTTCGGTCTCGCTTGTAAGGTCTCTGGACCATCAGACTCAGCTATATGATTCAGTTCGCCTGGTATCCCCCAAGGTTTCGGGCCATCCACTCCACTACAGTGAGAGCAGCTGTTGCCCATGTCTTGCACACAGAGATCGCAGTCCTACTGGCGAAGGACACGATTAGAGTCGGTCGCTCAGGCAATATAAGGTCAGGGCACTACAGTCCCTACCTCACTGTAAACAATAAAGGGTTAAGGTTAGGGTTAGTGAATTACGACCAATCTTGGATTTGCGAGTTTTGAATCAGAGCCTCCACAAGCTAACGTCCAAAATGCTCATGCAGAGACACAATCTCGAGGTCAGCTTTGCGAACACAGGGACATCATGCTCAGGCAACTCAGCCAGCTAGGCCTTCAGGTCAACTGGGAAAAGAGCAAACTCGCCTCATGAAGAGGATCTCTTTTCTTAGTATGGAGTTGGTTTCGGTTCGCACAGAAAGCGCCCCTCACAGAGCAGCGTCGTTCAAAGACAGGACAGCGGTCCCACTGAAATTCTTCTAGAGGCGCCTGAAGCATATGCCTGGGCAGCAGCGGCGGCAGCGGTAACCTCACTCGGGCTGCTTCTTATGAGACCCGAGATGGGTGTGGCATTATGGCACTCACCGGGTGGCAATCATATTGGCGTGCCACCAGACCTTCAGCCCTTGGTCAGATTCCTCTGTTCCTGCAGGCAGGAGTCTCCTTGGAACAGGTGTTCTGACATGCTGTGGTATTCACAGATGCCTCTGCCACTGGCTGGGGTGCCACGTACAACAATTGTGCAGTGTCAGGTGTGTGGACAACCCCCAACTCCATTGGCAAATCAACTGCCTTGAGTTGCAAGCAGTACGTCTCACTCTGAGCCGCTTGAAATGCCCTCTACAAAGGCAGTACGTGCTGGTCCATACAGACAACACTGTGGCCGCATGTTGCAACTCGCCGCCATCTCCTTCTCTGGAGTCAGAAGCATCTGAGGTCGCTTTAAGCCATGTATGTCCCCAATGTGCTCAACTGTGTGGCCGAGAGAGATCTGGAGAGAGTTCGGGGAGGCTCAGGTAGACCTGTTTGCATCCCCAGAAACCTCTGATTTCTCTATGCAAAAATGCGTTTCCCCAGTGAAGCTACTTGCACAGACCTTGAGGACGAAAAGCAGGTCCTTCTGGTGGCTCCCTATTGGCTTACCCCGGATTTGGTTCCCAGAATTCATGCTCCTCGTGACAGTCCCTCCCTGGCCCATTTCTCTGAGGATGGATCTTTTGACTCAGATACCTCCTGAAAACTCCATGTCTGGTCCCTTGATGGGATCTGGAGGTTCTAGGTGACTTACCCTCAGAGGTACTTAACACCATCACTTAGAGTGGAACACCTTGAAGTGGAACCTGTTCATCGAGTGGTGATATTCTCATCAAGAGGACCAGCTGAGATATTCAATAGGATCTGTGCTTTCCTTCTCATAGTCTCCCTCCACCCTCAAAGTACATGCTGCCACTATTTGAGCTTATCACGACCACATAGATGGCAACAGTTGGAAAGCACAACCTGGTCCGTCAGGTTCCTTTGGGGGGCGAGATGATTAAATCCTCATCGACCCCCCTCCATACCCTCTTAGGACCTTTCCCTGGTGCTTCGAACACTTCAGGATGAAGGTTGTGTAAGCACTCTCCTATCAATCTTCCAGATCAGAAGGTGTAGAGGCTTGGATGGGGTGCATCAGCTATGGAGCTTTGGTAGGGATTCCTATCAGTCAGTCACAACGTACGTCGAGAGTGACTGACCGATAAGGGAACGTCTCGGTTACATATGGTAATCTTTGTTCCCTGAGGGAGGGAACTGAGACATACATCTGCTGCTGCCTACTGGGTGCAGTCACATCAGCTGCTCATTAAATACCCACACTGTGAGGCTGTACAGCTGATGCAAATGATTGCACGCCAATGTGCATTGGCTTGTTTAGTTTCACTCAAAGTAGATTGGCCTCTCTAGCGAGATTCCTATCAGTCAATCATGATGTACGTCTCCGTTCCTTCCCTCAGGGAATTAGGGTTACCATATGTAACCGAGATGTTAATGTGATTAACATTACCCTCATGGATAAAAAAATTCCAGTCCACTTTTACCTCATGGAAAAAAAGCCATGTGTTCCATCTAAGATGGGTTTCAAACGGCATAAATGTGAGTAAATGATGACAGAATTTTCACAAAACCTACTTGATTCTAGAGGAGGATGTGATGTCCCTGGAAGTCTTGGTGTATCTCTGTAGGGAAATTGAAACACAGGAAGAAAAAAAAATGTCAGATGACAGATCATTAGCTTCTCTCTCTGTCAGTTTTTCCACACACATAAACACCGACCGTCACTTGACTGCATTTCCCCTTTTGAGACATCATGGAAACACTGTCCAGTCCCAGGAAAGAATAGGGAACCAAAAGGGCTGCTGATGCAATGACTGAACAGTTTTAACTATGAGAGGAAGGTCTGGAGCATGTAGGGTGACAATGGGGACACTGGGAGGAATAACACTCTCAGATACTTTACTTACTGATATGCTCTATAGACCTTTTTCAAGAAGTTTTTGGACAGAATACGTTGAATACATCTTTAAAATGCAACAGGAAGAAAATTAATTGGAGTCACTCATATATCCAGAAGTTTGTTTTCTTTTATATCATTTCCAACCATGGTTGATGTTTGTGCTTTGTTTAGCTTACCCAATTGGTCTGGATACAACTATTTCCACTTGTGGTGCTGACTGGGACTCTAGAATAATATTGTACACTTCCTTTTTAGTTGCTCCAGGCAAAGCCTTTCCATTCCACTGCAACACCTCATCGCCTGAAATAAAATAAAAAAGAAACTATTTAGCACTTGGCGGTGTTCTGCATAGACAGGCTGACTGAATAATGAGCTGTGAAAAATGTAGACATGCAACCAAAAATATAAACATAGATCTAGCAAAAGACATTAACCCTAAAACCGTATTCTGGACAAATGTGGGCAAAATAGTTTTGATTTATTAAAAAGAAATACTTTCCTTGATATGAGCGGTACAAGACTTGGCTACTTTTCCTAAGTTTGCCTCCTGAACACACACAATTTTTTTTTACTCAATTCTACAATGTTAAGTGGGTGAGAAAAAAACTCCTTAATCTTGTATTTGGGTCAAAAATGGGCACCCATAGAAATGAATGGGAAAAACTGTAATTTAGAGCATTCTAGAATAAGCCAAAATAAGACACCAGGTGACAGCAAAGTCACTTCATCTTTAGGTTTTAGCTCTAAGAACTTATTGGAATGATATTTGTTAAAAAAAAATAATTAAAAATAAAACGTAAAAATAAGCATAATTTACATAGAAAATATGGTACTTTTTGAAGTAAATAAATTCAAAAATAACCCCAAAATAAAAAAAAAAAACACCATAAATGGATAGACAAAACTTTATCGAAGACAGTGATATAACATTTATAATAAATAAAAATTCAGGATCACATCTGAGTCTTCTGTGCCCACATTTGTCCACAATTACACGATTAAGGGCTATAGAGTGAATACGGTTTGAGGGTTAATAAAGTTATGGTCGAAAATATATTTTAAAATACTGCAATTTCCTTACATAGTTAGCCTAATTTAAATAATCATTATACCTGCTCGTAAATGCCCAACAATGTCAGCCAAACTTCCTTTTCTTTACTTTAGTGATAAAGGCACCCAGTCTCCCTGACTCCGTCATTTTCCCACCAACCACCTGGACAGGACAGATGACAGAGTCAACCATGTTTACTCACAATCTGCAAATTTACAAATGTCTTCTGTAATTTATTTATAAATATATTTTAAAGAAAATCTAGATCCTACATTATTTTTCTATGTATTGACTCATTGTGTCCTCTAACCTGCAATATGCCCTTTAACAATGGCTTGTGTTCTGCAAATACAGACAAGTATCGTCCATTGTGTCACCTTTTGTCATTGTGTCATTTTAGAAGTGAGTTAGTAAACGTAAAATAAGGAAATAAAAAATATCAGTATACAGACTGTTTAGTACCTTAAAAACACCAGAACAAGAACAGTAAAAAACATACTTATGAATAAGATTGTACAGATGAATTGCAAATGTTTCAATTGTTTCCATGTTCAATGAATTAAATATAATCTACATGTTTTATATTAAGACCACAATAAATTGTTAAAATAAAGAAATCTTTCAAACCCTGAGTTTGACTGCTTAAACAACACAGATCTTTTTATTTAAAGGACAAATGGAGGAAAAGCTTGAAGGTCTTCAAGGAAAGATTTGGGAAAGTGTAGGAGAAGTAAAAAATGCAGGGATCTTGTAGGGTTCTGATTTGAATGCAACATACATAAATACATATGCATGTAAAAATTGGCAAAGCTGGAAATTATATTGCATCTGAATTTTTTAAGTCGTTTTAAATTTAAAAGAACATCATATTGTAACCACATCAACAATAGAACTACAATAATTTAATTTACTTCGTTATCATTATTCCTGTATTATTCATCATAATCTGTCACATCCTGCGCCATTTTCTTTCACCTGCACAATTTCAATGAGCAACGGTAGACGTGACCACACCTTTAGTGTAGCATTAACCTTCAAGTGCAATACAGAGACAATGCTATTAGCTGGTGTAAACTGTCATTGACAAGCTCACCTTCAGACCTAGCAGGGAACCGGCTTCTCGTGGCATGGTGGAGCGCTTACTTAGAGTGATGCGGCCAATCAAATGATCTCCCTCTTTGGATGGCTGCCAGCTCACTGGATGCTGTGAGGAACAGAATAATGCTTTTTTTCAGTCCCATTAATGTTGAAAATACATGTACTGACACACATTTCAGAGAGTTCAGCTACAGAAAAACTGTAAGTTGTAAAAAGTTGTAATCAAACAACGTGTCTGCTATTACACCCATTACCACTGATAAATGTTTACAATATGATTAAAATCAAATTGAAATACTTACATGCCACACAGTGGGATCCAGAGGATGACAGTCCCAGTCACCTACTAAATATAAATTGACATTATAATTATGGTTGGGAATCGAATTACAATTCCAATTCTGCAATCAAAATACTTAAGGTCAGGAATCGGATACTTGTTATGCAATTTAAATTTCGATTCCTCTTATCGATTCTTTTGTGTGCATTTTAAAATGACTTTACTGGACACACATCCAAAGCTCTATCACAGAAAAAGTGAGTTAATGTGATTTTAAACCATTCACATGTAAGAACAATTTTAAACCATAGACTCATGTGCTGTTTTCTGTGCTGCGCACATCCAAATCGACACCTCTCATACTGAATAGTGCACATGATACTGAACAGAGTTCTCTTCTGCATGTTATGGACAAATACACACAATGCACCACTTGCTATAATAACGTTAATCAAACAACAAAAGACAAAGCTAATAATTTATTCATAAAGTGCAGTGTTATTTTACAATTGATTACAGTTTCCTGACAGGATGATTATCATGGGAAAATGCACACATGCGTCATATTTGCTGATATACAAGTATATTATAATTACGTACATGTTTCATCAGAAGGATAAATAGAGAAGTGTTACTTGGGATACTATGACACGTGTATGGTGTGGAAGTGGCATAGTTTAGTTGACAGCGAACACACTAAATCTCAAACCTCCGGTTATAATCCGTTTTAAACAAATGGCAAATTGAGGAGAGTCTCCTGGCAAAAAGAGAACATGACAGAGCGATAAAATGAGAATAAACATTGGCTTGGCTTTTTGGGGATGGCTAGAACTGAGTGATTTGAAATGTCTATTAATGGGTAAAGTTACAGTGATGTCTTTAGCTATTTAGCTTGAGATCCTTTCCATCTAAACTGGTAATATCTCTTAAGCCTAGGAGTGAATGTTTTATGAGCAGTAGGATAATCTCTGTCTCTTTTTTTAGTTAAAAATGAACCATATTTATCCGCATAGTCACACAGAGCCGAAAAAAGGCAAAGCATTTGACATTTACCAAACAGGAATAAGGAATTCTTCCAGTTTAGAAACAGTATGATAGTCTCATAAAGATTAGCTAGGTTTGCACTAATGCTATAAATTAATATCATATAATATAATAAAATAGAGTTCATTTAGCACATAACATCCGCCTTCAACAACAAAGGTGAGAGATATTTAAAGGGCCAAACACCAAACAAGATAATATACGGCCTGGCATAACATTTTACAGTTTCATTTGATCATCTTGATTGCATTCCTAAAACTGTCATACAACTTTAATGTATAGTACTATACAGCACCCAAGAACACCCTCTGCACATACTGAATAAAATGTGCAATTCCCTTGGCAATCACTGAAATTCTAAGCTTACATCCAGTATTTACTTGTACTAGTTATCAAGAATTAAGTCACATTAGCTCTGCATCTGCCATAACAAACTTAATGCCAAAAAAAATATATATTCATATTGCCCTACAAAGGCATTATGACTATTATTGGGTTTCTGTCCTGTGTTCTCAGCTATGCTATCTAGTGTTGGCAAAGTTATTGTATTTGCCTTTTTAGGACAGCATAGGAAGAGGTGACATGAGGTGATAAAAAGAAGATGGGAAAATGGGATTGGGAAATTACCATGTTCGATTCATGTTGGAGCATGTTTGACATTATGTGCTACATGGTAGCTTCAGAGTGGTTTTCAACTTCAGCTTAAAATAAAGCCACACTGTGGAACTCTTCAACCTTTATAATATATTACCAAAACCGATTGAGAAGGAACATCGACTTACACTAAGTTGAATGACATGTGTGCTGTAGCCTGAAAGTGTCTGTATCGCTTTTACTAGCACTTTGTAACTTCTGGTTTCGGGTAGGAACCCGAGCACAAAAGAACTACAAAATTCGACCGCTTTCCGACATACGTCACTTCCCCCACCACCCAAACTTCCTCAGATTCTGACATTAGTGCTTAACTCGCGTTTGATTGCAGTCTGTATGTTTTCGTCATGGCCGAACAACAGCTACAAGCAAGAAGGCAACGGTTTTATCAGAGGAAACTAAAAAAAGAAAGGCGAGAGTGACAAATTAAAAGCCTGGACGAGGATTAACACATTGGTCTAGCGTTCGCTTCGCTCGCTGGCGTGAGCTAAAGGAGGAGGAGGAGATGCTCGACCGATACGGACACTTGCCTGAACACAAATGCCGTTTCCAAGGTAACCCAGATAAATTCATATAAGCAGTGTAGTATTTTCTGGTATTCCGGCCGCAGCCGATGGTGTTATGAGTGTAATAAAATGCCCACAGCCCAGTGTTCATTTCTACACACAAACACAGCCGGCATCAGTGCAGGGCTCGCACTAATAAAATCGCCTCATGTCAAATAATGTTACATTAAATGTAGTGAACGTGACTCAGTAGTACCCACAGACACTAACGTTACACACCACATTTCCCACGGTTTCTGTAAAAATAAACCAACACACAAACAGTCAGCTTAGACCGACGATGTTTTCAGTGCAATGAATGCTCCCGCTGTCCCACATCCACATTCACTCACAGACATGATAAGCTCCACGGGGTTCACCCCGCTCTCTCTCTCAGCTGACTGCTATAAGGGAATCGAGCGCGGCAAGGCTGCCCGCCTCAAACACTGCAAGCATACACAATCTAAAGACACGGGAGGCTGACCGGTTGACCTTGTTTTGTACAAAACTGTTATATAACAAAATTACAGCTTGATTTTTCACAAACGTACCATGCCGGGGACTTTCAAAACCATGCACCCTTGCAGCTGAGAAAAATGGGAAGAACCTAAGCATAATCGCATTTAAAGGTACAATTAGTGTTGTCACGATACCAAAATTATTGTTTCGATACCGATACCAAGTCAAGTATTGCGATTTTGATACTTTTTCAATACTTTTCCTGAAAATTAAAGTATTTCTTACAAGGCGTTTCACATGCACTTCCTTAACGCATGTGCTCTTTAATGCTGTAATAACCTAATGTAAATAAATCACTGACAAACATGCTCTGATTATAATCATATAGCCGATAGATCATTTTGCTGATGTTTTGTATCCTTTATTTTAGCAGCTTGCAAATTATTTATGCTATCTATGAAAGTTGGGGGAAAGTTGTACACCTAATACAAAAATAAATGAAACATCTCCAGATAACTAGCAGATAATTAATTTAGTTCGCTATTAAATAAGAGATCTAACGCTGAAAATCAGTTTTTCTATCAGTTGCATGGATACAGTGTCTTTTGCGGCTTCGCCCAGTCGCGCACCGTCTTCACACGGACGCCGGCCCTCGCGACCTCGAAACACTACCGGCCCACCGGGAAAGATCTGACTCTCCGGATTGCCACTCCGCTACTGACAGGCGGCCACTGTAGCACGTGTGCTCGCGCATGCAGCCGTCTCGCGGTAGTGTTCGTCTCATGACATGACAGTTGCAGCTTCTTTGCTGCGTGCGTGAGGAGAAACACAGACGTTCATAGGGAGAGACTGGAAACATGCGTGGCACACAGCAAAATGAAATACGTCTCTTACAAATCTGGAACGCGGTCATTCGTAAAAGAATCGATACTAATAAATTTAGGTATCGTGAGGTTTTTAATTTCCGAGTATCGCGAATACTTTTGAAGAATCGATGCACCGTGCAACACTAGGTACAATATATACGAATTTTGTAATAAAATATAAAAAAAATCACTTGCACAGTGTGATATATTTTCTGCAGTTGTGTACTTACAATATCACAAAAGACTCCAAAGATTTTTTTTATTTCAGAGAAATTCCAATTTTAAATAAGTGGTAGTCCAGGAAAAAAATAAAATAAAATTTCGCCTGTCAATGATGCAATATCCACGCTATCCTCGGTTTCCATTCATACTGCCATACGCTGATTTGACCCAGCCGCCATTTTGAAATGGCTCCGGTGGGAAGAAAACCGGAAGTGTCACCTTTAATCATAGGAGAGTCGCGAATGCGATGGCATATTATTGTGTTTAATGTAGAAATTAGTTATTCAAAAAATGTACATACATTTCTTTCATACTTTAGAATATATACAGTGAAATTCATTTATAAATCAATTTATATATATATAAAATTCAGAACAGAAAAAAAAAGCAGGAACTAACTATTTACATATCCTATATTGGATATTAACATCCAATAGTGTAAATTGCGGCAGCAGCTTCAGGTTGGTAGTCCAAGGCATTTTTGTCTATCTGTACTTCCGGGGCTCTTCCCACCGAAGCCTCGCTTTTGATTTCAAAATGGCGGCAGCTTGAAATCAGCTTGTAGCCATGACATAACCATGGCGACAGACGTGGAAAACTGCTAAGTGCGTAACGTTTAGCGGCACCGCACAAGTTTAATTCGTCTAATAAACTGACCTGTGTGACTAATCCAGCACTTGCCAGCATTCGGTAGAATTAAATGTCCTTATTCCTTTATATCCGCGGGACTCGCGTGTAATATCTGTCTGTTTAGCAATCGCGGCCTGCTTCATTCCACAGTAATGTTAAAAAACATGAATGTTTGCACTCATCCATAAACATAATTAGATCCATCAGCTTGACAGCAAGTCCCATTATTTAGCTCATCACTGCATCATCAATCTAGGCCTTTGTTATTTTTGGAAACTGTGCCTATTTGTGGTGAAAAAATCTTACATATTGTACCTTTAAAAGCTGGAATGGGTTACCCAAAGGATGAATATGAAAAAGTTCTCAAATGAAACATTCTGCATCCCAGAACTGACGCAGGCCAGTCAGTCACTCAGTGGTTTTATGTGAGAAAGCTGCTGACCTAATTCCCAAATCTGGTTCCCTTAAAATTATAAACAAATACAGCTTCACTGGGGGAAGCAGGGGTTTCACATACCAAAGGCTCAGGACTGATCATTATGGGTACACATCATGGTTCAACAGCTACAATGACGTATGTAGAATTATGCTCTATATGGCCTTGATGTGAAAATGTATGCACATGTAAGACATATAAACCATTTATTAAAAAAAAGAGATTTTGTAGTGTAATACTTTTTAGTGAATTTGAGGCTACAGTTTGAAAATAAATTTAGCAACATATACAAATGTCATGCACCTACCTTTTTCACTAACACTTTCGATCTCCACATCCTCACAGCTGGTGTATTCAGGAGTGGAGCCCCCCTCTTCTTCAGAGCTACTGATGGACATCTGCCTTTTGTTGAGGCCTCGTTTGGGTCTATAGGCTCGTGGTGGAGGTGGCCGCAACGTCTCCGATTGGTCCGAGCTAAGAGAAGAGTCTTTACGCATGATTTCGGCAGCCTTTTCTCGCTTAGCCCTGTGCAGAAAAGCTGCGGATCCAGGTTCCAGATGCCCCTTTGGGCCCCAGTCCTGTCCGTCCCTGAGGTCTGGGGGCCCGGGAAGGCCCCATGTGAGGGATACCGTGGCCCTGTTTAGTGCCGGATCCTTGTACAACAGCACCCCCCACGGTCCTATCCATAGAATAAGCTCGATGGTTCTCTAAAAGGGTCTTGCGGTCGTCGTTAGCAACTCGATGCCTGCTAATTCTATTTCCAGCAGCCTCAACCCCATCTTGGATTAATCCCACTTCGTTGATGGCTAGGTCGCGTGTGATGACGCTCCTGACGCATTTTGGACACTTTGGCATGCATACGCATTTCCTGTTCCTCCTTCTGCGGTTTAACAGGGTAGCGGGCTAGGTTCGGGTACACTGCGGTAACGGGTCTGGTACTCTTCTTCTCGTCTTTGTCGCTCTCGCTCTTCCTCCTCTTGCCTCCTTCGCCGCTCAGGATGGGTGGGATCATCCTCTGGATATTCTTGTGAGTGCCCTTTCTCCAATCGTCTGCTGTCTCGCTTCTCACCTGGAGCTCGATCTTCAGAGCCCTGCGATGACAACCTGGCTGGTCCACGTCTTCTCTCTCCACGACCAATCACCCTTCCATTCTGCTCATGTAGGGACACGGGTCTCTTCCTATTATTGATTGGACAGAAGTAGGTAAGACTTTGAGATTTAGTACTTGGAATTTACTTGCAATATGCATTTATAACTGCTACAATAGTAGTTATTTGAATAATACATTGCTCAACACCTGTTTGGGAATTTAAATGCAAAAATGATTTAGCTGAATATGACAGGAAATATACGTCATTTGTTTTAAAGAGATAATAAGGCAGGAGCTGCAGTCCACATAGTGCCAGTTGAAAAAGAGGTCAGAATGAACAGATTTTGTTGAAATGTCTAGCTTAAAATAGAATAAATTGTATGTTGACAGTAAGGATATGTAACACCACATATTTTGTAAATTTAGTTCTGGGAAGTGGGAACCCAATGGCCAGTGGACTAATCTGTCTTAAAGAAGCCTGTATAACTAGGATAGTTTCACATAATCCTGGAAATATTTAGAATTTTACAATGTCATCTTTAAAATAATTAATTGTAAAAGTAATTCATACTTGAGAAGAAAGAAAGAGAAAAATAATTGAATGCTTTGATCCTAGACTTATAAAGAGACACAATCACTTTACATTATTAACTTTTTAAGGCTTTTGAATTTTGATTTATTTATTTATTTATTATTTAAAATTGAATAAAATCCTTGTAATTAAAAAAGTTAATTTTGTAATTTCATAAAAACACATTTGTTGTGTTAGTTTAACTGACTTCTAACTAGACTGTGTTTAATTCATTAAAGCTGCAGTCCGCAGTTTTTCCCTCTTTGTCTCTGTTCGAAAACTGCAATTGCAGTTATTCACGAAATTATCAACTTTACGTGAGTTGTACTTCCAACACGGCACAGCCAGCGTGGATGAACACAATGTTTGAGGAGAGTGTGCAGCTGTCAGTCACCGTGCCGGTGTGGATACTGCCATTCAGAATCACAGATTATTATTTTTGGAAGTATGATCAACATAATAACTTTCACCAGAAAATGTCTATCAAGTGCTGTGTATATCAAGTGCTGTGAGAAAAGGCTATAAATCTCCACCTCCAGTATCCTCACACACATAGCCTACTAGCCGAAATTCCTTCTTTATGTGTACAGATGTGACGTAATGACGTAAAGACATGCTCAAATCAACCGCGGAAATCCACCAGTAACACTGGAATTAAAAACATTATTGCAAGCTTACCGCTTTGAATCGCCAGCAGATAGTTGTTCTCAAATATATATTTTGGATCATTTTTAACCCCAAAAAGCTACAGACCGCAGCTTTAAGTTAACTAACAAAATAACATGTTCTATATTATAGCTGTATATCACATTGATACACTTTGATAACACAATACTTCCTAAAATGTAACACTGAAAAAAGCATTTTCTGTAAAACTGCTTTGAAACTATAATATTTATTGTGTAAAGCGCTATACAACTAAACTTGAATTGAATAATATTGTTTAGTGTTTCCAAATCTGCAATGCTCATACAGCACAGGGGTGGCCAAACTTGCTCAAGGAGTGCTAACATTCTGCAGAGTTAGGTCCAAATTGCCCCAATACACTTGCCTGGACGTTTCTAGTCAGTCTAAAGAGCTTGAATCCAGGTCCAGATATATTTACCTAAAGTTGAAGCAAAAACTCTGCAGGACAGTGGCCCTCCAGGGGTATGTTTGGACACCCCTGCAGTAGCACAAGATCCTTAAAGGCACACTAGGGGTGGAGCTGAACCTGAATATGGTATTCGGAAAGGCACAAATAATGTGTTTTTTACAAATACTTATTTCGAACAAATACTTGAAAAAATATTTGTATTCGGGAACAAGAAAAACTTTATATCAAAAAACTATGTTTCCTCATCGAGACCGCAGTGCATGCCCGCATGAGTGAGTTAGAGTGAGTTAGTGAGTGACGTTCAGGAAGAGGTGACTGACACAGGCTGCTCCACACCTCAACAGAGAGGGCTCCGCTGAGCGAAAAAACTGTATAAAAATAGCATCACTATTTTTGTTGAATAGATTTTTGTACCTTTACTGGGTTCCGGAGGTAGTTTATAACATCCGGGAAGTGGAGTTTTATCAGGAGATTATTCCATACGCTGCATTATTGACTTCTGCAGTCGGGTGCTCTCATGTTCGCTCTGTTTACGTAGCTCTGTTAGCTCTGTAATTGTTTTTATTACATGGCTTGGTTGAATTCTAATGCAAAATGCGGTCTGTTATTTCCATGGTTATTTCTTAATAACAGGCCGCTGCTAATTATAACACACCATGAAAACCGGGCATTGCCATGGATTCTAAATATAGAGAAATAACGGACGGTAACACTTTACTTGAAGGGGTGTGCATAAGACTAACATGACATCTTCATAATCATGACATGACTCATGTTATGAATATGAAGGAAGATTTATGCATGTTTATAACAACTGTCATTAAGTGTCATTCGCTCAATTATGACATTTTTAATGCAAATATGACATTGTTTGAGACGTCTTTGTTATGATACCTTGACATTACTAAGACAACACAACCTGTCATAAACATGACATAGCAGATTAATAAACAAACTTAAGAAAGCACCTAGCTTTATTGGTTAACATTACATTAAATTGTCAGGTGGTTGGTTTTGACAGGTGGTTTGCAGTCACGTGATTGTGTTTACGCGCGGACTGCAAATGGAGGGCAAGGAGTGAAGAGCGCAATGGACGAGATGGAGAAAATCCGTACTGTACTACTTTAGACGCTATTACAAGAGAAATATATAAACAGAAAATCGAAACATATGTTGGATGTGATCCATAAGTTATGAAGAGGACCGATTTTCAACTGAATTGAGAGATTTGCCTGCCATCGAGGCTGTAGATATCAGCAACTAAAGCCCTATTCGCACGGGATTAGTATTACGGACCACATGTGAATTTGAAATTACCCACCCACATCTGAATTTTGTGTGGCGCACACGGGATAAGCGAAGCCTGTGATTTTACTCTGAATTTACCGACTTATCTCCCGGATATGATGTCATTAGGCTATGGCTTTGAAATGTCTTGTGTCGTTATAAAGTCGTTATTATGTCTAGCTGTATATAATAAACAGAAGAACTGTCCTTGTATGCTGCTAAACATGTCATTCATCTCCATCTAATCGTTCTTTTTGTTTTTGCTCTTATGGTTTTCAGCTTTCTCTTTCTGCAAATTGTATAAGTTAGTTGTACTAGCGATATGACCCCGCACCCAAAATACTATCAAAACACTCCAACTCAGCCTCTATTCTTCGCGAAAGATGGATAAAAAGGCGCAGATGAAACAAAAACCTTGAAAAAATTATATACTATCCGGCCAAATCACAGAGATGTCGATTCGCACGGGACTAATATTATCACAGGACCTCGGTGTTCGGTGAAATATAGTAGGTAATTTGCGGGGGAATTATTACTTTACAAATTACAGACATGGCCGAATTCGCACGGGATTAAGATAACAGACAAACTCCGCAATTATTACAAATTACTACAGGTCACCAGGTAATACTAATCCCGTGCGAATAGGGCTTTACAGACATGCTTTGACTTTACAAAGTTCGGAAACTGGCACGTTACACAAACAGCCACATAAGTGTATTTAAACACCTGAATAATGTAATTATAAGCCACATATATAATGTATTAACTCACATTTGACGAAGTGATCACTGCACACTGTACAAACACACGGGCATTTTCCCATTCGGTCTCCTCCCGTAAGTTAGGTTTACAAGGCATTTTTACTGGTGTTTTTCTGTCAATTTCTTGTATTTCCCCCCCTTATGAACAACAACTTTTGGCACACAATAAAAAAATCTTTGTGGTTTGATCGATTTGAGCAACCATAAATGACGCAAAACATAGGCATTTGAGTGTGTTATAGTGCTTCCTAATATAGAAATTCACTTCCTGCCCTCCATCTGAGTTTCGCGCCATGGCAACGCAGTGGCGTGACGTCACGTGAAAACAAGCTATTGGCTGTCATGAAGCCATAATAACATTTTAATGACAAATTCAATTAGTACCACTGTAGCTAAAGTCACGAAAAATATTCATGACACAGACATAATGCCCTCATGACAGCCAATGTCAAAACCAACCACATGACAGTTTAACTTAATTTAATGTCAAGTTGTCATGACAAAGACACTGGCAGGTTATGATGTTATGCTTTATGTCAAGATGTCATAACAAAGACATCATACAAAATGTCATATTTGCATTCCAAATGTCATTATTGAGCGAAAGACACTTAATGACAGTTGCCATAAACATGCATAAACCCTATTTCATATTCATGACATACTGTATGTCATGTCATGATTATGAAAGTATCATGCCAGTCTTATGCACACCCCTTCAAATAAAATGTTACCTTTGAATCTTTGCTAAGTTTAAAGGGTTAAGTTTGATTAAAAAAAAAACACAGATAAAAACTGTTGTTCGGAACTGCTTTTTTTTTTATCTCTGGACAATACCCAAATTAAAATTTTGATTCTCTCAACATGTGATTTGGAATAAGTAATTCATGCTTTTATCTTCTAAATTTTATAGATTAGTGCAATTCCATTTACCTTGGGACTTGTCATTCGCTTATCACATGTCTCCAAGTTCCAAGTTAGTTCAAAATGCTGCTGTAAGATTGCTTATGAATGCAATAAAGACAGATCATATCACTCCTTTTCTATACTCATTGGACAGTACAATATAGGATTCATTACAAGACTTTACAATATGTTTTTAAAGCAGTTTATGGTATGGCTCCAGGATACTTGGTAGAGCTTATTAAGCTTTACAAGGCAAACACTGTATATCACTAAGATCCTAAAATAAGCTCCTGTTACCTATCCCACGAGTACGTCTTAAATCCAAGGGTGATCGTGCTTTCGCAGTTGCTGGTCCGAGATTATGGAACGATCTACCTTTTTTTGTTAGATCTTCCCCAACAAATAAATATTTGTAGGTTTCGTCTAAATTATCACTTATTGCTTGCATTTTAAGTCACTCTTTTAATGGGTGTTGTACTTTTTTATTTGTTTATCTTGTTTTTTTTTTGTTTGTTTTTTTTAATCGATCATTTGTAATGTAGAGCTGTTTTGATTTATATAATTTGTAATGTACAGCACTTTGGAGCAACTGTATAGCCTGTAAGGTACTTTATAAATGAATAAATACAAATTCAAATACCAGTAAATATGCACTATTGCACAGCATAATTCATTTTGATCAGTAGGGCCACTGAGATATATATCTTAGGACTGGCATGTGTGTAAACATTTTTGGCCTACTTGTCTCGTGGTGGTTCACTGCGGGAGCGTGAGGCAGGCATTGTATCTGCTCCCTTGGTGGGGTCACCAGGACCAGCCTTGGGTGGCAGAGTGCTGTTAGTGCCCAGAGCCTGGGATCTGGAGCGCAACCTTCTGTCCTTCTCCAACTCGGGGACACTGAGAGGAGCACCCACACTAAGAGGCCTAGCCCCAGGGCCTGATGAAAACCATTCTCCTGATTTAGTTAGAATTTCCTGCTGTTTCCTGCACAGGTTACATACCCACATCACCTGCATAGATAAATAGTAGTGTTATTAAGGGAGGCAGCGATTGATGATCATTGTAAATTATCAAGATACAGTACAGCTAATACTTGTATTAAATTATGTTATTCTTTTACAGTTTTAAAGACATTAAAACAAACAAATTTAAGACAAAAAGACAGACATATATATAGATAATCACATAGTATACTTACATACAGTACATTCACACATTCACACTTTAAAACACATCAAACACTGAACTTTCATTATATATTTGGCCAGCACAAATTCAATTTAGTAATTTCAAGGAAGGAATAGAAACTGACAATGTTGAGCAGGTGTAAATATGAGCTGCGATATTATTCAAGTCAACTAAACTAAACAATCAAACTCTATCAGATATAAAACACTTATTTTAAATTTCATCTTCTCCTACACTTGCTGGACTGCACTAATTGGTGGCTATATTTTGAAAAGTGATTTAAAGACTGCAGATCTAGTAGGGTTGCCCTCTAATAGTCTGCCAAATGTTAGTCAATGAAAAGAGGCTTAGTCGACCAAATTTTAATTAGACAGTTAGCAACAGAAAAAAACTCCACATGGCCTCGTTTACACTGTCAGTGAAATGTGACCCAATTCCAGTTTTTTTGCTCATATGTGACACAGATCGAACGTGTTCGAACTGTGTAAGCAGGAAAAATACCCATGCATTTGGATATTTCGAGATCGGTTTCAGGCCTCGTTATGTGGAAATAAATCAGATATGTGTCAATGCAACTGTCATGTAAACAGGTAGATTCGGATTTTCTGAGGCATTTGGCTAAGTATTCACGTTTTGATGCAACCCCAACATGCATCTGCAAAAGGAACGGAATGGCCCAGCGAAACATTGTGTTGTAGTAGGAGAGGAATGTGGACACATGTTGACACAACAAAGGTTAGCTTGCTCATCCTAGAATTCCTAGAATCCCCAGTACAAGCCTTCAAAGTAGCCTACCTAAAGACCTCATTGAAAACAATTCAAAGCTCTGAATTTATAATATATATATATATATATATATATATATATATATATATATATATATATATATATATATATATATATATATATATTATAAATAGATCCAAATAATGAAAGAAATCAATCAACAGCAGGTGTAAGCTAATCAATCAGCCACCTTGAACCACCCAGGCATAACCTGTCAACACTCCAGTTTTTCCCGGGTTTCGCCCATTTTTTTTAGCCCTATCTCCCGGTATATACAATTCATACACAATTTCAACCCGTTTGTCATCTCAAACTGGCAACCCATAACCCAGTTGCACAGTCGCGGAAAGCTTAACCCAAAGGCGAGCACCATTGTGACATTTTGATTGTGCAGACTTTCAATGGATGGACAAAAAGGACATGAGAATATATAAAATCTTAATTTCTGTTCCAAATATGATGACAGAATTTTTGGTTGAACTAACCCTTTAAGTGTATAAAATAAAGTATGATTTGGATCATATAAATCTTTAAAGGGTAACTAAACCCCTGGTCAGAGCCTGACTCCACCCATTGGCAATATTTGAAAAATTCTGGAAAAGTGGGCACAGCCCAGCAGAGTGGGGGCGTGCACCTGAGATGGGTCTCTCTGTAGTTAAGCTGTTTTGTTCAGTTCTTTTGTATTGACAATGTTGAAAGCTGTGCTTAAATTCATCTTTTTTATTTTTTATCCTGTTGCAACTTAACATGACAGAAGTACATGCTATTCTCAATATATATGCTGCCACTCTGTAATATTATAAGAAAACATGGAATTAATTTCCACTGTTATGCTGATGACACTCAATTATATATTTCATCACAACACTATGAAAACACTAACTCATCTAAACTTACAGAGTGTCTCAAAGATATAAAATGCTGGATGACGCGTAATTTCCTGCTATTAAATTCAGATAAAATGGAGGTAATACTTATTGGTCCAAAAAACTACACACAAACCTCTTACAATACAACTTTAATATAGAAGGATGTCCTGTTACTTTATCCACTAGAGTAATACACCTGGGTGTTATACTAGACCGCAACTTGTCTTTCAAACATCATATTTCTGTTACAAGAACAGCCTTTTTCCACTTTAGAAACATTGCAAAGCTTCTGTTTCTGATGCAGAAAAGTTAGTTCATGCATTCATGACCTCAAGACTAGATTACTGTAATTCATTATTAGCTGGTTGTCCTGCATCTTCAATAAACAAGCTATAGTTAGTGCAAAATGCAGCTGCTAGAGTTCTTACAAGGTCAAGAAAGACCTAGACCTATATATGATCATATAACACCAATTTTATCATCTCTACACTGGTTACCTATTAAGTTCCATATCAATTACAAAGTACTACTACTGACCTATAAAGCTCCTGTGTATTTAATGGACCTTCTGTCGCCCTACAATCCATCGCGTTCTTCAAGATCACTAAATTCGAGGCTTCTGGTCATTTCTAGGACATCTATAAGTCCACTAAAGGATGGAGGGTGTTCTCGCATTTAGCTCCTAAACTCTGCAATAGCCTTCCTGATATTGTCCAAGGCTCAGATTCGCTGTCCCAGTTTAAAACTAGATTAAAGACGCATCTCTTTAACCAAGCATTCACATAATGCTTACCTTTTATTCCTATGTTGAATCAGATTGAATGTAATATTATAAAACTTGAAGAGTCTGTAGGTTATTTGAATAGGTTGCATAGTATTTACAGTCATTACGTTCCTGTGGATATTGTGTGAATGATGGGTGGTTGGGCAGAAATTGTGTTATGCCATACGGAACCGTTGCCACTGAAACAGCATTAACGCACCAGTGGGGATCGACAGCCTTGGTCAAAAGAGTTGGGTTGCGGAGAGATTGTGGTTTGGTCTCAGCAGCAGGAGGGATATAGAGGTCCGTGAGCTGGGCTGAGTTGAGTGGGGGACGGAGGGGGGTGACTCTGGGATGCCAAAGTCACTGTCTTCAAGTTTTTAACATCTACTCTAGTTTAATGGAAATCATTATGAACAGCAGCTATGCTAATTATTTCCCATTTGCTTTCTGCTGAAACATGGCATTCGTCAGCTCCAATTTGTATCAAGCCTCTCACAGAGACTTCAGATGCCCCAACACCTGCGATGAGACGACTCAACGCCTGTGAAGAGACGACTCAACCCCAGCAATATGTTTTGCCCTAAATTATTACATGATTAACTAAATGTGTTTTTTTTTCCATGTACATTTCTGAAATGCACTTTCTGTAAAGCTGCTTTGAAAAAAATATGTATTGTGAAAAGCGCAATACAAATACATTTGAATTGAATTGAATTAAAGACCTCTAATGGATTTAGCGGCAGTCAGAATCCTCCTTCTCTTGCATTGGAACCAGTGTCTGGAGGCACACATACGGTATTGGACTTACAAAATGTGGTCCATTAAGATGATGCCGGCCTGCATCTGTTTTTCTGGACAGGTTTGAATAAGACCAGGACATGCCTGCCCAGAGACAAGCCTCTAGAGAGCATTACAGATTACACGGAATTGCTCATTCTCCCCAACGATTCACCATTTACAATCTGCAAGAGCAAGGAGGAAATCAGCACGCTATCCTCAGCCACCAGCCCTGGATTGTCCCAGCGTGAGTCCAGGTGTGTTAGCCGGCTACATCACTCATGCACATGAATATACTGGTGGAGTTTGGGGGAATGTCATGGAGCTCCAATCCCTCATCCATGGCAGGAGAATTACTGATTGACATAGAAAGTAAGTGCATCTTGTCTCTTACCCTGCATCGAGCCAGTCACTGCTAACAGCATACATTTTCCTGAGTTTGTGTTCCTGGCCAGCCTCCCTATCCCACCTCCTCTGGTTTCATGTCTGCCTGTTCTGTGTTGGCCAAGAGAGCTGTCCATAAGTTTTCTGCCTGTTCCACATTTGCCAAGAAGGCCGGTCCTGAATGTTTGTGTCCTCTTCTCTTGCCAGTCTGTTCACCCCCCCCCCCGTATTGTCCAGTCCTCCAGCCCTGCCTGCACTACCCTTCCTCTACCCTTCGGCTCCCATTCTGGTAATCAATGGGTCACCTTGGTCAAAGCATTTGCCAGCTTAGCCCATGATGATTGACCTAGTAGCTCAACCTAGGACCTACGTGACAGCCACTCCTCCTGTTTAGCTCCACCATGGCTCCTCCCTCCTTCGTCTCCACCTGGGTCCGTCCTCCTCTTGGCACCACCTTGGTCAGTCGTTGAACTGCCTGCGCCACAGACTTTCGGTCCTTTATCTCCCCTCATCCCTCTAACCCATGGCTCTGTCAGCCCTTGCCTTCCCTCGGCATCGCCTTGGTCCCTGGCCTTCGCCTCAGTCATCCAACACACCGACTCCACCTCGGACATCTCATCATTCCAGCTCTGCCTTGCCCAGTGATTGACCAAGCTCCACCTAAGACCTACGTGCTCGTCACTCCACATATTCGCCTCCACAATGGCTCCTCCATCCTATGTCTCCACCTGGACCCGTCGTCCTATTGGCTCCACCTTGGTCAGCCGTTGCACTACCTGCACCACAGATGTCCAGATTCGCCTCAGTCCTCCAACACCACAACTTCACCTCGGACACCTCATCACATCATCCCTCAGTACCAGCATTGTTGTCCGGTGGCTCCACCTGGGCCACCTCCCCTTCAGGACCAGCATCGTTGTCCCGTGGCTCCACCTGGGTTTTCCACTGACAGCTGCATCTCGGACAGTTGTCTCCCTAGGTCCAGCAGACATGCCTTCTCAATGGCTCCTTTCTCCCTTGTCTCCGCAGTGGGATCTGCGTCATGGCCCTTCAGCTGGGGGTTCCAACCTGGCTGCTCCTGCCTTCTCCGCTGACTGTCCTAGTTGCCTACCTTTCACTCACCTCCAGAACCTCCTCCCACCCTCTACTCTTTTTATGTTTATATTTGAAGGTGTGTAGACATGCCTTTTTTCCTTCTTTTTTATTTGGGGGGGGGGGGGGTTGTTGAGCAATGACAGGGTTCTGTTATGTTTTGTCTGTGTGTGTGTGTGTGTGTGTGTGTGTGTGTGTGTGTGTGTGTGTGTGTGTGTGTGTGTGTGTGTGTGTGTGTGTGTGTGTGTGTGTGTGTGTGTGTGTGTGTGTGTGTGTGTGTGTGTGTGTGTGTGTGTGTGTGTGTGTGTGTGTGTGTGAATTTTGTAGATTTTTTGGTAGATTTTTGTATTGCAAATGCAAGTTATTATATCATCAGCCTCAAATTTTATATATATCTGCTTCCTCTTCTCTTTACTTTTTCCCAGTTCATTCATGAGATGGATTGCTGAGGCTGCCTAAAATAACTCAGCCGACACCTTATTTCTTCACTTCCTCTACCCATATTTCTTTCACCCTCTCTCTTCCACTCTATCTCGCCTTTTTTTTTGCCAGCCAGCTAGACAGGCCCGATCTGATATGGTTAGCAGGAATGCTAAATCAAATTAACAGCTCTTGCATTGACAACAAGTTCATGGCTTTAAAAGCACAGAGGTCCAATCTATTGATCTAACATTATTACACTCTTAAAGCACCCTCAGAATTGCAGTAAATCAAAGCTCATTGCAGTACATGACAGCTGCTGTGGCTCTTGTCCTCCAAAAAAAACATTTGGATGAGAACATTTGGGTGAGAACCACCTTTGTTTTTTTTTTTTTTATTTTTTTTTTTTATTACTGATCTCAGTGATTCTGCAAGTTTAAAAAGGAAGCCATAGGTCTGTAAAACCCTGCACCCTGGACAGCCTGCAACCGACACAGCCTTTTTTTTGATAAATGGCGTGAGAACTGGAAAGCAGATATCACCCAAATAGACTGTAATGTTGTAGCAAGAGCTTAGCTATATGAAGCACAAAAACAGGATGTTTCACAACAGACACAGACACAAATGACACTTAATTTAAGCAATACCAATCAGTTTTATGATGTTATGACAGACGTTTGATATTTCATAAAAGTTTGAATGGGAATAGTTTGACTTTTAACTATTCTATGCTACAAACACATTTACTCACATGTCAGCATCCTCCTTGATAATAGATTCCCTCTCACAGGGTCAACCTTCAACTCCATGAAAATCCAATACAAATTCTTTGAAGAATCGCCAATACAAGATACCTTGCCCACAAATGCGTTGCATTTCGTTGTTGACCTGATCTTAAAGAGGAGATAGGCTGTTCTAGGACAGGATGGATATGAGGGAGAGTGTGTGAGAGAGAGAGTGGGGAAGAGAAAGCATCATGGCCTGATTGGATCCAGTTGGCACGACTCCAACATAATCTGAGGTAAATCAGATGTGCAGAGGCCCACAGCTGTCAACCAGCCAGAGAAACACTCTCGGGAAGGATTAGCAATCCCTGCTAATCCCACCACGCTATTACTAGCCCTTCACCATTATTCAATCCATTGATGAGACAATGCTGCTGCGCTCTTCCCTTAATGCCATGGGGAAACTACCATTGATCAACATTTATCTTGAAAAGAGGGATCACAGACCTCAATTAAAAACTAGCATGTGCTCTTATTGCTAAACCGAAAGTAATTAACTCATATTGGTGAGAACTGGTTAGGCAGATCATGATCAGAAGAGTTTGTGTAGGAAGCGAAAAAAATCAACACCATAAAGACACCTAATACATGTCAATGTGCTTCATTTAAGAATAGATGTGTAGATGGCTGGATTACTCATCACTAGTTTTATGCAGTCGAGGATGGGTAAAATAATCCAAGGCTTTAATCCTTGAATTAGATCGAATTCAAGCTACACGCACAATGGAGGATTCACTCTCTCTTCATTTTTTTTTTCATTTTTTTTTTTTACAGTTCACAACAATATCAAGGGCAAGCTTCTCATCTTGCGAATTGCGAAGGAACAAGAGCCCCTCTCCAAAAAAGAGAACTGAGGAGAATGTAGGCCAAGACCTGGCCATTGTTGAGAGAGAGAGAGAGAGAGAGAGAGAGAGAGAGAGAGAGAGAGAGAGAGAGAGAGAGAGAGAGAGAGAGAGAGAGAGAGGTTAAATCAGAGAGAGAGGTCAAGAGCAGTAGTTTCACTGTATTCCTGAATAAATATGATTTTCTTGTGCAGGGATATCACTACAAACTAAGTATCAGAATACCAGATAAAAACTCTGACAGCAAACAAGCACAATTGAATTTAAACGTACAGTATGTAATTTTTGGCCACCAGGGGTCACCAATCTCTTACAATAACAAAGGCATAAATCAATGACGCAAAGCATCAAGCGGAATTATGGATCTTGTCGTCAAGCTGATGGATCTGAATACAGTGATGTTTTTAACTGAACTACAATCAATTACTGAATTAATAAGTAACTCACAGGTCAGTTTATTAGACTAATTAAACTTTAGGTAATGCAGCGCTGTTTCACTTGCTCTAACAGTTACGCCATCACACTAAACGGCAGTGGGTTAAATGTTGTTAGTTAGGTTGTTTGTAGGTTGTATAGACTAGCAGTAGCCTAAACTAGATCAACAGAATAATATACAGATAATATTCCAACATTTCATCATGTTGAACTAAATAACATAGATTAGTTGTGTGTACATTTGCTCACCAGTCAAATAAAGTAGGCTACATGGAACATTCGCGTCTCTGTCAAGTCCAAGTTACGGATGTGGAGCTCTCGGCATCTCAAAAGATTTTGATCTTTTTTCAAGTCCTCTTTTTGTCTAAAAGTCTGCTTGCCATGGTACAAAATGTTTGAACAAAAAAACAGTTTGAGCATAACCCTGTTATCTACGCCTGTCGCCATGGTTACTTAGCCTCGCGAGACCATCCTGATCTCGCGAGCTTTCAAGGTTTCACTCGCAGATCAGTCTGGATACTTTCCGTTAAAGAAAATTTGGGAGCAGTTCACCAAACGAACGTCCAATCAGCGTTGGCTTTGAGGCGGGTTGAGGTGTGACGCAATCGAGCGGAAGCAACGCGATCTAGAAACATTTTCAGACAGCGGTAGTCCTAATTCTTTTAGCCGCTCGCTAATGCTTTTTTCTCTTGCATCCTTCTTGTGAAATATGGACCGGGCAGCTGAAATGGTGCCTTTTAATCGCAAATTGTAGTTACATAAACGGCAAATATCCTTTACCGACATGTTGCTTTGCTGAGCTAACGAGCCTTTACCTGCAGCAGCAAGTTAGTACGTCATGTGCTTCGTTGATCTGATTGGTTGATTTGGCCCGTCTATCACCAACATAGGCCAATCAGCTAACCAGTATTTTCGCCCCTTACCAAAACTTCTTCAACGGAAGGTTTCCAGATGGATATGCGGAGCAAATCCATCTGGCGGAGTCAGGTTAATGGTTACTATGGCATTACTAGTGGAAACCGAAGGTAACACGGATATGACACCATTGACTGGTGACTCCTCACCCCTGCTAACACGTCCAGTTTCCTTGGTTAATATCACAATTTTCTCATGATTTAAAAATAGTTGGAAACATTGGGAATATTGTAAGTAATCAACTTAAATATATATATATTTATATATATATATATATATATATTAGGGGTGTAACGATTTTCGAACCGAACCGAAAAACGCGATACTGAACTCACGATTCGAATCGCGATACTGTCATTGCGTACCGAACACGCCCCGCCCCCTGCTATCCCGGCCCCGCCCAGCCCGGCTCAATGGACCTCATGTCTTATGTAAACAGTACACAATGAATTCAGTTTTGTAGCCTAACCACCATTAACACCAAATAACAAGCTCTGTGTTTTGTTACTTTCGATAATATGCAAGGTGTAATCTTTCAGATTCTGTCTATTTGATCACGAAATTCAAACAATAAATGGCGTTTTGGCGCTCTTTGATGTGACGTGACAGATCGCTTACTAGGCTCCTCATTTCAAGCGGCAGCACGGCGCGCGAGTAAACGCGATCATCTCTTCCTCAGTTACAGAAAAGACACCTGAAGGTATGTTGAAAGATACAGTATACTTACTGAAAGGCATCATAACTCGTGTAATCGCTCAATCAGTGTTTAAGCAGCGGAAAGACGTCAATAAAACAGCAAAGCTTTAGCTTGTCACTAGCATTATATTTACCTCAGCAGGCAAGTGATTCAGTGTCCACAACTTCCTATAAATGAACCTTTGCACTAAATAAATGCACTATGTTAGCCTGTATATTATATTTTACTTAACCTGTTAATGATATCTTGATTATTTAATTCATGTTTAAAATATCTTTCATGAAAATGACAACTGTGTAAATTATTAGAGTAAAAACAGAAGTTAATGTAAAAACTGCCTTATGTTCAGTTTACATGTTTTCATACAATGTGTTGTGTGTTGATTATTATATCTAAAAAATAAATGGCATCTGAATTTAGGTTAAAAGTCTAGGCTACAACATTTAATGTTATAGTAATGTGCAGCCTTCAATATAGTTCACAGCATTAGCAGATTTTTTTCAATCCTTGTGAAATGTTTAATTGTAACTGAATTAATTTAAAGACAAAGACCTTTTTTTTCATTAAACCACTGTTTAAAAATAAAGAAGCCATTTTAGCTTTCTAAACCGAACCGAGACGTCAAAACCGTGGGAAAACCGAACCGTCAGTTTTGTGTATCGTTACACCCCTAATATATATATATATATATATATATATTAGTATGTTAGTGCCAAAAAGCACTAACATTCGCCTAGTGCTTTTTGGATATTTTACTGCAAAAACCCTATATAGTGTTAGCCTGGATGCCAGCCCGAACTCCACCCACAACATTTTTTGGACGGGAAGTTCGGTCTGGACTCGAATCAATTGAGGAGTAATTATGATCTGGCAAAAACGTTCGGGCCAATCAAATTGCCAGGGCTGGATTTATTCGATGATGGACAGGTGATTTTCGGAGATGAAATCATCACGTTATCAAAGAGCGGCGCACTTAACTGGTTTCTCTCAGAGATGACTGCAGCTGGAGAATTGAGATGTATAGATTCCGCTATTGCGTCTGTTATAAAATGAATCGACAGCACATTAATTTTTATAGACAAACAGAAAACTGCAATCAAGGCATTTGTCGATTGGAAAGATATCTTTGCCGTCCTTCAAGTGTAACTTATCAGCTGGCTCTGACAGTTGCTAAGAAGATGGGAAGTGATGAAAAGCCTGTGGTCGTTGTGGTTTCTCCTTTGGTCGCACTCATGAAGGACCAAGTAAAAGAAGCAACACTCATTATTTTACTTCTAAAATAAGTAAGTTCTGTTGACAACTGTGAAATGCAAAGTATTTGACTTACTGTTAAAAAAACACAGATAAAGACTAGAAAAATGTTGCCTAGTCTGATGAGTCTCAATTTCTGCTTAGACGTTCAGATGGTAGAGTCAGAATTTAGGGTAAACAGAATGAGAATATGGATCCATCATGCCTTGTTACCACTGTGCAGGCTGGTGGTGGTGTAATGGTGTGGGGGATGTTTTCTTGGCACACTTTAGGGCCCTTAGTGCCAATTGGGCATTGATAAAATGCCACAGCATACCCGAGCATTGTTTCTGACTATTTCCAGCTTCGTGCCCTGGATGTGCAACCCACAAATCTCCATCAACTGCAAGATGCTGTCCTATCAATATGGGCCAACATTTCTAAAGAATGCTTTCAGCACCTTGTTGAATCAATGCCACATATAATTAAGGCAGTTCTGAAGGCGAAAGGGGGTCAAACACCGTATTAGTATGGTGTTCCTAATAATCCTTTAGGTGAGTTAAAGTATTAGTAAAATTATATGAAAAGAAAAGTTAAGTTTTAATAATTTATGTAAATTATAATTATAAGTTAAATAAGTTCAAACTGTTTGTCAGTCAATTCAAAACTTGATTCAATGACTCATTTGCATTATAACTCAAAAAAGTTCAATGAAATACATTATGTAATCAAGGTACATAACAACTATTAAGGTACACTTTAAATATATCACTCAACCCTAAAAAGTGAATACAGTGGTTTTTACTAGCTTTAAAGGACAAAAGCAGTAACATGAGACTGAAGATAAACGAATGCTGTTGGGACTGAGAGGAAAATTGCATTTGCAGTGTTTGGAGAAAAGGACTGGGGCTCAACTGTGCTAGTTCAGAAGAAATGGGTTATGAAAAATAACTGCCTTCCTCTCAAAAACTGACAGATCTGCTGACGCAGTGTCCATTGCACACCTCAAAGAGAAAACTTGGCCATACATCACAAACACGCACAGTTTGGATCCAGCGAAGCACTCAAGGGACTTTTAATATTAAAAAATACAGACACCTGTGTCAGGCTGCCTATATGTCAGTATAGTTAAAAGGGGTAATTTCATGGAAAACCAGATTTTTCCCTGATCTATTGAAAAATACATATTTCCCAATACAAATGCCACATTCTGTTCCAGAAGAAATACTATCCATGCAATTATAGCTGCCACACATCAATCTAGACACATCATACAGGCTCCTAAAGGCTCCTTTCATATTTGTTTGGCCAGCTCAACCACTGGCAGACCAAAGGAGGACTGAAAGAAGGAATAACATGCGCATACATCAGCATTTGTGCACTCTGTGTAAACAGAACAGGGATAAATAGACTCTCTAGCCAGCTGCTGGTCAGAAGGGATTATTACACTGGTTAATAAAACTCATTCCTTTTCCTAACAACATGGCTAATGGCTAAGCTAAGCAGTTTTTACACAAAAAGGCTGTTATGAAGAGATTGCTACTTTATCTTGTTAGAAAGCCACAAGGATGTAGCTCTTTTCAAAACATTTCCGCTGCTGACCAATTAAGATACACTGTATGTAGGTAAGGTACTGATCGATTGAAAAACCCTAAAGTATACAGTAGTATAAACAAGTTTTAATATAAAGGTTGGTAACACTTTATAATAAGTATGCTGTAATAAAGTACTTACAAATCTTTATAGTTAATTCATAGTTAATATATTGTAGTTTCTACATTGTTATTTATTATATGCGTTGTATATATTTATCAGCTATATTATACCAAATAGTGAGTTCCCTTTCGAGGAAACTCACTGCATCGATAATGACACTTAACGTCACTTTACACTCTTAGTGTAGCGCATCTGAATTATGAATGAAACTAGTCCAATCCCATTGCCATTGCGTGATGGCATAATCTTTTACGGCATATACAGAAGCTACAAAGGAACGCCAGCACACAACAGTGTTAGCTTTCGCTCTTCAGCGAGCACTCTCTGTTATGTGATCCGTCTATTTGTTGTTGTTTGTCCCTTAGGAACCTAAATTGTTAGTTTAAGCAAAGCTGAAAGCATGTGTCTTCCTGCCCGGGTTAAAACTTTGGGACGTGACACACGTGATCGGTATATGATACTGTTTGGATGGGAGGCATGCACAGTCAGCTCTTAAGGGTGCTGGCAAAAAAAGGGAAAAAGAAGCTTTCGAGTGTTTCAGCGTCGCACCAATTGACTTTCTTCTCGAGGGAAGAAAGACGATATGTTTTACGAATGGCTTGCATCTTGCGTTGTCGAGGCAACGTGTAGATTATGTGACCGGTTAATTAAATGAATTAATATTATCTGGCTTTAAGAAGTTAGATATTTTAATTCAGCCTTTCATTCAAACAGTTTCACTTATCTGGTGATTATGGCTGCATTTAATTCAGAGGAATTAAAAAGGTGAAATAATCATCTGACTAAGCTGAAACAGCATGCATGGGCAGTTCTTGAGGGGGCTGCCTGCGTGAATTATGAGCAGCTCGCTCCTCTGAGGAGCCCTCAGGAAATCGATGTCTGTATCCAGCCACCCAGTGCGCTTTGCGAAACATTGGTTTAAAGTGAATGCATGTTGCATTGTCCACCCCAAAGCTTGTGGCCAGGCAGCATTTGCGTCTGTACACCAAAAATCATTTTTGACTATTACTTGCCGGTCTACGGCTTTAGGATATCGAGAAATGCTACTCGAAAAACAGATTAGATCAGAGGTCATGATAGATCTAAAAAACGCATATTTCCACGTATCCATCCTTCCATCTCACCGGAAGTTCCAGAGGTTCGCTATTGGGTGAAGCGTTCCAATATCGGGTTCTTCCTTTTGGCCTGGCACTCTCACCTCGCACCTTTACCAAGTACATGGATGCAGCCCTGGCCCTGCTGAGGCTCCAGGGCACCCGTATGCAAAACTACATTAACGACAGGCTTACTTTTGCTCAGTCTCACAAACTGGCAATTTGGCATCGAGATGTCGTCCTTGGTCAAATTCAGAGCTTGGGTTTGAAGACTCAACACGAAGAAGAAAATGCTGACAACTGCCCAGCGAACTACGTTCCTGGGGGTGGTGTGTGACTCGACTACAATGAGGGCATGTATTCGAATCTATCCTGGCCATGGTGACCAGGATAAACTAGGCTGCACCATCACTGTAAAACAGCTAGTCCAACGTGATACCTGCTGCACATGAGGGCTCAACAGTTCTGGTTGAAAACCAAGGGTGCAAGGGTGCTAGGAGCACCATGTTGCCAGAAAACTCACTGACTGGGGCGAGGTCATGGACGGCCACTTTACGAGAGGTCTGTGGCAGGTGACTAAAACGAGACGTAAATGCTGGTCATGTGACGATGACTATAATTAAATGTATAATGCAATATTGTTGACGAATAAAAACGAGACTAAATGTGTCTCTAAATGTGAGACTAAAAGATTTTTTTAAATGGGTTAGGTTAAAAGAAAATTTTGGTTTTGGTATACTATATTGACTGGGTTAAATAGAATTGCATTACTAAAATGAGACTAAAATAAAATTTTCATTGACAAAACGTCTTTGTCGACTAAAACTAGACTAAAATATCATCAGTTTTCGTTGACTAAAACTAGACTAAAATGTCATCAGTTTTCGTCAACTAAAACTAGACTAGACTAAAAAGAGACATCCACAGTATACAGCTTAAAGTTGTGCTCTTGATAACATCAGTGCTCGACATTAAGGCTTGTCCGCTTGTCCGGGACAAGTGGATTTTTTGTAGGACAAGTGGAAGAGAAAATTAGTTGTCCGACCGGACAAGTTCAATTTCAAACAAAATAAAATGCCATGTAACTTCACGTTATGTGCCACTCGTTACGTCTATTTTACAGATTTAATTTTACAGATTTGAAACGAACACATTTTTTGCGCTGTGAATGTCCTGAATGTGAGTCACAGAAAGACGCGCGCCAGTATAATACGCATGCACAGACCGCGCACCAGAAGTTCTCTTTTGCGCTTGAACGAACATCAACAACACACAATTAAGCCAAAATGTAATTTGTCGAGTATCTTCATAACATTAGAGCAGTCTTATGATGGACATAAAGAGTTGTGACTCGTGAGAGAATGAAGCGCGTGTGATATCCGCGTCTCTGTCCACAGCTGCTCTTAAAGGGCCAGCTACCAATAAAGCGTTCTGTCAGTAAAGTAATGAAAGAACAAAGGGAACAGAGAAAATTACTCACTGCTCTTGACTAAAGAACTTGTGTAGCTTCAATAAGTAGTAGTCTATATATAATTTATGCAGCGCAGACTGTTTAACTTTATTCAATTTCTGTATATGTCCTACATGTTAGACAGTTAATTTTTATCCAGACATCAATGGCTTATTGATCAGTATAGGTGTTATCAATCATTTAGTTGTTATTGCTAATTTCAGAATGATCACTAATCTGTGTGTGCATTTGGTTTAGAACCAAACAATTTGACTCATGAAACCATTAGTTTATTATATCGCAATCGCATATCACAACCGCAATATTGACCTCAATAATCGCAATATGACTTTTTGCCCAAATTGTGCAGCCCTAGATAAAATTATAAATCTTTACACGGACAAGTGACTTTTGTGCATGGACAAGTAAAAAATAAATTTACTTGTCCGAAGGACAAGTGCCTCAAAAAGTTAATGTCAAGCCCTGTAACATGATGTTCAGTAGTATGCTAAAAAAGAAAGGAAGGATATTTTTATTTCAGCAGCATAAATTCAACACCAATACTAGTCATTCACAAAGTTTCGACAAGCACAAACACAGTAATTAACAAAGACACCTGACAGACAACACATCACACATATAATAGCACAAAAACACACAAGTCACAAGTGCCCACTGGAGTGCAGGGTAAGTATTTCTCGCTGTGTGCTTTCATCAATACTAACAAAGTGAGTTGTGAATATGACATTACCATATTGGCCGTGGTAAAACCCTGAATTGTGACCTTGAACTTTCACCCCGTGGCATGCCTATTGCAGTCCCAGGGCACAAGCAGGTGCAGTGAACATGCACAGATAAGCATTCTCTCGTCACTGGTAGCACTTTAAGTGAAAGGGAGTCCATTCCATGTTTGGAATCATGTCTCTACTGATAATCATGTAGAGCGCAGCTTACGTAGTGTTTAAGTTAAACCCATTTGACTAAAGGGCAACCAGTTGTGAGACATCAATATTCCGGCAAATCCAAATACCCTATTCCCCTAACCCCCTTGCTGTGGCAACTACTTCGGCATCCCTGGCGGTAGCAACAAGGAAGGGGAGGGGGATGGGGTTCAGCCAACACATGCTAGTATCCTATTAGCTGGCTCTCATGAGGAAATAATTGGTGGCCCATGCAGAATCTACAATACTCAGAATGTCTTACCCTGTCTTTCCCTATGAGACACTTTGCATGAACAGAAGACAAATAATGGGTGCAATATTAGTCAAATTTTGTTTGTGCTCAATATAGCAGAAAAAAAAATCAACAGAATTGTTTTGCAAGATAAATCAACAACAGAGGTTCAACAAGGTGACAATGCCAGTAAAATTCAATGCTCTTTTTTTGCACCTATAAACTATGGATTATCATGCAATTTACAGTGAAATACAGTAAAAAGACATTCCCAGATGTACATTCATGACATATGATTACATTTATTTAAATAGGTTTGTTTCTTAAGGTTACTTTTCAGTAATTTAGTTAACATTATTTGAGTGTTATTTGAGTTATCTTTGAGTGAATGAACCTGTAAACCATCTAGATATATGAGAATTGGCCAAGTTTTATGGACAGGCCACTAACAATGATTTATGTGGCTTTCTATTATGCCACCTGTATTATTATGGTGCTTATCAGTACACTATAAGTTAAAAGCAGATTTTGGTCGTTCAAGTGGTTACATTAACATTATATAAATAAATTAAAAATACTGTTATAAGTTGATCACATAAATGCCATAGCATAACACCTGAAGCATTGTCACAGTATCTCTTGTAGTGAATTTCTGGCAACCACAGCTGCTTTTTTTACCGTAATTTTTTTTTATGTGAACTCACTTTTTCACTGAAGGTTTTGCATGTGGAAAAGATTCAAATCACACTCTCACACACACACATACAAACACAACAACTTATATTAGCAACAGAAATGGCATTAGTCCATTCAGTCCAGTGATTGTGCACATTCAGACGTAACATTTCCCTCAAATCACATTAGTAGAGCACACAACAAAAAGAAAAGAAAAACTCTAACCACTTTGTCCTCCTTGAGTCATGCAGTCCAGGAAGCAGAGAGTGAAAGACAAGCAAATAGAAGTAGGGGAGTTTGAGGTGGAAGAGAAAAGTGTGAAATTAAAATTAAAAATAAATAATGGTGAGAAATGGAAAGAGAGAGGGTGTGAAAAAGAAATGGAGAGAGGGAAGGAAGAGTGGGTGAATGGGAAAGGAGGTGGGAAAGTGTTAGTGAAGCAACCCAGTTTTCTTCTGTGCGTTCAAAATAGACATTGAGTGTCAAGGGCATTTAAAAAATGTTTTAAGCTTGTAAAATTCATCACGGACATATTGAACACTGCCATTGACATATTTAACTTGAAATGTTATCTGTGTGATCAGATGTGCTTTTTTTATACATAACGGCAGACATGTCCAACAACGGTCATGTATGGCTCTCCGCTAGAGATGAAATGTGAGAACAGAACAATGACACCCCTAGACATGTTTTCCACTAATACTAAAATGAGAATGTCACAAAACACAGATGAGAGATGCTTGTCCATAACTGTGAGGCCTCACTGAATCTTTGTTCTGTGCATCATATTTTGTTATACAAATTGTGTTTGATTTGGGAGGTCTGCAGTAAATCTTTTGGATGATTGAGATAACAGTTTGTACCTGTAATGCCCCCAACAGGGAAACACAAGAACAGCATGTGAAGGGTGTGCTCTATTGCAGTCCTGGAGCATAATTTATAAAACAGTGCATAGAAACCTTACTTAAAAGTATACGTGCGCCCGAAAGCCAAAAATGGCCCAAAAAATATTCAGACTAATAAAACCGTTCGTACGGCAGAACCTGCGCAAAATTCACTTCATAAATCCCAGTCAGCGGGAGAATGCACGCACATGCGTCCTCCTCCCCGAAATAACCATATATGGAGATTACAATGCCTAGTTTGACTATGCATATCCTCATCTGCATTTCATTTGCATATGATTATTCATCCATGTGATACCATGTTTAACGTTACAAGATGTTAGTAAAATATGAAAATTGGATGTGCCGTCACATTATTACAAACATAATTTTTTAATAACAAACATATTACTTTTTTTGGAAATAGGCTCATTTTACAACTCCCCCTAGATATTTTTTCCTACTATGGAAGTTCAATGAGACCAGAAACTGGTCTGGTTATCAGTCTGGTTACTGATATTCTTCTAAATATCAGAAAATCAGCTCAATGGATTTGGAAAACTGTAACTTTGGGGGAGTAAAATGTAAACCTGGCCTTAGCCAGATGAATTTCGCTCCGCCTAGCTCCACTCATCCATCTGGAACCGATCCATTGAAATGGCGTTTCAGAAGGCTGGGCCTTATCAAAAATCCTTGCATATGATTGGATAAGCCACTTGTCTGTCATCTTTATCGACATGCTATTTCAACCACTCACACCGAAGCCAACCCGTGACGCTGATGAGAGCGACGCAGGAAAAAACAAAACAGAACAGCCGACGAACGACTACAAGCCCTCTTTAGACGAACAAATTACAGACTCGGTTTAACATTGTTACAAGTTCAGGTAAGATCATGTCGGATATGCAGTCGGTGCGTTCGCTTGATCGGCAGACTCGAAGATGCTCTGGCAAATTTTAGAGGATGGCAAAAAGCAGAAGAGGAACCGCTTTCTGAACAATCATCAGTCACTTTGTCACTACGTCACATCTATGAAACTCCCACCCTGAGTCCTGATTGGCTAAACCATAAAGCTGGTTGGAGAAATCACTCTCAATGGAAGAGGTTCCAGATGGATGTGAGTGAAGCTAGGCGGAGCTAAGCGGAACGACATTCATCTGGCTAGGGCCAGGTTAAGTAAAATTAGCCTTTTCCAAAAAAAGTGGAGTATCCCTTTAAAGGGCAACTCCACCCATTTGCATTAAGCTTTCCATTGTTAGAAACCCAGTTATACTATTGAATGGTCATGCAACACTTTATCATTTTCCCCTGAGACGAGAGAAATCTGCTATTTACCTTTTCACTTCCTCCAACAATGACGCAAAAATCGTCATTTTACGTCATTGTTGGCGGAAGTGTAAGAGAGGGCGATTTCAGTAAAAAACTACAAGCCCGAGTCCCCACCCTTTCAAACCCGCCAATAGGGGGTTGGACCTATTGCGCTAACAGACCTATCACAGATCAGTGCCAATGCGTTTGATTTCACTGGCAGAAACGTTTTGAAAATGTGGACGAAACTACTGAATACGCTGACGGATGCGTTATGGAGGATTAGGATTAACATTACACATCTTTTTTGGACGCTAAGCTAGCAGGCTCTTGTTCTGTGGAGAAAGCTGAGTAGTAGGGGTTACCGTCCTCTTTTTCCTGGACATGTCCGGCCGTCGATGTCCGGGATTCAGCTTTTAATTTCTGAAGTCGCCATTCATTGTTTACATGTAAGTTACAGCTTTTGTTTCAATCTAACTCAATTCCTTATGATTGGTGAATCTGACTGTTGTGTTTACATGAACGCCAAACAAGTGATCGGTTGATGCGTTTTAACATTGCTAAGAAAATTCCTGCTCCTCCGTGAGAGATACGAGACCGGTAACTTAAAGTTACGTCTTAGGTGCCGCTCATCGGTAATCACGCCACCGGCCTCGCGCCGTTATCCACACAGCCGGCACTCATCCCGGTCGACACAGTAAACCTGGCTCGTCTCGCGCCGTTTACATACAGCTCGCACTCGTTCCGCTTGCCACAGTAAACATGATGAATGACGACTGTAGAACGCAAAAGCCGAATCGCGGACATTTTGGGCGATCTCAAAACATATTTTCGGACAGACTCATCACAGAGAATCACTAGTAGACTGTTGTTTACATACTGCGAGGTTAGCGGTAGGCGTGGCCTCCTGAGGGCAGCGAAGCAAATGAATTCTGGGAGTTGATGTTTTTCATTCACATAAGCCAAAAATACATTTTCTGTCTTTTCTCAGTCTAGAAAGCTCCAAATTAAAAAATAATTTCACATTTCTTCTACATAAATGACCCATTTTAAATACACATTCATCTTTCCAGAGGTGGAATTGCCCTTTAAGTAGCCTATCCTTGCCTTGTTTTCAATGAATAAATCAAATAGTGTTAAATACATTTTAGAGAAAGTTTTTCTCAATCTTTTCCACTGGCCAAATAGTATTTTTAATTGATTTATATTTTTAATGGAAACAGATAGACCTTGTTGTGCATTATTTGCACGAAACAATTTTCTCACACAATCTGCTATTAGCTATCAGGTAAAACGTTAAAACACAGCATGCCAGAGGAAAAGTGTTCAAAAGCATTGCATTCACAACAAATAGGTCAAGTTATATTTATTGAATATACATTTTTTTGGTAACTTCTCAGTAATGATTTCATGTAGTTTAAGTGTTCAGCTTCATTGCTGGCTGGGTGAAACAAACTGTTTTCTTTACTGTTAGAATTATCAGAAGGAATAACATAATTTTCAGAAGAGCTTATGACTGACTAGTAAAAAAGTGGGTCTGACTGAGTGATCAAGTCCCAGAAAACCTTTACTGGATAATTAAACGCACTTAAAAACACTATCATATACTTACGCATACACTACTTCTGTTTTTGTAGTGTAGTCATTATTTTGTTTAGTTAGAGAACAGACTCTACAATTAACCGTCTTGGGGTCCAAGGCGTTTTTGGGGTCCTTGAGATGTTTTGAACATGCCCTGACATTTGTGCTTTTTTTCAGTTGCTTATAAACAAATGAATAGCAAAGGTGAAATTACACTCTATTTAGCACAAACAGGGCTAACATAATATGTATATTATATTGTTTTTTTATTAAATTCTTATTATTTTTATTCTTATTATTCCATAACATCTTGTTTGTCATCTCTGAATATATCTTGGGAAAATACACTAGTTTAGTGCAAACAATATCTCTTATTGAGGGTTAAAAAACAATATCTCCCCTTTAGGTCTCCTTCTCTTAACACTACAAAGACAGTTCACCTATCAAAATAGAGCACATAACAGAATAAAGTCCAGTCCTGGGTGAACTACAACAGCACGCAAGTTTTTATTTTTTTATTTTTTTATCCAGCGTTATCGTGTAGTGTGATGCGGAGCAGACAACTTCAGATAACCATAAATTTTGTTACAGAAAACCGATAAAAGAAATAAAAACAGATTTGGAAAGGGCTTGAACCCAGCAAAACCTGTAATCACCTGTAGGGTCTCAAAACCTGTAATATGTCAAATTTCACCATGGTTGGTTTTCCCAGATCGCATCATACAGTCATGGTCAGAATTAATGGCACCCCTGGTAAATATGATCAAAACTGGCTGTAAAAAAATAAATCTGCATTGTTTATCCTTTTGATCTTTCATTAAAAAAATGGTGTTCCACATTATGAAATAAATGTTTTTCTCCAAAATACACTGGCCACAATTATTGGCACCCCTTGAATATTTTACGAGTAAAATATCTCTGAAGGATATTCCCATTACCTTTTTAGCACACTAGGGTGACTAGAAACATGAAATTGTCCAGCCATGACTTCTTGTTTCACAGGAGTTTAAATATGAGTAAACACAAAGGCCAAATCCCCTTAATCATCAATCACAATGAGTAAAATCAGAAGAATAGTTCTGATGTGCAGGAAAAGATTATTGACCATCACAAAAATAGAAAGTGGCTGTAAGAAAATAGCTACATAATTGAAAATCCTCATTTTGAACGTCAATAATTAAGAAATTCCAATCAACTAAAGATGTTACGAATCTGCCAGGAAAAGGAAGTATGTCTATCTTGTCTTAATGGACGATGAGGGTGAAAGTTTGAATGGCCAAAGACTTTTCAAGGGTCACAGATGGAGAATTGCAGAGATTACTTGAGTCTTGGGGGTCAGAAAGCCAAGAAAAAAATACAAATAAAAAAAACCTAAACCACATTTTGTTTGGGAGGGTTTCAAGAAAAATCCTTCTCACTCATCCAAGAACAAACTCCAGCAAATTCAGGTGTCAGAAATGACTGGATCTTCAAACGGCACAGGCTTCTGTTGTCAGATGAAACTGAAAAAATAGCTTTTTGGCAGCAAACATGCTAGATGGGTTTGGTGAACATAAGGATAAAAAGAACCCCATATGTACAATTTAATATACCGTTGGATCTTTAAAGTTGTGGGGATATTTTTCTGCAGGAGGTCCTGGACTTCTTGATCAGATACATGGCATTGTGAATTCTATCAAATATCAACAGATACAAAATAAAAACCTGACGCCTTCTGCTAGAAATCTTATAATAGGCAGTGTTTGGATCTTCCATCAGGACAACGATCCAAAACAAACATAAAAATCAACACAAAAAATTAGTTGTGGTGCACAAAGCTTAAGCTTCTGCAATGATCATCCCAGTGTCCTGTGTCTGTATGGAGGGATGGTCTCTGATATCTTGCCAGGTTTTCTCCAAACTTATCAGGCATTATAGACGCTTTCATCAGACGCGTTGCCATGGTGATGAGCTGGCCCAAAGTTAACTTCCGTTCTGTTAGTTTATACTGTTTATTGGATAATACGGCATTGACTGCAAATGCAGTGAAAGTTAATGTGATGAACAGGTTGTTGAGCTGTGGGATGCAACCTGACCTTGGGAGCAAACGCAATTAAAAAAAAAAAAAAAAAAAAAAACGTTAAGGTTTCCTAACAAAGAGGGAGACGGCGGTATTAAAATAGCTAGGTTTATCCGAGTATCCGGTACAGTGTTTCCCATGCATTTATTAGTGGCAGCCCACTACATTATCAGCGCTGACCGCCACATATTGATTTCCGTGTTTTTTACAATTTAAGATGGGAAAAGTTGTATTTGACTGCAGAGTTGCATGCAGCGCATATTCGCACGCTCCCTCTCCGCTCCCTCTCTCTCTCTCTCTCTCACAAACACAAACACATTGACAGCGGAGCAGAATGTATCAAACAACGCTGCACAGATCCATCCAACATGCTGTCATGTGGAGACTTGCCTTAAAAAAGGTTAGCAAGCATGTAAGAAGCTAATAAGGAGAGATATGTTCACCTAAAGCCTCTTCGCTGCGCTCGCCACAGTTTTTAACACTGCGGTAAATCAGAACACGTCGGTAGAAAAACATCTTGTCTCCTATTTTTGTTCAACGGGTCTGGTAGTGTCACATTTCAGTTTGGTCAGGTAACATTTATTTTCTTTGACTGGCAAGAAATACCAGCTACTATGGTTATTTACTTGTTATGGATTGTCTGCGCAAGTTTGCCGGAAGTTAAGTTTGGGCCAGTTTTATGCACATGCGCAGTACCATTTGTTTATGTTGTCACTGCTGAAAGCATCTATAGGAAAAGTCTCAGAGCTGGTCTCTTGAAAAAAGGGGATTGCAAAAAGTATTTAACAAAAGGGTGCCAATAATTGTGGCCAATGTGTTTTGGAGAAAAACGTTTATTTCATAATGTGATTTCCTTATATTCTATATATTTAACATATGAAGCTTATTTGATGTGGCAGTAGTCTTTTTTTACAGTTAAAACTTTATAATCCTTCCAAAAAACTAATCAACAAAATCTTGAAACATTCATATTTAGTCTGTAACATATTTTCCGTATGATATATTAGCATATAAATGTTAATTTGCAGTTTGTTGCTTTCAAAAATACTTTTATTTCAACTCACCCATATATTTATGTTTTTTTTTTTTGGAATTACCTTTGGCGACAGAACCTGTGCAAATGATAACGGATAATGATTGTCCATAACAACACAAAACGAAACAAAAACAGAGTGGGGTACTAGGCGCCACAAGTATTACTTCTGCCTTTTTTCATGAGACTCAATGTGTTGCCATGGTTTCTACGTCAGTAAAAGTCAAATGTATTGGTTACATATGTAACCCTCTTTCCTTGAAGGAGGGAGCATAGGTGTATGTCATGACCAGACAAATACGAATTTCACTAGAGAGACCAATCTACTACGAGTGAAACTAAACAAGCCAATGCACATTGGTGTGCAATCATTTGCATCAGATGCTCAGCTTTGCAGCGCTGGTTTATAATGAAGAGCAGGTGCGACTGGACTTCAGTTTTTTGCTGAGAGCCAAGCCTGCTAAGCTGGCCGCCCGGCTGGCGGCAGCAGATGTGGCAAAGGGACGTATGTCTCTGTTCCCTCCTTCAGGAAACGAAGGTTACCATATGTAACCGAGACGTTCACTATCAGTAGGTCACTATGACGTACATTGTGACCGACAAATAGGAATCACCCCATCCAATGCCCTGTGCAAGCATCTACTCCTTCTTGCCTGGAATAGGATAGAAGGAGGCTTACACAGTGTATCTGTCACTGTTGTTCCATGATAACCCATATAATGAGATTATTGGATAACACTAGGAAAGCATGCCCCTCTATTAGTAAGGAGATAGCTAAGGAAGCCACTTTCTTCAAGGAGTTATGTGGGGAATTAGGGGTGTAACGATTTTCGAACCAAAAAAACGCGATACTGAACTCACGATTCGAATTCGCAATACTGTCATTGCGTACCGAACACGCCCCGCCCCCTGCTAAATTCAAAAACAATAAATGGCGTTTTGGCACTCTTTGATGTGACGTGACAGATCGCTCTAGGCTCCACATTTCAAGCGGCAGCACGGCGCGCGAGTAAACGCGATCATCTCTTCCTCAGTTACAGAAAAGACACCTGAAGGTATGTTGAAAGATACAGTATACTTACTGAAAGGCATCATAACTCATGTAATCGCTCAATCAGTGTTTAAGCAGCGGAAAGACGTCAATAAAACAGCAAAGCTTAGCTTGTCACTAGCATTATATTTACCTCAGCAGGCAAGTGATTCAGTGTCCACAACTTCCTATAAATGAACCTTTGTACTAAATAAATGCACTATGTTAGCCTGTATATTATATTTTACTTAACCTGTTAATGATATCTTGATTATTTAATTTATGTTTAAAATATCTTTCATGAAAATGACAACTGTGTAAATTATTAGAGTAAAAACACAAGTTTACATTCAGTTTACATGTTTTCATACAATGTGTTGTGTGTTGATTATTGTATCTAAAAAATAAATGGCATCTGAATTTAGGTTAAAAGTCTAGGCTACAACATTTAATGTTATAGTAATGTGCGGCCTTCAATATAGTTCACAGCATTAGCAGATTTTTTTTAATCCTTGTGAATTGTTTAATTGTAACTGAATTAATTTAAAGACAAAGACCTTTTTTTTTTCATTAAACCACTGTTTAAAAAAAAAGGCATTTTAGCTTTCTAAACCTGAACCGAACCGAGACGTCAAAACCGTGGGAAAACCGAACCGTCAGTTTTGTGTATCGTTACACCCCTATGGGGAATACATATGGGCTAACCCAGGGGCTGTACTACATATGAAATAGTGAGTGACTTAGCCCAAGGGAAAGACACAGGCTTCCATTAGGAGCAGCCATGGAGAAATATACAAATATGGGATTCCCATAGGGTCACACATATGGGACACAGCCTAGACCCGATTCTCAAGGATTCAGTCAATAAAGGACTGGCGCCGGATGCTACACCATGTGCATGCCGAGGGAGTTTGGAGGACTCAACAGGTTTTTCACTCTGGAATAAAAAGGATGCACAGTAGGGTGCCGCAAGCCAACAGAGTGTGGGGGCTCTCTGTGCTTCTACCCGTTTAGGGTTAGAACAAGGAAGGAGACTGGCTCTACACATAGGCTATAATATCTAGCGAATATAATATGCAGCGCTTGCAGGTTCACCACCTGGTCCCTGAAGGGAGTGGTAGAAACCTTGGGCACATAGCCAGGCGGGATCTCAGTACTACGTGGTTGTCACCCGACCTGAACTCTAGGCGTGATTCGTCGATTTTCTTCTCAGTGCAAAACAAACTCAAAATACTCTGTTGATTTTGATCTAACATAAGTGTTACACATCATTAAAAACTGTTAAATGTCTTCTTTTATTTGTGTACACTCATAATAAAAACTAAATCTTTTTTCATAAAAAGAAATACGCGTTCTCCTGTCTCAGTTCATTCTGAAATTACCAGAAACTCAGCGAATGCTTGTCACTGTGACATGAAACATGTCTTTACGAAGCTTGAAGTCTCTATTTTTAAATTATGTAAATCAGTGTCAAAAACAAATATTATCTGTTTAAGTAATTTGTATGAAAGCAATGACATGTACAGTTTCTCCAGCCCGAGCTGGTATAATATGGTAAGAATAATGTTTCATAGTTTGGAACGGCTCAAATCGTTTCAGTAAATGTCCTCCGCAAGCACTGTGAATTTGAGTAACTCGCCCTGTGGGTTTGAAAACCAAAACGCACCAAACATTAGGCTACATGTTTTTACTACAAATCTCATTTCATAAAGTTGTAATGTATGGCAACGTTTGAAGTGACATATGATAATCCATATTTTTCGGTAGCTTCATCCGGTTAAGTCATAACGACTTATGAGGTAGGCATCTCTGTTTTTTACCTATGCGTGTAATGCGTGAATCGTTGGGCGGGGCTAAACCAGTCGTGTTGACGTACGAGTTGATCTTCTTCTGCGTGGGTGGTGTTTTAGAATCTTTGACATCATAGTTCCCCACTTTTAAAAACGAGTCGTTTGCTGTGGCTGATGACAATAAAAGCTTTTATTGGACTAACAAGGATGTTTTCAGTTCTGAAACTTACAGGATATTCTTATATGATAACCTCTTAGATGTCAAAAGTAGGCTGTGCTCAAAATATCGATACAGCGATATATCGTCATGAACTCCTGGCGATGCGCGTATCGATACAGCAGCTGCCGTATCGCGTATCGATACTGTTGTGCTTTTGAATGAAGCCAATTCAGGCAGGGCTTCGAATTTCGTCGCAGGTATTGTGCATAATTATTATTATTTACATACATTGTAAACATTGATTCCCCTTAAGCTTTTATTTTGTATTATAAAATCAAATCAGTAGTTTGAAAACGTGAGACGCAATTTCAGGAACGGCGTGAGTTCAATGGTGCTGCGTCTGCTCTCTCGTCCTCAAACGGCTGCTCAGGGCAAGCATCCAGCGCTGCTGCAGCCGGTGAAACTACACGCTCGCTGTTCAGGAGTCGGGACATGAGGGAATATTCACTTGCTTAATCGGGTCAGCATTGCATCGTGACTAAAGTTTACCATTTGCGCGTCTTTAAGTCTTACCGGTTTAAATATTCAAATGACTTTAAACTGTTCAGTACTTGTGCGCTCTCTGAGAGTTGGTTTTCGCTGCATGCATTTAGACTAGAGTCAGCCGCCTTACACACAGCTCGCGTGATTATATCGTTTTAACGGACTAAAACACGCAAAATTATGTTAAATTTCGGTCTTGGTAAGTATCCTCTAAACACAGTTGGTTATTTTGGTTATAAGCATTAGCGTTTTGAGATATTCTGCTGTCACTTTCTTCTCTTTACCTTGAGCATGTCAATCAATTGTTGTTTCTGCATAAAAATCTGAAAATGTAATAATTTTAAATGATTTCAACATAGAAGAAATGACTTTGTTTGGTGCACATTTGAACACTTAAGACCAAATTCCTAAATACTAGGTGTTGAGAAAACTATGTAAAATTTAAGTTGTTACCGTTTTTGCTTTTATGGAATGATTTAAGTTGTTTAGTCATTGAGCAGTGTAGACATGCTTTAGTGTCACTATAATTGTCATTTCAGATTTTGAGGCAGACTTTAAGGAAGAGCCATTCTCAGCATTTTTTTTTAACTAATTTTTTTATGACAAAAAATTAAATTGTTTTTCAGTTATCACAACTGTTGTAGCACTGTTACTAAACTTTAAATTATGGTTTTAATGTCATCATTTTTGTAAAGCACTTTGGGGCAATGTCTGTTGTTTGAAAATGTGCTATATAAATAAAGTTGATTGCTTGCTTGCTAATCATTGTACGCTTTTCCTGTGAGCTTCTGATTTCCTATGCTTTTTTTGTGCATAATTACAATTTTGTAAAATAAAAACCTGTCTCTGCAGTTTGTCTTTTTTGCCAAATATTTTTTGTGAGAAAGTGTCAGACGTTTTGTCTGAAGTGCAAGAACAAACTTGATTCAGAGGAGTCTCTTATGTTTCATTAAAAAATACTTCATCTGTGTTTAGAAGATGAACAAAAGTCAAATGGGTTAATTGGAACAACACAAGGGTGAGTAATTGATGAAAAAATGTTCATTGTAGACAATGGTCCAATATCAGCTTAAAATTGCCAATACTGCATCCTGAATATAAACAGCATTATAAGGTTGAGCTGCTTTAAAATACTTTTATTTTATTGTTCTGTGGATACTCATATTATTAGTCTCCACAGAATACTGCTTTCAGAGTCCCACTGTTACTATTCCTTATTGAAATCTTTGGGCAGGGTCAGTAGGGGACCTCACCCAGCTGGGGAGGACGGAACTAAGGCAGATTGTTCCTCAGCATGCCCAGTGAGATGAGTCCAATCTCAGGTAAGTCACTCTAGAGGAGGGAGGGTGTCTTTAGAGACAGCAGGCAAGGATGAGCTCTTAAAATAGACCCTCACATGTTGTGCTGCTGGAAACAGTCCCACCTTACCCTGCTGGTGCTTTGTAAAGTCAATGAAGATTTCACTCAAAGAACAGAGTCTTTATAAAGCTCAGAGGAGCTGTGGGTGGTTTGGATTTTGCAGTTTATATCTGTAGACTTGTTTGAATAGGAGAAACCGAGATTAACTGTTTGTATTCTGAATTTGGATTCGCCAATTTGCTAAATTCTATGATTTATACAGATTCAGTAAATTCCTCAGAAGTGAATCAATCATACAACTGATATGTGGTTACAAGCAATAAAAGACTAAAGCAAGCATAGTTAAACAAATGAAACATTCAAATGGTAAATGATGTGTCAATGGAAGTGTCTCCACAGTGAGAAAGACAACATGGAGGATGAGAAGAAACAAGCAATGAAAGGGTCCTTACATTATTTGAACGCAACGACACTCTTCCCCCGCAGCGGGCACAGAACTTGGTCTGGCAGTAGGAACACAGATGCCCACAGCCATCTGCAAACTTGGTCTTACGGACAGATGCCACAGGTAGGTGCATCATCTTTATGGACAGCCTGCTGTCGTTTCGTTTCTGCTCCAATTTTCTTCACCTGCTCCTTATAACTCTCAAACTGCTGGTGCAGTGTCCTGACAGACAGAAAATATGATGGGGAGAAAGAGAGAGAGGGAAAGGAGGAGCGTTTGTTAGTTTGTTTGTATTGTTACAGGGTTCCTAAAGGTTTCTTCAAGTTAAATTCAAGTCTTTTTAAGACCTTTTTAAGACCATTTATATAAAAAATGAATACCTATTTCACGTCCCTACCAGCAAAGAAAAACAAAATCCTTCAACTTGTGTTCATTTATTTTTTAAATGTGGAATGGGTAAAAAATGATAAGTCAAGCAGGTAAAATAAAAACATTTCAGTCGGCCACAAGAAAGGTTGCTGAACAATGTTAAGTTGTGTTTTAACATTAGCTACACACAGGCAGGACATGAGTTCTGACTGGATCGCTTCCCAGATTCGACACTATCTAACATTTTCATGTAGTTTTTATTAGTTGACGTCACGAAAATGTCAACGAATTTTTGTCACAGTTTTTATCATTCAAAACGAATCGGTTACCTGAACGTAACCTCGGTTCTCTCTAGATGAGGGAACGAGTATTGCGTAAGCTAGCTTACGCTACGGGAAGATTCATCTTTTCTGAGAAGTTGAAGCCAAAAAATGATCCTATAATTTTGTATCCAATGTCAACGCAGTTCACTGCAGCAGACCATGAGCGGGCTAGCTAGCAGCTCATTGGTTCGCTCAGGGAGAACTGCTACAGCCTATGAGGGAACTCGGTTGAACTCGTGACCAATGAGAAGCAGACACGCTCTCATTGCGTCAGAGCCCGCCAAACGGAGTGGCCCGAGTCTATAGATAAGCGAGTTTCCCGCTGTTTTCCGGTTTTCATTGAATGAAGCGAGAACACTGGTAGCGCAAGCACGGCCGGGAACGCAATACTCGTTCCCTCATCTAGAGAGAACCGAGGTTACGTTCAGGTAACCGATTCGTTCTCTTACGAGAGGTTCTCTCGTATTGCGTAAGCTAGCTTACGCTACGGGAACACCTGGTCAACGCCGTGCGCGCTAGGCATCCACAATGAGTCCCGGGGAGGAATCCGGGGGACCCTTATAAGTGGGAAATTAATGTACGTGACATAAAAAGGGCCAGCAAGCGGGCCGGTGATAGTGTAGTACGTAAGCACATGAGGGAAGAACAAGCGGCACGCCGGTTGTATGAGTGTGACTCCCAATAGTGCAGCTCAACATAAGAGCTGAAGCATACTAGGCTGCTAGTAGCTTTGCCTGCAAGGTAAAATCTGACAAGGTGGAAGGGGAAGCCCCTCCCGCTGCCACGCATATGTCTGAATGGAAAAGCCGCTGGACCATGCCCACGGTGAGGCCATGCCTCTGTTGGAATGAGCCCTGATGCCCAAAGGGCATGACAGGTCTTTTGATGCATTAGCAGAAGCAATAGCGTCCACAATTCAATTAGGATAGTGTCTGTTTCGAGGTGGCCAGACCCTTGGTGCGCTCACCGAACGAAACAAAAAGCTATAGAAAGAAGAACTATAGAAAGATCCCAATTGGGAACCGAAAGGGGCGCGGAAGGTTCATCCTTCTAGCTCCCCAGAGGAAGCGGATGACTGAGCTCGTCTTTGCTCAGAGACTGAGCGCGTCGGGGTTCAGCGAACTCCGCGACAGCTGCCACGTAAACCTTGAGAGTGGATGGGGACCTGCCCTTATACAGCATCTCCTGAAGGAAGACAAGCAAAGACGACACGTCGCACCGCTGAGGGTCTAGGTTTTTGTCGGTGCACCCTTTTGAGAACACAGACCATTTTGACGCATAGAGCTTCCTAGTAGAAGCCGCTCTGGCGTTCATGATCGTGTTTAACTCTCCCCCGGGTGATCAGCATCGGATAGTTGTTGATCACCCGTGCATGAAGCGCCCAGTGCTTAGGGTGGGGATGCCAGATCGTGCCGCGAGCTTGAGAGAGGAGATCTGCTCTGACTGGAATGGGCCACGGGGCTGTCTGCGACAGCTGAGCGAGGTCCGGGAACCAAGTCTGACTCTCCCAACGCGGGGCTATGAGGAGCACCGAGTGGCGTGTTCCCTGATCCTCTGTAAAACCTGTGGTAACAGGGAGACCGGAGGGAAAGCCTAAGGCGGGCGGCTGGCCACTCCTGGGCTAGCGCGTCCTCGCTCTTAAGAAAAGTATTGGGCAGTGAGCGTTCTCCTCTGACGCGAAGAGATCCACCTCTGCTCTGCCGAATGTTCGCCACAGTTTCTGGACTGATTGAAAGTGCACCATTCTCCCGGAAGGATGAGGTTCCTGGACAGTCTGTCTGGGCCGTCATTCAGGTGGCCCGGCACGTGCGTCGCTCTTCAGCGAGAGCAGGTGGCTCTGGGACCAAACTAAAATGCATTTCGTCATCAGGAAGGGGTTCCTGGATCGGACACCGCCCTGACAGTTGAAATAGGAGACTATGGCTGCATTGTCTGAGCGGATCAATGCGTGGTGACCCGAATGCGCGGGAGGAAAGACGCGAGCGAGTTCTCGACCGCGATCATCTCCAGACAGTTTATGTGTAGGGAGCTCTCTTGAACTGACCAGTGGCCAGAGGCCGGTGAGCCCTCGCAGACCGCACCCCAACCTGAGTTGGATGCGTCTGTCGAAAGACTTATCGGCGAGAGACGGTTCCCATGGTAACGCCCCACTGAAACCATTCTGCCACTGTCCATGGTTGCAGAGCCGAGATACAGGTCTGCGTAACTTTGATCAGCTGGCGGCCCGTGGTCCACGCACGGTGAGACACACGGCTCTTCAACCAAGCTGAAGGGGGCGCATGCGCAGTAGACCCAGCTGAAGTACTGCGGAGGCTGAGGCCATGTAACCCAGCGCCTTCTGAAAGTTTTCAGAGGTGTGAGGGTGTCCATCTGACAGGATGCGGCGAGACGCTGAACACGGCGTGCGCGCTGTGTAGATAAGCGAGCCGTCATAGCCACTGAGTCTAGATCTATTCCCAGGAAGGAAATCGTCTGATAGGGCTGAAGCGAGCTCTTTGTCCAGTTGACAGAGAGACCCAAGGTGTTCAGATGGTCGAGGAGGACTGTACGAAGAGACAGTAGCTCCGTCTGTGATTGTGCCAAAATCAGCCAGTCGTCCAAATAGTTAAAAATTCGAGCGCCGTATCCATGCACTTCGTGAACGTATGGGGTGCTAAGGATAGGCCGAACGGGAGGACTGTTTGTTGCTTCTAAAATCACTGTAGTTTCGGGCCGCGCCCGAAAGCGTGAAGGGCGGCGACGGAACTGTAACAGATAGCCGTATTTTATTGTGCTTAGCACCCATGGGGAGATTCCGGGATAGCTTCCCACGCTAGAAGCGTGACACTAGCGGGTGACTGGCTATATCGGCCTGATTGTTGCACATAGCGGGCTGGACACAGTGTGTGGGCACGCTAGAATGTTTAGGCAACGGGACCTACACTCAAGGGGAAAGTGTCCGCTTTTTGAGAGTGGGCTCTGACAGAGGCACAGGGAGTGTGGTGCTTTGTGTATGGGCGAACACAGGATGTGGGCGCATATTCTACACAAAAAGCGTGTGTATACAACACATGTATGTGTATACACATAGCGGGCTGAGCACGTGTGTGAGCGCGCTTACAGTGTGAGCGTGGTACAGGTGTGGTGTTTGTGTGTAGGAGTGAACACTGAACTGTGGGCACATATACTACACTTATAGCATGTTTGGTGTAAGCCAGACATTCTGCACTTATGCCTGATTGCGTTTTAGCCTGATACAGGCTGCACAAGTGACGCGCGCAAGTGCGTGATAGAAACCTGAGCGCTGTGAGCGGCAGAGCCTATATATAGCCTGAAAGGCTGCACTTGTGGTGCGCGCGGGTCGCGTGCATGTAGAGACGTGAGCGCTGCAAGCGGGCACGAGACTGCAGCGGGCACAAGTGTGGTGCTTGAGTATAGGAGTGAACACTGAACTGTGGGCACAGGCACATATACTACACTTATAGTATGTTTGGTGTAAACCAGACATTATGCACTTATGCCTGTTTACATTTTCGCCTGATACAGGCTGCACAGGTGACGCGCGCGCAAGTGCGCGATAGAAACCTGAGCGCTGTAAGCGGCAGAGACTAAATATAGCCTGACGCGCGCGGGGTCGCGTGCATGTAGAGACGTGAGCGCTGCGAGCGGGCACGAGACTGAAGAGGCTGGGATGCACGCGACCTGGCCGTGTAATAGAGCGGGCAGAAAGAAGATGTGAGCACGGACGTGGGCACATCTGTTACAGATAACACTCAGGCGGCATAGCCAGCTAAGAGAGTGGGCTCTGTTAGACACGGGGTGTGCTTGAACAGCATTGGCGTCAATCGAATCTGTCGGTGTTATTGCAGGCGCTCATGTAATAACAGGCTCGTTGCTGCAAAATAGACAATTTGGCCGCTAGAACGAGGAAGAGAAACGTTAGAGAGGTGGGTGCTAACCGGCCTCGGCGGGCTAAAAACACACTCGTTTCTCATGTCGCCGCTGACGCATGAGCGCGGGAGAGCGCGGCCGCTTTCTGAAACGTAAGAAAGCTGGCCGCGAGCTCAGAGCTGCATACAATTATCTGCAAAAGCCAGACACGGGTCTCTCTGGCGCGGGGAGCTTTGTATTTTACCACTGAGCCACAGCAGTAAGACACAATAAGCTGAAAAGCGCGAGCAGATAAGGGGCGTGTTAGTGGCGAACAGGTCCAGCCTCGGCGAGACCAACAGTAACACAAACTCATTCACGGTGAAGCTATGCACGGGGGCGTTTATGGCCGCTCGAACGAGGAAAGAGAAACGTTAGAGGATGTTGACCGGCCTCGGCGGGTTAAAAACACACTCGTTTCTCATGTCGTGCAAAAAATTATCTGCAAGAGCCGGATTCGAACACGGGTCTCTCTGGCGCGAAAAGCTTTGTGTTTTACCACTGAGCCACAGCAGTAACACACAAGCACAGGAGCGCGAGCAGATAAGAGGGCGTGATGGTGGCGAACAGGACCAGCCTCGGCGGGACTACACACCATTGATAAACCCATTTTCGGTGAAGCTATGCGCGGGGGCAAGCTAGCTCTCTTGTAAAGTAAAGAAAGCTAGCCGCGGTCGGCACAGCTGTAAGCGGCTCGTCCCACATAAGCGCGGGACTCCGGCGCTGAGAGGGGAGCGGCATGAGGTGTGCGAGGCATCTTTAAAAAGACGCTCGCTGCTCTTTTGTGAAAATACACAACACAAGCAAAATACAAATGTAAGGATACGTCGCCGGATGGCGTTAGCTCGCAGGATGGCTGAAGGTGGCGAAGACGGCCGGCTTCCTCAGACTCTGTCCACACGCTCGCTAAGAGATGCCTTCTCGACGGCGACGCGGCTTCCTCTCGGAGATCAGCAGGTGCGTATAGCCTCGCTGAAGAGATGAAAATCGGAAAACAGCGGGAAACTCGCTTATTTATAGACTCGGGCCACTCCGTTTGGCGGGCTCTGACGCAATGAGAGCGTGTCTGCTTCTCATTGGTCACGAGTTCAACCGAGTTCCCTCATAGGCTGTAGCAGTTCTCCCTGAGCGAACCAATGAGCTGCTAGCTAGCCCGCTCATGGTCTGCTGCAGTGAACTGCGTTGACATTGGATACAAAATTATAGGATAATTTTTTGGCTTCAACTTCTCAGAAAAGATGAATCTTTCCCGTCAGCGTAAGCTAGCTTACAGCAATATAAGAGAACCTCTCGTAAGAGAACTAGCGTCTCGTTTTCGTCAGTGAAAAAATTTCGTTAAAGAAAGGTTTTTATCATTATTTTCGTCAATGAAATTAACACTGACATACAGATAAATTTTTAAGACCCAGACATCAAAATTCAAGACTATTTAAAGACTTTTAAGGTATTATTTCCAAATTCATAAATTCAATGCTTTTAAGGCTTTTTAAGACCCTGCCGGAACCCTGTGTTAAAAAATACAAATAAAACTAATGAAATGTAAAAAAAAATTAAATTTAAATTAAAAAATAAAATAGTACATGAAAACCTCAAGCGAAAATTAGAAATGTTTCCTGGGCAGCTACGTCAAATAAATAAGATGTAATAATTAAGCTGAAGCACTAAAATTAATAAAAGTAAATCTCAATTAAAGCAGAAAGACAAATGCACAAAATGACTAAAACTTCAAATTGAAATGAAACTGAAAATATAAAAATCTATTACAAAATATTAATAAATGGTACATAAATACACTACAATAAATCCTCCGCCAACCCAGGTACCGCATTTTAATACAGGGTTAGTTCACCCAAAATTGAAAATTATGTTATTAATTACTCACCGTCATGTTGTTCCATGCCTGTAAGACATTGGTTCATCTTTGGAATACAGTTTAAGATATTTTAGATTTAGTCCAAGAGTTTTCTGTCCCTCCATTGAAAATGTGTACGATATACTGTCCTTGTCCAGAAAGGAAATACAGACATCATCAAAGTAGTCCTTGTGACATCAGTTCGAGTTAGTTAGAAAGTTTTGAAGCATCAAAAATACATTTTGGTCAACAAAAAAAAACACACACAAAAACTTCAACTTTATTCAGCATTGTATTTTCTTCCGGTTCTGTTGTTTGAGCCGCATTCAGTGACGCTGCTGACGTTTTATCAGCGTGCCCGAGCTCCGAGCTTCCGAGAGACGAACGCTGTAAACAAAACAATCTTCGCAAACATGTCTAAGGATTTCAACTCAGAGGAAGTCTTGCATTTTTTTTGCCCAGCCACATTTATTTGAACCGAATACACGGACGCACCAGATACACGTCAGCAAAGTCACTGCGGACTCGTGAACGCGGATTGACAACAGAACCGGAAGACAACACAAATGCTGAATAAAGTCGTAGTTTTTATTATTTTGGGACCAAAATGTATTTTTAATGCTTCAAAACATTCTAAATAACCCACTGATGTCACATGGACTACTTTGATGATTACTTTATTTCCTTTCTAGACAAGAGCAGATTATCCTGTATACATTTTCAATGGAGGCACAGAAAACTCTTGGACTAAATCTAAAATATCTTAAACTGTGTTCTGAAGTTGAACGGAGGTCTTACAGGCTTGGAACGACATGAGGGTGAGTCGTTAATGACATCATTTTTGGGTGTACTAACCCCTTTAAATAGAATTGAATGTGGCTTTTACTGATCATTTGTTAGTCTTACAGTTAGAAATATCATGAAGATTTAAAAAGAACATTTTACACTGTATATCTTCTTCTTAGACCCCTAGCAGTTAATCTTCAAAAAACCCAACAGGTAAACATTGTTGTATTGTGGTATTGCATATTACTAAAAAATGCAAACTAAACAACTAAAAGTTTTATTTTCCAGATAAAAATGAACACATTGAAAAGACATCTTGGTGACATACATGAGCTATATGTGGGTGATGGAAAGTATTTAGCGCATGTACAACATATTATATCCGAAATGAGTCACATAGTGTGTATCAGTCTGTAAAACCACAATTAAAATAATCCATCTGAATTGTAACCTGACTCCACTTTGTTTGTATTTTCCCTTCACTGGAATGAAATTAAACTGTTAATGAATTGCCAATGAGGCGCTGCTGTCTGCTTAAAAAAAGATGGGGCTTCATTCCAGAAACATTTCTCAAAGGAACAGCACATTAGCATAACAGTTCTCTTATAGCAAGTGGTTAGCAGCTCTAATGACCACGGTAAAGACATTAAGCCATTTAAAATTATTCCCCTGAAAAAAGACAGCTCATTGTCAATTGTGAATTCCTTGCATGCATTTTCCCGTAAAAGTTGCCTCTAACACTATTGGTTGACAGGTAACCAAAATGTTCATCTTCACCTTCTAACCAAGAGCTCACTGTTTAGTTCAACCCTGTTACGTTTGTCATTTGAAAATGTACATAGGCTATACTGCAGTAAAAATATTCTTCCAATAAATAAAAACCGCTAAAGCAAATGGAAAGCATCACCTCTGTTTGTGGCGAACAGCCATGATCTGCAATTTCCTCTCAAAATCCCAAACTTGCACAAAATATCGACTCCAGAATCCACTGAAACTCTCTAACAAATGCACACTTCCCACAACTTCTGGTCTCCATGGCTGAAAATGCTAGCATTCTCACTTGCTTGCCCACATTACAGCTTCCCTTCTAGAATCAGAGAGCAGACTGCAGTCCCAGGTATCTGGATGGAGGTTGTGACTTTGGGGAGTCTTGGCTTGTGATGCTATATTACGCAGTCAGGATGAAACCATTACGTGGGAAGTCGAAGGCGTGGCGACAAGGATGAATCATTGGCAGGAGAATCAAAGAAAAGAAAAGTGACCTCTTTAAGGTTATGTGTGGATATGCTTAAGGAGATTTAAGGACATTTCAAGTGCACTATACACATATTGAAACAAATCAAACAAATCTTCTAAATAAGATGACAAGACAAGCATGAAAAAATGTCTATTGTTTTCCAGAAGAATGAAGATCTTTCTGTCTTTATTTAGGGAAGTCAGACAAGCACTAATAGGCAAATTTAAGGAGTAGATCACTTAAAAAAATGTATTTACTCACCCCCATGTCATCCAAGATGTCCACGTCTTTCTTTCTTTAGTCGAAAGAAATTAAGGTTTTTTATGAAAACATTCCAGGATTTTCTCCATATAATGGACTTCAATGGGAACCAAACGGTTCAACGTCCAAATGAGAGTTTCAGTGCAGCTTTAAAGGGCTTTGAACGACACCAGATTATGAATAAGGGCCTTATCTAGGACCCTTTTAATCATGACTTGAAAAAAGATTCGTTCATTTTGATATGCGAGTTTGAACAGGAGAGTCACGAGCGCTCATCACAGAACAGAGCAAGGTGAGCATTTGTGCTTATAAAATGTAAACTTTTTTATTTATTTTCTGAAATGACCGATCGTTTCGCTAGATAAGACCTTTATTCATCGTCTGGTGTCATTTAAAGCCCTTTGAAGCTGCACTGAAACTCTCATTTGGACCGTTTGTTTCACATTGACGTCCATTATATGGAGAAAATCCTGGAATGTTTTCAACAAAAACCTTCATTTCTTTTCTACTGAAGAAAGAAAGACACGGACATCTTGGATGACACTACTACTCATTTAATAAACTTATTTAAGTTCACAAGAGCTAGACATTTACTGGTAAAGTCTAACCTCGGAGAACTGTCAAGTTTGAGAGGGTTGAGGCGGATAAGTGCTCTCAACTAGGAACAACTGTCATGGTATAGCAAGGGACCAGGTCCAGGAGAAAGACTGATTATTTTCCCCTTTAGTGATTTGTTAATCACTGAGATTAGATAACCGAGACAGTGAGTTGAAATTGAGAACTATAGATCAGTTCACAAAGAATCATTAAAACCGGTTTTGTGAACTTGATCCATCAACTCACTGAAAAGATCTGACTCGGAATACTGATTCGATCACAAATCAGACGTTGCTACTTCTCTCAAGAACATTCCAAAAAGAGTTAGGCTAGAAATCAAAAGTTTCAGTGAATAAACTTCAGACAGCCTGCTCATCATTCAAAGTTACTGGACTACTTTGATCATGCGTTTTTGTCATTTTAACCTTGACAGCCCTAGTCCTCATTCACTTTCATAATATAAAAATCATGAAGCATATATCAGGATATATTCTTTAAAAAAAGAAAGAAATTCACAAGTTTTAAACAAGTTGATGAGTGAATCATGATCATACATTTTTTTAGATAAACTACTACTTTAGCACTGAAATCTCTTCTAGATGGGCAGTTTTGTTTAATATGATCTCACACTGGACAAGAAACACGACTGTTAGAAAGCTTAATAGAAATGTACAATTACATTTTCATGTTTAAATTACATCCTGAATTGTTCTGTGTTTCTGTGATGTGCCTCAAGTTAGAAAGGTTGCTGATACTGAAGCTAAATCTAGATCCACTGATTCACTACTTGGCTGGTCATTGGACCACAGTAAAACCATCAATACATTTTTGTTGGAACAGACTGAGGTTAGCTCTGGTGGTTGAACTTTGGTCTTTCTACACCTTCACAAAAGGCAAAATAAGTCCTAAAATAGTTGCTTAACTCCACACCTCTGATTTCACAGTGAGGTATACTTAACTCACTGTACTAAATCCTAGGAGCATACCATAAAAGAAGATGTATTAGAGACTCAAAAAAGACAATGTTAGGGTTAGGGTGATCATTTTTATCAGGCTTGTATATTAAAGTTCAGTAATTTCACTTAAATGGCAATGACGATTACCTATTAGCTTGATAAAAATGGTCATTTTAGAAGAAAATGTCAAATGGCATTTAGAGGCTTTTGCATCTGAACTCTTCATAAACAATCACTTAATAGGAACACCTGTACAATTTCTCATTAATGCAATGATATATTCAACCAATCACATGGCAGTTGCTTCAATGCATTTAAGGGTGTGGTCCTGGTCAAGACAATCTCCTGAACTCCAAACTGAATGTCGGAATGGGAAAGAAATGTGATTTGAGAAATTTTGAGCATGGCATGGTTGTTGGTGCCAGATGGGCCAGTCTGAGTATTTTACAATCTGCTCAGTTACTAGGATTTTCACGAACAAACATTTCTAGGGTTTACAAAGAATGGTGTGAAAAGTGAAAAACATTCAGTATGCGGCAGTCCTGTGGGCGAAAATGCCTTGTTGATGTTGAGGTCAGAGGAGAATGGGTCGAATGATTCAAGCTGATAGAAGAGCAACTTTGACTGAAATAACTGACTGAAATGTTAAAACCAAAGAATGGAAAAATATTGCCTGGTCTGATGAGTCTTGATTTCTGTTGAGACATTCAGATGGTAGAGTCAGAATTTGGCAAAAAACAGATCCATTATGCCTTGTTACAACTGTGCAGGCTGGTGGTGGTGGTGTAATAGTGTGGGGGGGGCTTACTTTAGGCCACTTAATGCAAATTGGGCATTGTTTAAATGCCAAAGCCTACCTGAGCATTGTTTCTGACCATGTCCATCCCTTTATAGCCACCATGTACCCATCCTCTGATGACTACTTTAAGCAGGATAATTCACCATGTCGCAAAGCTTGAATCATTTCAAAATGGTTTCTTAAAACATGACAATGAGTTCACTGTACTAAAATGGCCCCCACAGTCACCAGATCTCAACCCAATAGAGCATCTTTGGTGTGTGGTGGAACAAGAGCTTCATGCCCTGGATGTGCGTCCCACAAATCTCCATTAACTGCAAGATGCTATCCTATCAATATGGACCAACATTTCTAAAGAATGTTCTGAAAGCGAAAGGGGGTCAAACACAGTAGTATGGTGTTCATAATAATCCTTTAGGTGAGTGTATATACACACATATTCTGTACATATATTAAGATATCAGGAAACCTGAGACCTTTGAGCTTTCCTTCTACTACTCAGAAAATTCATTGTGGGATTGGAAAACATGGGATGACCTCATTCTGCCAAGAAACTATGACACAACATAAGGACACACCAAATTCCTGACTAAAATATGGCAAACTTGTGTTTGTGTTTATGAAATCTGTTCAGATTTCACAGAAATGCAAATGCCTCAACCTGATCAGATTTAACGAATTCATCAGAAAATATTAACAATTATAAAACCTTTAGGCCTGATTCTCAAATTTGATTGGCTTAGCAGCATTACAAGAGTGCTAGAATACAGTCCAGCAACAGAACTGAGACTTTCATTGTTTTACAGGGCCCAGACAGACTTCGCATGTTGTACGTGCTCTGGTGCGTAAAAACAAGTCTATAATTTAATCTGAAAATAATAAGGCAAAATAACTGAGGAAAAATTAGAATTAGTCCTCAGATGCCAACTCTGTAATTTATAGCGAAGAATTAATCCTAAATTTGATAAATCTTAAACAGATTTGTTAAAAGAAGTTATTACTCCACCACGTGCATGTCGTAATTAACCAATGTGGTTGAACGACAAATCTGCGAAAGTATCAGGAAACAGTTGTGACTAGCTAATTGATTTCTTCAACGATGCATCGTACTATGGTAATTACGCAATGAGTTACATCGTTGTACGGAAAATGCACCCCTCTGCAGTAATGGTGGGGATTTATCACTGATACTTTTTGCAGGTTAAACTGCTACATCATTATTTATCTGTACGTTCACACCGCCACCGACTTGAGCGTCAAAAAAGCTCTGGCCGCCCTTTCAAGGACGCTTGTCAAAAAGTACGGGAAAGCTTGTTGACGCTTTGGACACTTTGAACGCTCTGACGTTGCAGGGAGAATAGAAGTGTCACAACATGAAATGTAATAAAACGTAAAAAACAAGCAATACATTGAAGAAGCCTTTTTTTTAATGACAGCATTTTTATAACCGTTTTGGTCACATTTGGTCGGGAAAAAAATAGTTAGCTATTATTATTATTATTATTTGTGGTCAAATCGGTGTCACCATGAGCAAATTAATTGCATTCCCGCTTTAAAACGAGCGTTCGTAAATATTTCAAAAAAAAGTTGCGCTCATGCGGTTAAGCAAACAACGTCATGTCATAAATGATACCAAACTAGCAGGAATCACAGCAACAGTGATTATAAGCTTCTCTTCCATTTTCTCGGTACTAATGTTTTGGTAGGAACGAAAGTTTACATTATGTGTTTCTCCAGAATCAGCCAGCGTGAAGGACGTCTATATTCCGATTGGTTGCTGGCGTTTTCCGCTGCTTGCCGCTGAACCGCGTCACAGCTCATTACCATAAAGTTCTTCCAACTTTCTGATTGATGCTCAAAACACTCAAAACGCCCCAAAATGCGACGCTAAGGAATTTGACGCTACTTGCAGCTGAGAGAAGCCAGCTTCGATTGAAAATGAATGACTTCTGGCCGCTTTGGAAGTCGCGGCGGTGTGAACATACAGTATGAGTGAGTAATTGAATCATTAATTCCACAGACTCATTCAGGAACAAAACAAATGACTGTCTTTAAGAGTGAGTCACTGAATCGTTCACTTAAACATGTCATTCAAAAACTCTTAATTAACACAGAAACATACTACTCTTAGGGTACTTTCACACCTGTCTCATTTAGTTTGGTTGAATCGCACTAGAGTTCGTTTTCCCCTTTAGAGCAGTTCGTTTGGGCAGGTGTGAAGGCAGCAATCGCACTCGGGTGCACACCAAAAGCAGACCAAACAAGTTGTCCGCACTGCACAGTGAACCTCTTATTTATATTGCGTCTATACTTTGTTGTTTATGAGGGGATATGCGAAAGGATAAAGCTTGTGCTGATTCTGAACATACATTGTGAGTGAATTCTCCGCATATCAGCTGAAGTTTGCTCTTCTTTGTTTACTTCCAGGGGATCTGTTGAAATTTTGCAGCACGTTAATTCTGACCAATCGAAGTGCAGTTATGGAAATATGTTCAAGACATATCTGGCCGACGAGTAATGTGGATGTTGTCACGTGACTATATTTTTGTCCGTTTCATCAACTCATCATCTGATTCGGAACAGAGCAATCAGTGTGGTGTGAAAACGAACCAAAACCCCTGAAAAAATGCTACAAAGTATAATTTATCGCGCTTGGTCCGAACCAAATGAACCGAACAACAGATGTGAAAGCACCCTTACTATTTCGAGCACATGGCGAGTGGTATGTTCTTCTGAATTCGCCCACAAATTCATTCAAGAACAAAACAAGTGGATCTCTGGGATACTCACTAAATCATTCACCCAAATGACATCAAAAACACAGAATCATTCGGGAATGCAAATAACGTGTTAAGTCTCAGATGCACAATGGATTGACTTTGTTTGGAACCATTTTTCAACACACATTATTGTGTCTATAATATAATTGCGCAATATTAAACCATGTGTCAAACTACCCATTATCACTTGTGTGTGTTAAATTGTTGAATTAAAAGACAAAGGCTGATGAAATTGTATAAGTCTGAATAAGAAAAATCCCCTCTAGTATCTGTATACTCCGTACAGCTCCTCATTGCTCTAGTTTTCAAGACCCATGCATAGCCTTAAAATGCCTTTCAGACACTCTCTCTCTCTCTCTCTCTCTCTCTCTCTCTCTCTCTCTCTCTCTCTCTCTCTCTCTCTCTCTCTAGACATGACCTGGCTAGTAATTATCACTCGTTGATTACATCAAAAGGGTAGTGTGAGCAAGACAGCAATGAAGGATGGACAGTTGGATGAATACATAGGGAGAGGGAGAGAGAGAAGGAGGACAGGGCAGAAAAGGGAGGAGAGCAAAGAAAAGAGACTATTTCCGTCTCACTGGCTGATTCCCGGCTGCCGCCTCGCCTGGGTGTCTCTTTTTCCCTTCTATTTTTCACAAATTAATTAAAAGTGTCCAGTTGGATCAGCACTCAGAACCCACATACACACAGAAAAATAGCCACACAAACATGACTCAACCCCAAGAGGACTTCCCACCCATTTATGCTTTAAATGAGTTTACAGATGGAAAATAACATTTGTAGAATGATCAGTAGTTATACAAAACTAAAATGAATGTCTCTTCCAATATAGCCTGGTTAAAATTATCCACATTAATTATAACTGTGTATATTCATCAGAGAAGTTCATTCATAAAAGTAAAATCTATATTTTCTCCCACCATTATACATCCATTTGAAACTAGATACAGAGGAGTGGAAAGAAAGACAAGTATCGATCATTCAACCAGCTCATGAGATAACATCTATTCTTATCCATCAAAAAAGAGGAAGCAATATTAAAGTATAATGAAGGAGAAGCTGTAGTCACCATGGCCAATGGTTATAGAAAACAATGTTGTATAAAGTATCCAATTGTCATAAATATTAATATAAAATAAAAAGTATACATTTACAGAAACTGGCTCAATTAAAAGATAAACTCATGAGAAAAAATAACTGATATTAAATCTACCAAAGTATCAAAATATGTTATATATATACATACACTACCGGTCAAAAGTTTAAGATCGGTAAGATTTTTTATGTTTTTAAAAGAAGTCTCTTCTGCTCACCAAGGATGCAATTTTTTGATAAAAAAATACACAAAAAACACAGTAATATTTTGAAATATTATGACAATTTAAAATGACTTTTTTTATGTAAATATATATTAAGGTGTAATTTATTCCTCTGAAAAAAAGCTGAATTTTCAGCATCATTACTCCAGTCTTCAGTGTCACATGATCCTTCACAAATCACTCTAATATGATGATTTTATGCTCCAAAAACATGTATGATTATTATCCATGTTGAAAAGGTTTTTTACATTTTTATTTCAGGATTCTTTGATGAATAGAAAGTTCAAAAGAACAGCTTTTATCTGAAATGGAAAGCTTTTGTTACATTAAACACTACCCTTTAAAAAGTTTGGGGTCAGAATTTGTATGTTATTTTGGGGGAAAATAAATAAGAAATTAAAACTTCTATTCATCAAGGATGAGTTACATTGATCAAAAGTTACAGTAAAGACATTTATAATGTTAGAAAAGATTCTAATTAAATAAATTCTGTTCATTGAACTTTCTATTCATCAAAGAATCCTGAAATAAAAATGTAAAAAACTGTTTTCAACATGGATAATAATCATACATGTTTTTGGAGCATAAAATCATCATATTAGAGTGATGATGCTGAAAATTCAGCTTTTTTTCAGAGGAATAAATTACATTTTAATATATATTAACATAAGAAAGTCATTTTAAATTGTCATAATATTTCACAATATTACTGTGTTTTTTGTTTATTTTTTATCAAAAAATTGCAGCCTTGGTGAGCAGAAGAGACTTCTTTTAAAAACATAAAAAATCGTACCGATCTTAAACTTTTGACCGGTAGTGTACTTCTGCACTGTAACTGATTGAGGATATGTAAGAATTGACTTGTAGACAACTTGTAGTCAGAAGTTTACATAGGCTAAATCTTGCAGATGATCTATTTAATGTTAATTATCAAGAAAAAATAATATCTGACTCAGATTAATAGTTTATACACACTTGATTGATTCTTAACATTAATTCTTAATATGGATGATCCATGACTGTTTTTATGCTATCATGAGTCCCTTGTTTGTCTCGAGCAGTTAAACTGCCACTGTTCTGTTCTTTAGCTCCTGCACGTTATATAGAGCATCTTCTGCATATTTAAACCCTTTCCAGCAGTGCCCAGGAGGAGCTGGCTCACAGCAGTCCCGAGGTATAACCACTGAGAGGCTGATGGGAGACAATGATGACTAGATTGCAAGAATGGCTGAGGACTGGAGAGGACACTGAAGAGAAACACGGGGACTGACAGAACACATTAAATCCATTGTAACAGTTTGGAGAGGAGGTGGGAGAGGGAGGCTGGGAGGGGCCAACGGGTCTGATGAAGGCAATTCGGATTCAGGCAGAATCAAACGAAGGTAGGGAATCCTCTTCTCCAAACACAAAACAAATGGAGATGAGTTGTGACATTAAGTCTATTGGTTGAGCTGGAAAGAGTCTGACTGATCTGAGTAACCCTTCTAACTGTTTTAATGGTGCCTCAATGTTTACACTTTTGGTGGAGATGAACTCATAAATTGCATACTAATAATAGTAGTCAATAAACTGGGTTAAAAGAATTTATGTTGACATAAAAAAGTTATATAATTCACCTTTAAAGCTACACTGTGTAACTTATCTCTGTGTAACACCTACATTCTTAGCTAAAAACACTAAAACACACAAAAATATGTGCTCATTAATGAATATTTACTTTGTTCAAGTAATAAAGTATTCTCGTGAGTGTATAATATGCCATTGAAAATGGTATGTCGGTCGCCATGTTGCCCCTCCATCTTGAAAGTACATTAGCCGAAGAGGGACATACCCGTTAATTCAAGCTTCGCCTTTCACGTTTACATTTGAGTTAACACTCATGGACGAGGTCGAACTGGAAGACATGTTAATCTTGGACTACATTGGCCACCGTAGGAGTTCAAACAAAATCGGAATTGAGAGGAACAGAAAGTAATATTCACTGGATGGTCATATACCTTTTCACCGCTAGATGGGGTAAAAATCATACAGTGTAGCTTTAAGTACTGCTGAAAAATTGCTTCCACTTTCTTCTCTTGCTCATTTACTCCCATGATCTGGCATTTTATCAAAGACACATATGTTCTATTAATCATAAGGCAAACAACATAAACTATATGCTATAATTTTCAAACTTTTATATTACAGTATTTTTATAAGGTTATTATATATCATAAATAATTATATGTGGGTGCAAGTACCATAAAATATAATGCCTGTATAGTAAACACCTTGGAAAATGGCAAAGCACCTCTCACATTTTGTTTAGAAAATGTACAAATTTAGCAACTAATATAAATTTGATGCAAAATAGGAAAATCCATTAACTACCTCTGAAAGTCTCTCAGTTGGCAGCAATTCATGATGATAAAAGTCAACTATATCCAGATGTCTCATATAAGAAATAATTACATTGCATGTGTGATTCCTTTAAAGCTGCAATACCTAAGATTTTTGCATTAAAATATCCCAAAATCACAAGGCCAGTGTTATATATTTAGTTAAGATGATAACTTACAATATTCCAAATGTTTCAAGCAATGTTTAAATCGCGAGAAAATTTAGATTTTAACCAAGGAAACGGGGTGTGTGAGCAGGGGTGAGCTGGGAGTCGCCAGTCAATCGCGTCATATCCGCGTTACCTCGGTTTCCGCTCATACTACGTGTAGTCCTGGATAAATGCGGAAGTTGTAGTTGTGCGTTTGCGTCTATCAAGCAACAAACGTCAGCTTGTTTCGCGCATTTGTAATGGAATGGTGCACATTCTGGTGCATTATTCTTTTCAATTATTCTCGGAATGTGAACTGTTGGCTGTAAAGGGGGTCGCACACTGGACGAGAAGAGCCGTGCCACGTCTAGGACAAAGTCCAGTATCGCACACCGGACGAGAGAGCCGCGCCACGTCTAGGACAAAGTCCAGTATCGCACACCGGACGCGCACTTTCTCATCAGTGTATGGCCAGCAATATTATTATGTTTAATGACATGAAAGGAAGATAATGTTGCTGAGTCTGCAGTCTGAAAATTTTACCTCAGAACATCCGTTTACTGAATGAATTGAGAATATCACCTGAAAAATCTAATAACATCAGTAATTGTCATTCAAGCAGCTGATTTCTGTAAATGAATGCAAAACTAAATGCATATCGCAGCATAGGGCGAAGTCAGGATGTTACATTAGCAACGATTTGACTTCAAACCCTCTCCACCATAGCTTCGTCCAGTGACTCGTACAGTAACATCTGTGATAACTAATTTACTCTTAAACCTGACTTTTCTTGCGGCTATTTCAGTTTAATGAAAAACAAGCATGTCATTAAACGCAACATTTATAGAAATCAAACTTTACCTCATCCATGACAACTAATTTTCGATTCCCGTCTGACTGATTTATCCACGGTGGAGTTGAAAACAACAGTTCCCATCATTCCGCGTTCCTCCACGTCATCATCAAGCAAAGCCGTTGTTGTTGTTTTGAATGTAGCGCCCTCTAGCGACATGCCAATCTTAGGTATTGCAGCTTTAAGAAAGCCCTGGAATTAATATAATAGCAGCATCTTTTATCATGTTTGTTGATAGTGTTTGTTGCTGTTGGAAAGTTTGATGTATTTATAGACTGCTAAAAGTAAAAAGCCTTTAGTGCCTTTTGTAATGGACTCTCTATGCCTATATGCCTACTCTCTTACTCTCTCTCTCTCACTCACTCTACCTTTATTTTTCAATATTCACTGACAAGACTTCCGGTTTCCTTTTCTGAGTTGAGTGGTTTTAAAACTATTCTTCAAATATACAGTATGTGTAGGTATAGCCATGTATATATAGGCCTATATATGCAGCAAGCACGTTGATTGATGTGATGCTGATTTGCGATTGTATTGGTGAGCATTGCTGTGGTAAACTGGGGATTTCTCTGACTGTTAATACACACACACACACACTACACTATTCCCTGGCAACCCATCGAGAATGCTTGTTTATTAATCTTTCATGTTGTTGAGTGCTAAAAAAGCAACTTTTCTCTCCATTTTTTTCTCAGACACTTTTACTCTTTTTACATCATGTCAGAAAATGCCCTGTTTTTATAGGCATATTCCCAGAATTTCATGATAGCTAATACAAGACACCTTCAAGACTGTGAACTACAGGTGATAACAGTACTGAATCATGATCAATGATCATCCACTAACTATGTGTCTCAAAGGAGGTAAAATGACCTTAACAAAATGCAAACATGTAATGGCTATAACCGGTTGTAGCAATTATTAACCAGTCAAATACAGTGCTTAGTCAGAACAGTTTTAGTGTTTAAAGAGCAGATGAACCTCTTCACATCTTAAATCAAACAGACTTATAATGCTAAAAGTCGACTCTTGCTGTCACACAATTACATGTATGTGAGAATTCATGAGGGAAGGTAAAAAATAAACAGGTAAAAATAGGCCGTGAACATCTAGAGAAGCCCATGACAAGCTAAATTTTTTAATATTTCAGCAATGACTTCCAAGTGTGAGCTATTTTCAGCTTCAATTCATAATTTAATGCCTACGTTTTCCTCCCAGAAACCATGAAACCTTCCTTATATGCTAAGAAAAAAAAGAAAGGAACAAGAAAATATGATCCAACAAACTGATATTTTCAACAAACTGATTTTGATAAGACACATTATCTTTGTATAAGGGCTTTTCTTCTGCAACAAAGCTGTTTTGAAATTTCAGTCTGGCAAGAGGCTGTTCTCAACAACTGAACCTGCTTCATAAGTCTAGAAGGAAAAATGGCTGCCAATCTTTCACTAGTCACATTGAAAAATAAACAACAAAAGGCTATTTTTCTAAAATGATGTGAATTAAACATCATGAAAAAACAGCTATACACACCACTGAAAGCCAGTTTGATCCTAGTCTTTGAATAATCCTAAATCTTTTTTTCTGGTTTTTCTTGAGAACAGGGGAGGTATTTATTCCCTCCATTTGGGTGTAGCAGAATCCTAGTCTGGGTTTCCCCATACTGCCTTACCACAGCACGGTTTTATTCACGCTGAAAGTCAGTCTGGATACCATGGCCAGATTTTTCGCCTCAATTAGGGAACCAATCACAGAACAGGGAGGGAGCAGCAAGACAATGATGACATCTATCCCACACACCGAAGCAGTTTGTTTATATCTATGGATTCAACATGGCAGCAGACGCAAAGCTACCTTTTGATGCAGCCTTAGATATTGTTCCAAGTAGTTTAAAGTGCAAGTTTATTTTGAAAAAAAGAGCTGCTTTGGCGTTAAACTTTGCGAGACCCCAGTCGTTATTGTTGTCTCGCCATTAATCGCCCTAATGGAGGACCAGGTACAGGAGGCGGTCAACTTGGAATATCTGCCCCTCAGCTGTGTCCCGAGAAAGAAAATGCGATAAAGAATTGTCGATACCAACTTCTGTTTAACAGTCCCGAGGCCTGGATGAGCGCAAAGTGGCAAGACATGTTAGGCACGGAGTTGTATATTACCAACCTGCTAGGCATCGTCGTGACGAAGTTCATTTAACTTATAAAAATGGTAAGCGTTTTTTATTAATATCATATTGCCATTATGCCTGTAGACTGCCTACAGTGTTTGTCACAGTGCCACTAAGTTGTGTTGCTTTTCAATATCAATATACAGCTACCGCTTTAGTAGCATAACTTTCAGCTGTGCACACGTACACGATTTTATTAAAGTTGTTGACACTTTAGTCATTAAATTACTTTTTTTTAATTTGTGAAGTACAAGTGCAAACAATTTCCAATGCAAATAACAACTTCAACATCTATGTTAAACTGTTCTTAATACTTGTGTTTTTCTAATTGAAACGATTGGCTATGAGCTACATACAGGAGCATTTGATAGACATTCTTAGCATCCAATAAACGCGCCGGGCATCGTAAACCACGCCTCAAATATGAGAAATTATGCATGTGGTTCCAAGACCCAAGTCTCAATGAGAATTGGGTCTTGAGTTAGCCAGGCTAGCAGAATCCACAAACACACAGCTAATACAACTGCAAGCTGGATGCAGGGTTAATGAACAAGACACTGTTCTGGACTGGTCAAGGAAGAACAGCTCTCCAATGAATGAGCTCTGTGAGGGAACAGGTCTTTCATCCTGTGATGTGAGTTTTCAGAGTTTTAACTTAAAGAGCAACATGCAGATAATACTTCAAATTGTCTGCAGAGGTCGTTTAAAAACACATATGTAGAAATTACTTATAAAATCTCATTTGATGTAGAGATTTTGATGAAAATGTGCAAGGCTCTGGAGACGCCTTTCCCGCTAGCAACGCGTCATATGACGTAGGCCGAGGCAAACAAAAGAGCTCGCAATCACTTCTCATTGTTGGGTGTTGATGTAGTTAGAGCAGTAGCGAGAGACAGAAAGTTTTAGAGAAGCCATTGTGTTTGTGCTGGTTGCACGAATTCCAGCCTGTCAGGAGGACATCGTGTCCATCATTTTCCTTCTAGGATAAACAAGGCTTTTCGGTTCTTGGGTGCGTTTTGTGCAGGTGAAGAGAGCAGACTTCACTGCCGTGCCTGTTACCACACACTCAGTCGTTTGTGACGCACATTTCACTCGCTTTAAATGGTAGCACTAACTGCAGTTGAAAAGCAAACCGAACTAAAGCGAGCCGAGCCGTGCCAAGCCGAGTCATACCACGCAGTGGAAACGTGAAGCGAGCCGAGCCGCAGCGAGCCGAACCATACCAACCGAGCCGCCAAGCCGAGTCATACCACGCAGTGGAAATGCGAAGCGAGCCAAGCCGAGCGAATCTGAACCGGTACCGACTGAGCCCCGCCAAGCCGAAGTCATACCACGCAGTGGAAACGCGAAGCGAGCCAAGCTGAGCCGAAGCCGAACCGTATGCTGAACCACTAGAGCCATGCCATGCAGTGGAAAAGCGACAGTGGAAAAACAACATTAGGCTGTTGTTATTGTAGCTTAAGTATTGTCATTATTTATTTGTTGTTATGGCATGGTCATTAGTCAATGTAGATAGTGCTAACCAGCTTGGAAGGAATGCATAATCACTGTTAGCTGTAGAATATGAGAAGACAAAACGTTGCTGGCTTAAATTAAGACAATTGATCTAAATGGATGTTTAATCAAGAACAAAGTCGAACGTATGTTTGCTAAAGCAGATTTATTGCAAAACACCAAGGTATTAGCCAAACAGTAGATGAACTGTACTAGCCAAACTGTGCAAAGGTACTAGCCAAACTGTACAAGGTACTAGCCAAACGGTGCTAACTTACATGAACTCACCAAGTCGCCACTTCTTGACATCACAACTCTACTTCTCTCCTCTGCCCATTGTTCCTCACCGATCTCCCCTTGGCTTCTATCTCGCCTCGGAGGCTCATAATTATAGGCCCGTGGGCTGTCATAGGCATATTCGTCAACATCGGAGAACTCGGTTTCTTCATTCGCATCCATTGTAACCTGAGCTTGGATTTGTCCAGACTTCCTCGCCGATCGTCACTTCCGGTTAGTGCTTCATAGACGTGGGAGTTATTTTTATCACAATTTTTCTCAAAATATTGTTAATGGCTAAATATATATAACTCCAGTTAAAAAAAACCTAGTTGTTTTGTCATCAACATACACTATGCTATATAGGGGTGTCCAACCTGCATGTTGCTCTTTAATTTTCTTCAGCATAAATACACAAGCAGGCTCACTAAAAAAACATCCTTGTGCCCACATTTCTGCAAAATTATATTTTGTAATTTAGTTGCACGTGCTACGTATTAACATGAAAGTGGCAACATTTTATTATGCTGCTTGTATTTATCATAGCAGTTATGAAATTTAATATCCGGTTCACATTTGAAAATAACATACCACACCACCTAACACAAAACCTTACCAATAGTGTTAACAAAAATAAACGTAAAATAAAAACTCATTTGTTGAAGCAAACATGCCACTTTAGTTTGCTTCTTCTTTGAGCTCTTTAATCATGACTACCAAACAAGTTTGTCACTCAGAAAAGCCAAACATATGGTAATGCAAACGTCAAAATGCATGGTAACAAATCATACACTTTGTGTTTTAAAGTTATAATATTGTAGTGTTAAGGAACCACAAGACAAATAAGTGTTAGGCTAATCATAATTTGTGTTAAAAGGAATAAAAGTTGTTGGTATTTTACTGCCACTAGTGCAGAGATGGACAACGTACACAACTCCATTACTTGAGTGATAGTATAGATACTCCTGGTAAAATATTTCACCTTTACAAGTGAAAGTTGTAAAAACTGATTTTTACAATCTTACTGTAAAAGTAGAGGAGTACTTCCTTTTATAAGTACTTAAGTATGAAAAGTAAATTTCCTTTTGTTTATGTCAACACATTGTTTTATTATTGTTGCATTGTTGTGCCATCAAGGTGGCTTAAGCCAGTCAGTAATGCTATATCCAACATGCTAGCATATATGACTACCTTAACCTCAAGTAAATGTACTTTGTAACTGTCCACATCTTCATTTTAGCTGGAAACTGCAGTGTATTGTATTTACTAGCAAAAGTGACATGCCATTTGTAGATTATTATATATGTATAAAAACTGGTGACATTCAAGTTTTTTTTTCATTTAAGTTGTGCTTGAAACTTGTGATTAAGCTTTTGTTTTGTATTTTAACTTTGCATGATTACACATATGTGATGTGAGCACACATTAGCATCTGTGTGTGCTTTTGTATATGACAGCAAATATGCAGTAACCTGACCAGGTGCTGCCTTCACACACACTTCTCAATGATTAGCTCTGACCTGTTCTCAAGGCTGCCTGAAACCGTATGAACAGCTTGATTACAGGGTTTTATCTGTCCCAGCTGTCCTGCTCTCTGCTAAAACTGAGATAAAACACAGTCGAAAAAGATACCAATATAATATCTCAGAAAAGCATTTCATCAAATGGCCTACTGGTACTGATTACACCAAATATAAGCCAAACCACTAACTTTCATCTAGCACATACAAGTTAACCTAACCAATTTAATAGAAGGAAAAATAGCACAAAGACTACAGAATGCTCCCTTATTTGCTTCCACAGCCACATTTCTCTAAATATCAATGGGCACAATGTGTTTATGGTAGAATTAAGGCTAATTGAGAAAATACGTGTGCTCTGTGTCATCTATAAGCGATGCTGTCTGAAATAGTCTGAGTAGGAACTATATTTGAAAAATGTTAAAAAGCTAATCTGCCATGTTGGCTTTGTCATGTGACCTGTCCAGTGCGGTCCCTTTCCTGCACTGTAAAAAAATATTGTTGGTTTAACTTAAGAAAGTAACTAACCTGGTTGCCTTAAAAATTTTAAGTTCATTGAAATGGAAAAAGTGAGTTAATAAAATGATGAAGAATGATTTGAATTATCAGAAACTGAAAATTATGTTATTTAAAATAAATTATTTGAGTTGATTTGACAAAAGAACAAAAATTTGTGATTACTAATCATAAAAAGATTTTTTTTATTTTGTATCATGGCATCATGCTTTTTGCATACTAGCCTACATACTGTAGTAGAAAAGTAGGCATATTTTAATGCAGAGTGAATTCTATGCATAATATGTAATAAAATATAGTCTCTTAGGGCGACTTATCACATATGTGAACAGACTTGATTTGATTGATATTTGTTTATATTTCTCCTTAATAATTAGGCCTAAGTCAGGGAAATTGTTTCATAACACACCTTAGTGTACTTCCCATTTAGTATAGCCTATTCTATTTATACTTAATACATTTTAATCTGATTTTCACATACTATCGTAGGTTGTTGATAAAGCAGTTGCTTATATCATGGGAAAAAAAACCTTAAAAATGCAGGGAAACCCATTTTCAAAAAGCACACGATTCATTAAGCATGTAAGATTAAGATTATGGTAAATCTGTACGCCTCTCCATACTCTTTATCTGTCTGCCTGTACTACACCATGAACCTTACAGAGTGACATACAGTATCCAAACACGAGGTCATTGCTGTGCAGTTGTAAACAGATAATGAGACAAACGGTGATTTTGAAATATGCTTTTTCTCCTCTCAGCATATTCACTTCACAGCCACACAAACACCACAACTGCCACACATTTCCAGATGTGGCTGGAGAGTCGTGATGTAGTGGCGCCTATGACTCAATCATCGCATGGACAAAGCTATAGATTACCATTTCCGTTGCAGATTAGTCGTCATAGGAAAAATTACATAACCTCGCCTCAATTTTCTATCACGTCATTTCCGTCTGAAGAGTAGCCTAATAACTTAAGGGAATACGCGAAACGCAACTCAGTCAGTCAGAGCCATACTTAAGGCTCTACGTCAGCTTCTTCTCCAAATCATTCATGCCGAGGAGAGGAAGATGATTGTCACATGAGAAGAAATTGTATTTTAGATCTCGAAGCACACGATAATCGCTACAGATCGCCACTTCCAGTAATCTACTATATCTTAAAAATGTACATTTTTAGTTTGTAGTCAAGTCGTCCTCACATGCATCGACTGAGTCAGGCGAAATAATCGCGAGCCAATCACGAACCACACCCCGGTTGTAAAGCTGCGAAAGGCTTTATTTCTAGTGGATATCTTTGAGTGTATTGTCAATACACATGAAACAGACGTTTTAGCTTCCTGTCGTTTAACGTGTAGGCTATCACATTAGACGTGCTTTTTCTTTCTTTCTTTACAGACCAGCGCGCAAGACTCATAGCTTTTCTCCAAGATAACATTCGCTGTGTTACAGACTACCATATAAAATAGTGTTTGGGCGAGGGTGAAGAGCACCTTGTGTTGCCCCCGGAGGTGCATCGGGTGGAGTGGGGTGGCTCGCACTCGCAGTTGCGAAGTATGATTCATCCTCGCTCTCTGTCACGCCCCGTCTCCCCGAATGCCATGGTGCACCTGTAACTCTCCTGACCTCAAATCTAGCTTATTCCTACTCACACACTGCAACGACTGTTAAATCAATCTATCTCAAGTTCGTCTGTTGCAATACCTCCCGCTTTCTATATACAGAGATCATTGCAACCAGACGCTTTTATCCAGGAAACTTAGACCTAACGCGTTCTTAAGCTGCGAAATCGCTTCACACGACTTTAGGGAATCACAATCGTACGTTTACGGGGATGACAGGTAGTGAACGGTCATGAAGCGAAGCCTCATATGAACACTGAAAGTGTCGAAAACGTCTGTGGATGGATAGCCTACACAAAGGAAATCGTTCAGCACTTACTTTAGCATGGCTTGTTCCTTCTCCTCTTCTTCCCTTTGCCGAACCATCACTGCCATGATGACTTCCCTTTCCTCCTCAGTAAGGTGACTCAAGTCCGGCATATCAGGCATGGGAGCCGGCACGGTGGGTGGGCGAGGGCCGCTTGTGGGCCCTACAGAGGCGGACATATTTTGCCCTGCTCCCAGGCGTAGGCTATCTATTGGCAGTATCCCGAGCGCTGGAGCCACACCTCACGACATGGTCCACGGATAAAGCAGCGTTCTTTGAGAACAGTGCAAATCTTGCATAGTTTCAGGCAACCACAACTGTGCTTTTGTTTCTCTTCGTGTTTTTCTTTTAACCCACCCCTCCTCTTTTCTCGCTACCCCCACCCCCGCCACTCTCCTCCAGTTACGGGAAGCCCATCATCTCTACGCCTGGAGACGACGCAAACAGAGGGACTCCGGCATTAGATAGCAGTTCTGTGATTTCCCCTTCACTGAACCGGGGGCTCGGTATTGGGCGATGGCAAAGGCGGAGTCCGTCTCTCGCCCACTGATCTCTCTCTCTCTCTCTCTCTCTCTAGAGAGAGAGAGAGAGAGAGAGAGAGAGAGAGAGAGAGAGAGAGAGAGAGAGAAGAGTCAATGGAAATGCAGATCCGCGGCCGCGTATAGACTATACCATATCTTCAACGCTTAGCGTACTCGTTTGTAAAATTGGCAAAATGGCATTTATATGAAAGTTACATTCTCGTTTCTTTTTTCATATCGATGTGTCGTGTTTTTGCTCGACCACGCACCTTGACGTTCGCGCATCTCTGTATTTTTAGGAGTGGCAGTAGTAGGTACGGTAATAGATGCACACTCTCGTCATGCAGGCTATTTTTAGAATCGCTCCTGTGGACCACTTAAATACAATCAATTCGACAGTTTTGCCTGACTGATGGATGTCTGAAATGAAATTATCTGCAAAAGTATAATGTGCACATAACATAAATCAAAAAGACATCTTAAAAGAAAACTAGGCTACCATCTAGACTATATGGACTGAGAACAATGATTTTGTTAATGCATGGCAGAGATGAAACCAAAGCAAGGCAACAATCCACAGAGAAAATACAACAATAATCCAATTTATATGATTAATTAATTTGATGAATGTTGATTACATGTAAGTGCAACTGGCAGGTTTTTTTTTCAGAACCCTGGACAGCGACACACAATGCAATGGACAAACTTGTTCCGCTATGAATTCAGCACACTAAACTTGTTCCGCTATGAATTCAGTGCACAAAGTAATGACAGCACATTTCTCCAGACTTGAAAAGTTTATTTTGTGCGTGTACGTGTGTGATACAAAACACTTTCAGCTACTTTAGTGCATTTCTGTGAATGTTTGTATCTCGCTGATTTCTTATGGTGCAATATGGCCCTTTTCTTGATTTCCAATGAAGGGAACAACTGAAATGAGCAAATATTTATTTATTGCTCTTGATAAAATATTAGACGATGCCTCAATGTACGTTCTAGTCTCATTTCCAAATATATGGCAGCCTTCGAATGCACACTGTTCTTAAGGTGACCATCTTCGATAATTGTCCCCTATTATTTAAAAGTAACCTTAGAAATATACAGACATAGTTTATATTTCCCACATGTCAAGATCCAAAAGACTGATATACAAAGCTATGTATTGTTCTTCAAATGCACTCAGATTTAAGTTAATGATTCAGTTTTAATAATTGAGAATACATATTGCTGCAAGCAGCAATACGGGGCCAAGCCCCTGAAGCAACAGCACTGCAGAGCAGGAAGAGCAAAATCAGCAGAAATTGAACATGCATGAAAAACAGCTGGTTCAGAAGGTGAAAATGAACTCAAAATGAACAGAAGTTCAGATGAATGAACACAAAATGAACAAAACATACTTACACTACCGGTCAAAAGTTTAAAAAAGCTTTTAAACTTTAAAAAACTACCGTTTCAAAAGTTTATTTTTATTTCAGGATTCTTTGATGAATAAAAAGTTCAAAAGAACAGCATTAATCTGAAATGGAAAGCTTTTGTTACATTAAACACTACCCTTTAAAAAGTTTGGGGTCAGTAAGAATTTGTATTTTATTTTGGGGGGAAATAAATAAGAAATAAATACTTCTATTCATCAAGGATGAGTTACATTGATGAAAAGTTACAGTAAAGACATTTATAATGTTAGAAAAGATTCTAATTAAATAAAAGCTGTTCTTTGAACTTTCTATTCATCAAAGAATCCTGAAATAAAAATGTAAAAAACTGTTTTCAACATGGATAATAATCATACATGTTTTTGGAGCATAAAATCATCATATTAGAGTGATTTGTGAAGGATCATGTGACACTGAAGACTGGAGTAATGATGCTGAAAATTCAGCTTTTTTTCAGAGGAATAAATTACATTTTAATATATATTAACATAAAAAGTCATTTTAAATTGTCATAATATTTCACAATATTACTGTTTTTTTGTGTATTTTTTATCAAAAAATTGCATCCTTGGTGAGCAGATGAGACTTCTTTTAAAAACATTAAAAAATCTTACCGATCTTAAACTTTTGACCGGTAGTGTATGTCTAATCCAAGATAAAGAAAGATCCCACTATCTCTGGATAAGATGCCTGTCACTGAATTCGTTGCGCCCCTGGGAAGACATGAATTTCCCAAGATGCAGATGTTCCATGGTTTAAGTGAGAATCAACTCAAAATGAAGAATTTTGTGCGCCATATGTTTTATTTATTGAGTTCCTTAGACGCACCAAAGCAGTTTGTTTATACCTATAGATCCAACATAGCAGCAGACGTGAAGTCACCATTGACAGTAAAAGAAATGGACACAACGACCCCATAGACTTCAACGGAGAAAAGTGAAGTCAATTAGAAGCACTCACTTCCTGATTGCCAAGCGCACTGCACAGGCTCAAACTGAGCTTGACGACGTAGATGTGACGTGAGCAACCTGTTTCGTAGTTGTACGTCTTCTAGTAGCTGTGCCAAGCGGAATCTGAATCATTAATTTACGAATCTTGCAGAGCCGGAGATCGTGAGTATTAGCTGCCCATGAGCTAGCAGCAGGAGCAACTTTATGACTCTCTATGGGCTTCTCCCTTATCTTTATTTACGGTAATTTCTGTACTGTGTGACAGAGAGTCACGTGTTATTACGCAATCATTAGCTTATTTTTAGAAAAACTGCTTCTACGGGGCCATAACGTAAGATACAAGGTAATGGAGCCTTTTATACATTGTCATGTTTCTTTAGAAATAAACAATGGACAAATGGAGACTTTGAACGCCTCAGATGTAAAGTTATTCGCTGTCAAAGTGACGCCAAAATGAATGGGAGTCAATGGAATGCTAACAGCAGGTGAAGGCCCCCGGGGAGACTTCAGTTTCCAGCTGGTGGATTATCCCTTGGAAGTCACACCACTAGCGTGAGCAGCACTTGAGCAGCGCGTCAGTGTAACTACATCGTAGCCGTAACTTCGATAACTTCTCAGACTCTTTCAGAGCATTGTGCTGATGACCTAATACCAAGTTTTGTAACGATACGTTCACGCATTCATAAAACACAGCATTTTAGTACAAAATTCTAAATGGCCGAAGCCCTAAATGGTCAAAATGGGACAATTGGATATCATTTGACTCTGCATTACCTCTCAAATGTAACAAGAACACTTTAAAGATTTGAGGAAAAACTGTTCAAAAGTTATACGCAAAAACAGCCATTTTTCGTATATCTCCGGACCAGTAAATGGCGTTGCTCTGTAACGCAGCATGTTGCCTCAAGTCATGCTTGTGATGAAGTAACAAGGATTGTCTAAACATGATAAATCGTTGCAGAGAGACAGCTTTACGTCTGTTTTTCCAAGCGCTATGTAAAATTTGTTTGCGTGGTATTCGAGAACGGTTTGACAAATCAACTTGAATTCCATAACTGTGTCAGCATGGTCTGAAGATGATCTGGTTCAATTTTCATGAAAATCATACGCACAACCCAGCGCTGCGTCATAGAATGTCTCTGGATAGGTTCACGCCCACTTTTGGGGGAAACAAACTAGACTCCCCATAGACTTCAATACAAAATAATGGCAAAAACTAACGTCCATACACAGCCGACAGGCATAAATAACTTAAGAAATCACTTATATACACCATGTCAAGTAATTATATGTCCACCCTGCCTGCCATAGAGCGTGAAAGATATATTTTTTTAAGCCTGTTATCAACTAGCTACCTGGCTACCTGCCATCATCATCATAAATTCATAAGATATACATTAAGGTTTTAAAAACAAAATAAAATCATTCACTGGCTTACCTGGTGACTCGACGAGGTACAAATAAATGTCTGGGTAAAACGAATCGGTTACCTAACGTAACCTTGGTTCTCTCTAGATGAGGGAACGAGTATTGCGTAAGCTCAGCTTACGCTACGGGAAAGATTCTTCTTTGCCGAACAATTGAAGCCAAAAATTTTTAAAATTTGTAATCATTGTCAACGCACTTCTCAGGTGCAGGACCTAGAGCGGGCTAACTAGCAGGCTCATTGGTTCGTTCCTGGGAAGTGCTCAAACTCGATCGGAGAGCGGCGCTGAACCCGCGCCCAATGAGCGGACGACGCTCGCTTATTACGTCGAAGCCCGCCGAAAGGGGCGTGGCTTGAGTGTATATAAGCGCTCTCCGTGGGTTGGAACAACGATTTATAGTGATGAAGCGAATCGCTGTTAGAGCGGGCACGGCCGGGCACCTTCTCTTACGAGAGGTTCTCTCGTATTGCGTAAGCTCAGCTTACGCTCCGGGAACCCCTGGTCAACGCCGTGCCCGGTCAGTCACCACAAGCATCCCCGGGAGGGTGGAGGGAGCAATAGTGGAGAAATAATAATAAAGGGCAGAAGCCGTTTATATGAGAATGTGAGGCCTAAGAGGCGGCCGGCATAGAGGGCCATAGTATAGGAAGTTTCCATAGAATGGAGGGGGAAGATCAGAGGGGCTAGCCGGTTGAAGGGATTCCCCATAAAGCGTGGCTAGACGCTGCGCGGGTTAGACCGCTAGTAATTTAGCCTGTAAGGCCGGTACTTCCAAGTTATAAAATCTGATAAAGGTGGACGGGGAAGCCCAGCCCGCGGCCACACAGATATCATGAATAGAAATACCACAGGACCAAGCCCACGAGGAGGCCATGCCTCGAGTGGAGTGAGCCCTGACGCCGAGCGGGCAAGGCAGATTTTTAGCCGCATAGGCGGAGGCGATAGCGTCTACTATCCATCTGGATAGTGTTTGTTTAGAAGCGGCCAAGCCTTTTGTGCATCCCCCAAACGCCACAAACAGCTGCTCAGAACGTCTGAACGTGGCAGCGCGTGTAATGTACGCTCTCAGCGCCCGGACCGGGCAGAGGAGGTTGGCATTGGGCTCGCTATCAGAGGTGGGCAGAGCCGATAAGGATATCACTTGTGCTCTAAATGGGGTGCCAATCGCCTTAGGCACATATCCGTGTCTGGGTTTGAGAATGACTGACGAGAGTCGTTAGGGCCAAACTCTGAGACACGACGCATTCGAAGAGAGCGTGTGAATGTCGCCCACTCGTTTAACTGAGGCAAGAGCGATCAGAAAACGGCTTTTAGGGAGAGATATTTGAGGTCAATAGACTCGAGCGGTTCGAAAGGGGGGCTTTCAAGGCCTCGAGGACTATTGAAAGGTCCCAAACCGGCACCGAGGGGGGCGAGGGGGTTCATCCTCCTGGCTCCCCTGAGGAAGCGGATAACCAGCTTCGTCTTTGCCAATAGACTGGGCGCGTCGGGGACCAACGAAGGCCCGACGGCTGCCACATAAACCTTCAGGGTGGATGGGGTTCTGCCCTTGTCCAGCATATCTTGAAGGAAGGAAAGCAAAGAAGAGACCTCACACTTAAGGGGTTCAAATTCTTTTCGGATGCACCATTTTGAAAACACAGACCATTTAGCCGCATAGAGCTTTCTGGTAGATGCCGCTCTCAGCGTGTTTGATCGTGTTCGAGCTCCTCTGGCAAATCAACGTGTAATCGTTGAGTCACCATGCATGAAGCGCCCAGCGCTGCGGGTGGGGATGCCAGATTGTGCCGCGGGCTTGAGAGAGGAGATCTGCTCTGACCGGGATGGGCCACGGGGCTGTCTGAGACAGCTGTGTGAGCTCCGGGTACCAAATCTGATTCTCCCAACGCGGGGCTATGAGGAGCACCGGGTGGCGAAATTCCCTGATTCTCTGAATGACCTGCGGTGGCAGGGAGATGGGAGGGAAGGCATGAGGCGGGCGGTATGGCCATTCTCAGCGCTAACGCGACGTCCTCGTTCTTCGAGAAGAATATCGGACAGTGCGAGTTCTCTTCTGTCGGCGAGAGATCTATCTCCGGCTCTGCCAAAGAGGCGCCACAGTGACTGGACTGTAAGAGGGTTCAGGGACCATTCTCCTGGAGAGAGAAGGTTCCTGGATGAATGTCTGGACCGTCGTTTCAGTGTCCCCGGGACATGCGTCGCTCTGAGCGAGAGCAGATGACTCTGGGACCAAACTAGAATGCGGCGTGTCAGCAGGAAGAGATTCCTGGATCTGACCCCGCCCTGACGGTTGATGTAGGATACCACTGTCATGTTGTCTGAACGAATCAGGACGTGGTGAGCCCTGGATGCGCGGGAGGAACTGCAACAGTGCATACTCTGAACAGCGAGCATCTCGAGACAGTTTATGTGAAATGGGGTCTCCCGATCCGACCATCGGCCAGAGGCCGAGTGAGCCCTCGCAGACCGCACCCCAGCCTGTGTTGGATGCGTCTGTCGAGATTCCCTCCGAGTGAGAAGAAGGACCCCATCGTGACGCCCCGTTGAAACCGATCGGTCACCGTCCAAGGCTGTAGTGCAGAAATGCATGCCTGAGTGACTCTGATTAGCTGGGCGGCCCGTGGTCCACTCAGCGCGGGTCACGGGTCTTTAGCCAGAATTGGAGGGGGCGCATATGTGAAAGACCTAGCTGTCAGTGCGGCTGCAGCTGAGGCCATGTGACCCAGCATTCTCTGAAAGGTTTTCACCGGAACGCGGGTATTCATCTGGAACGAAGCGGCTAAACGCTGCAAGCGGCGTGTGTGCTGAGCGGATGAGCGTGCTTTCATAGTGGTAGAGTCCAGGTCTATCCCCAGAAAAGAGATAGTTTGACTGGGCTGGAGAACGCTCTTTGTCCAGTTGACAGAGAGAGCCCAGCGCTTCCAGATGAGCGAGAAGAGCTGTACGGTGCGACAGAAGCTCTGTTTTGGAACGTGCTACATCTCAGCCAGATCGTCCAAATAATTCAAAATGCACATCCCCTGGGTTCGAAGGAGGGCGAGCGCCGCGTCCATACATTTCGTGAACGTGCGTGAGCGCTAGGGAAAGGCCGAACGGGAGAACGCGTACTGATAAACCTGGCCCTCGAAGGCGAAGCGTAAAAACTGCCTGTGATGAGGGTGTATTTGAATCTGAAAATAAGCGTCTTTCAGATCTAGGGAGATGAACCAATCCCCCTGGCGCACATGTGCGAGGAGTTTCCTGACCGTCAGCATTCTGAATGATCTCGTCATGAGAGCTTTGTTCAGAAATCTGAGGTCTGAGAATCGAGGCCTGAGGCCGCCGTCTTTCTTGGGGACCAGAAAATAATGGCCGTAAAACCCCGGGCTCGGTTATGGGTGGAGGGACTCTCTCATCGCGCCTTTTGTTAACAGTTTCGATATTTCTGTGTGGAGCGTGCTCGCGGCAGCTGGGCTGACCACAGAAAGGGGCCGGGCGCGGGACGCGGCAGCGGCGGCGGAGAACTGTAACTGGTAGCCGTCTTTTATAATGCTTAGTACCCACGGGGATATGCCGGGAATGGCTTCCCACGCTTTGAAGCATATTGCTAGAGGCTGAATGGCCGTGCTGTCCCGGTTGCTGCATGTAACGGGCTGGACACTGTGTGTGTGCTCGTGTAAACTGTGTGTGGCAACGGGATTTGCACTCAGAGAGGAGCTTATGGGCCGTGATACAGAGCGAGCAGAGGGGGACACGCGCTGCTTGAGGCGTGCTTATGCTTTCTGCTACTCGAGCGGACGGAGGCCGCTGAGTGGGAGTGAACTCTGTGGGGGGCACGGGAGAAGTGTGAGTGAACACGTGCTTGTGGTCACATTTTTTACACTTGAGGCTTTTATGCTCTTTATGTGAACTCTCTGGGTAGCCGTGAAAACGGCTGTTTGTCGCTCGCAAGCGGGTCGAGTCACCGGCTTGTCTCGGCGAGATTCGCTGCTGCAGTCGGCGAAGGTTCGGGGACTAACAGAGGGTGAAACTTTGACGGCGGTCCGGCCGCGGCGGAGAGAGCCGTCTTTTCCCCAGAAGTGCTAGGCGGACTTCTGCTGATCAGGCTTCAGCGTGACCTTGGTGCGGGGCGCTTGGGGAGCCTGTCTGCGTCGGCTGTCGGAGCGAGAGCGAGGGCGAGGGCGGCTGCTCTGCCTGTGCTGGGGATGGGCCTGAGCTTGCTGCGGGCGGCGTCGTTGAGGCGTTCTGGCAGGGGGCTCAGCGAGAGCGGCCTGCAGAAGTGTTACCGCGGCGAGGCAGGAACAAAATTCATGGCCTGGGTGGCTTTCTGGACCTCAGAAAAGCGTTCTACGATGCCCGTGACGGCAGATCCGAAGAGGCCAGAGGGTGAGACGGGCGCGTTGAGGAAGACAGCGCGCTCAGCTTCGCTCATGTCCGTGAGCGTGAGCCACAAGTGTCTCTCGGCGACACAGAGGATGGCCATGCATCTTCCCAGCGCTTGAGCGGCAGCTTTGGTGGCGCGAAGGGAGAGGTCCGTCAGCGCATCTTAAGTCGTTGAGCGCACGGCCGTTGATTTCTCTCTCGTTCTGCGCTATGTCACTCAACAGGTCGGATTGCAGCACCTGGAGAACTGACATGGAGTGCAGCGCTGCAGCGGCCTGGCCAGCGGCTGCATGCGGCGCGGGTGTGGAAGGTAGAGGACGCTCTGCAAGCTTTAGAAGGAAGCTTAGGGGAGGATATGCCCCTAATGGGCAGGATGGCGGAGCACAAGTGAGCGGCGACCAGGATCTTCGACGGGCGGCAACGCTGTATGGCCCTTCTCGGTGGCTCCGTCCACCGAGCGCAGCGAGGCGGAGACATCAGAGCGGGTCCGAGCCGAGAGAGGAGCTTTCCATGATTTAGTGAGCTCGGCGTGGAGCTCAGGCAGGAAAGGGAGCGGACCGGGTGCCAGCGGGGGCGGACGCCGGTGCAGGTACTTTCCCATCCATCCGGTTCGGTGGTAACTCGGGTGGTGGTGACCAGTCGAGGCCCAGACGCTCGACGGCAAGAGTCAGGAGGCGCATCAGGTCCTCTTCGATGCCGGAGCGGGTCCCGCGAGAGCATGACGCCGAAGAGCCCAGTGAAGACCATTCGTCGCTGTTAGAAGCGTGCAACGAAGGCGACTCTTTCTCTTCCTCAGGAGTCGAGGGACGCTGCAGAGCGGCCACTCGGCGGCAATGGGGGGTCCAGCTCGGGTGGAGAGAGAGAAGTGGTCGAGGCGGCGGCTGCGGCCCACACACAGCCATCGCAGGTTCCGGCGGCCTCTGAGAGCGGCGCTTCTTCTTCCGCGAGAAGTCAGAGGCGGCGCGGCTTGGGCGGATTTACGCGTTGCGGAGTCTTGCCCGCAGGGAAGACATTGTCAGCTCCTCGCAGAGAGAGCATCCTCCATCGGCGAGGGGCGATTTCCGCATGTTTCAAGCCCAAGACAGAGAGGGCAGATGAGGTGGCGGTCTCCGTCTTCGGAGCGGTGCGCGGCAGGAGCCGCCAGGAAATGCGAGACATCTTAAAAAGACGCTCACGCTCTTTTGTGGTGGAGCAAGTGGAAGTCGTCGGACGGCGCTAGCTCGCTGAGGCAGCTGAAGGTGGCAGGGGCCGGCTTCTTCAGGCTTCTTGCTTGCTAGAAGGTGCCTTGTCACGACGACGGCTTCAGTCTTGCAACGGCAGGCGATTCAGATCGCTGAATCAGAATGAATCGTTGTTCCAACCCACGGAGAGCGCTTATATACACTCAAGCCACGCCCCTTCGCGGGCTTTGCGCGTAAGCAGCGAGCGTCGTCCGCTCATTGGGCGCGGGTTCAGCGCCGCTCTCCGATCGGTTTGAGTCACTTTCCAGGAACGAAGCCAATGAGCCTGCTCAGTTAGCCCGCTCTAGGTCCTGCATCTGAGAAGTGCGATTGACAATGATTACAAATGTTAGAAATTTTTGGCTTCAATTGTTCGGCAAAGAAGAATCTTCCGAGAGAACCTCTCGTAAGAAACACCTTTGGCCACTGGGTGGGGTTGTTTCCCCAATTTGACGCTGGGAGTATAAAGGGACATGTTTTTAAATTGGCCAAATTAAGTTTGTGTATGTATCTTTCACGCTCTATGGCAGGCAGGGTGGACATATAATTACTTGACATGTTTTATATAAGTGATTTCTTAAGTTATTTACGCCTGTCGGCTGTGTACGGACGTTGGTTTTTGACGTTATTTTGTATTGAAGTCTATGGGGAGTCTAGTTTGTTTTCTCCCAAAAGGGGGCGGGGACAAAATTGACAGTTAAGTTCACGGATGTGCCGTTTGTGCGTATAGCAATAGTCTAGGAAAAAGATTTTACGAAAAGTTTAAAAAGCAGGTTTTTAAAAAAAATCGAAATGGGGAAAGATTTAAAAGACGGAAAATGATGTCATGTGATGCAATCGAATCGTCTTGACCCAAGGAAGAGGTGGGAATTTTTTTATAGCCCTTATGGTTCAAAAGTTATTAGCATAAACATGAGTGAAACTTTGGACAGTTGGTGGTGCTAGAGGGATTGAGATAGAGACTCCAAACTTGCTATGGTGACTGCTCAGACTATCCTCTACTTTCCCGCAAGCGGCTCTATGGGATGCCAAAGACTTCACTTCCAAACGGAAAAAGAAGAGGAAGAAGAAGAACACCAACGATTTCAAGATGTACCTATGCACTTTCAGTTATGGCCCCCAATAATTTGAACCAGCCTAGGTTAGAATACCAAGGCCTGGTTTCACAGCAGGGTTTAGATTAAGCCAGGATTATGCCTTGGTTCAATTTGAACATTTACATAGCTTTTATAATCATGCCATTGGAAAAAAAATATGTGTATGATGTGCATTTTGAGACAAAACAATGGAACTGACATATTTTAAGATTTGCCCGTGCAAGTTGCTTTAAGTTAAAACAGCTCTGTAATACTTTATATTAACTTTGATTAAAGGGATAGTTCACTTTGAAATAGAGTTTTGGTATGTTTTAGCTTACCTCAAGGGCATCCAAGTTGTAGGTGTCTTTGTTTCTGCAGGAGTTTCCATTTTGATATTTTTAGGTCAAACCATTGTTGTCTGTCAGTCATGCAGGTCTATGGTCACCACCTCAAAGAGCATGCATAGAGAAGTCCAAATTAAACATGATTTAATGACTCATAAATGTAAGTACATCTGAATTTTAAACTATTCATTATTTGCAAATGTTTATAAATCATTTAGTACATATGCATAACGGCAACAGTTGTTATTTTGGTGCAAAACAAGTTTGTATTGCCTCAACATTTAAATAGCCTACTTACAGTTACAATGTGTACTTTTTTATGTATTTTATCATTTAAAATATTTTTTTTTCATAAACGTGTCCTCAATGGTGTACAAATACGTCTCTGCCAATTATTTGACTTATCCCAGTAAACAAAGATTTTATCTTTATAAACATGGGACAGTGGGTACATTTCAGTGACGTAACTGAAAGCAGGAGAAGCAGAGCAGTGAGAGGCGCTTGTCAACGCCCCAGCAAGTTTAAAAGGCTGCATTGCAAATCCTCGTCACCAGAAAATCCAAAATAGATCGTAAAAGTTTAATCATAAAAGTTAATGTAAGGATAGCTTCATGGATAGCTTTTTTTCCAGGTGGATAGAGCTAATGCAGGAGAAAGATTTCAAAGAGACACTGAAGTCCTGCTTTCTTCTCGATAGGTAAGTCAATGTTACAGTCTTAATTACAAGCTTTTTTCATTGTTTGGTTGCGTACTTTATTTTATAGACGGATGAACATTTATAGTTAAAAGTTGATGATATCTAACAATGCAAGTAGGCTACTTCAGAAAATATAACAAATAAAGAAGGCATAACTACTTATTACAATAGTTCATGTTTTTCACAGTCAGTAATTAATACTGTAACATTTGTTTGTCCGTTGTGTGTTTGAAATAACAAACCTGTTCACCCGAAGGAACACTCAACAAAGTGCTTTTAGAAGACATCGTTTCATAGCTTTTTGGTACATAATGGCTACCGTAGATGCAAAGCGCATTTGAAAAAGAGAGCACAATTCGTTTGAATGTAAAATATATTTTCACCACTAGATGGGATAAATTCCTACACAATGTCCCTTTAAACAGGATATCACTTTAATCAAACAGCAGAAGAAAAAACATTTTTTAAAGAAAAAACTTAAAAAAAATAATCAAATATAAGCAGTTTGAACCGTGTGTTCCCTTATAGTAATCAAATTGAACCCTGTTGACCCCTTAACCAACCCTTCAACCACCAAATCCTCCCATAGGCCTATTACAATTACAGCTAGAGTATTTTTGAATAACTAACAATTATTATTGTTAAAATTATAGTTTATAATTTAACTATAATTATAATTATAGTTAAAGACACCTGATATAAAGGCTAGTCAAATATTGGTTAATTTTCTGTAGAACATCTGAATCACTCACTTCCAAACAACTTTTTTGCTATTGTACATCTGTAAATGAAAGTGCATTCGATTCTAAAGCTTAATGACATTTCCATATTTTATAGTGCTTGATCATATGAATTTTTGAAGTTTTATAAATCAGTTAATAATTATGTAAATGTTCAATAAGATCATTGGTAGCAAACATTAACAAGCACATTATCTCAATAATTATCTCAATATCTCAAATTTCTATGTGAGTATAATAATTCATGATTTATGTAAGTTTGTTAATGAATTATTATTGAATAAAGTGTGACCTGGGAAACGCAGTCGTGTTGTGTCTCCGTTTTGCCTGTAGTGTTAACTTGCAGAAACTGTAAGCGATGAATGTCGGCTGCCAGCTAGTCTCGAGAACTGTCTAGCGCGCATGCTCAAAATAATCGGTTGTAAATGGCTTGTTTATCATTCGGGAGTCATAAGTGGTCTGACCAAATAAGCCTATATTCATACTTTTGTCAAGTTTATTACTCAGGTAGGCTAAATATTCACACTATCCCACACTAATTGGGTTAAACCAACAAGTAACGTATAGGCTAGGAAGGACAATAAGTTTACATTTTTATTCACAAGTTGTCGACGAACTTTATACTTCCCAATGTAATGTTGTTATAGCCTATTAAAATGCAACATTTATATAGGCCAACGCTAAAGTGTACTTCTGAATGACTACAGGAACTGAACTGGTTCAATATACCTTACCTGTAGGCAGTGGAAGAAGTAGCGCCCTCGCGCTCTCTGTTGGATGGACATAGTATTACATAGGAAAATGCCCAGGGCTAGTTGTCACAAAGCAATTTTTGGCTCCATTTAATATTTCTAAATGTAAACTATATTTTTGATTGTTCATTTTAATTTAACAAAATCAGCAGTTGTGCCAGCTGTTACCAGGACAGGACATTACTGTATAGTATTGGTGTGGTGATGGCGCAGTGGATAAGACACCTCACACACGTCACATTGGCAGCGTTTGACGCGCGCGACTGAACCGCGACCTGTGTACAGACAGAGTACTCTATGCTTTATTTCGTTTTCAAATACATTTAAGAGAAAAGATTTGTCAATAAGCTTATTTTATTAATTTATATATTTTATAACTTTTGCCCACATAAAGACAACAGCATATGGAAAAAACTATTGTTGTGTTTAACACAACAATTAAAAAAGTCCAATAAACAAACAAGACACTGCAATAACAACATAACATTTACTGAAACCTTTTAGTTAGAAGAGGTGTATTTTTGAAAGCCAATTTCTGATTTCACACAATTAAAAACCATGTATTAACAACAAAAAAATGTATGTGTATACAAGGTAAAACAAAACACCAACAGAACTACAGAAGAGAAACACGTTCTAAGTATTGAACTTGACATGTACTTCCAAAACAAATCAATTGCAATGTGATACCATAATGGCAAATATTTTGCTGATTTCATTTTGAAGTAAAAACGTTTACAGTTCACTACAGACATACAAAAATCTACTTCTTAAATTACATTGTTTAGTGCACTTAAATTAGTAGTTCACTTTTGAAAATACTTTTTGCTGATAATTTACTCACCCCCATGTCATCCAAGATGTCCATGTAATTCATTATTCAGTTGAAAAGAAATTAAGGTTTTTAATGAAAACATTACAGCATTTTTCTCCATAAAATGCACTTCACTGGGAACCAAATGGTTCAAGGTCCAAGACAGTTTCAGTGCAAACTGTTCAAAGGGCTTTAAACGATTTCAGACGATGAATAAGGGTCTTATCAAGCAAAACGATCGCTCATTTAAAAAAAAAAACAACTACAAAGTTTAAGTTTTAGTAACCTCAAATGGTCGCCTTGCTGTTCTGTGATGCACGTTTGAGACTCTCCTGTCCGAACTCGTTCATCAAAATGAACTAATCTTTTTTCATGTCATTTGGTTAATTTAACGAACGAAACAAGCAAATTGACTTCGAAAAAAGATTAGTTAGAACAGGAGAGTCACAACGTGCGTCACAGAACAGAGCAAGGCGAGCATTTAAGCTTATAAAACTTAAACTATTACTTTTTTTAAATGAGTGATCATTTCACTTGATAAGAACCTTATTCATCATCTGGAATCGTTTAAAGCCCTTTGAACAGTTTGCAGTTTGTACTGAAAGTGTCTTTTGGACCTTGAACCATTTGGTTTCCACTGAAGTCCATTATATGTGGAAAAATGCTGGAATGTTTTCATCAAAAACCTTAATTTCTTTTCGAACTAAGAGAAGAATGACATGGGCATCTTGGATGACATGGGGGTGAGTAAATTATCAGCAAAAGTTTTGAAAAGTGAACTACTCCTTTAAGATTTAAAAAAACATTTCCAGACGGATTTTATTGCAATCTTCTGGATGTCGTATTGCAATACCATTGCGCAGAAGCATCTCTGTGTACGGGGGCCAGAAAGTGTCATCAGTAGTCACATAAGGGTCATGTGGAGTTTCTAATGTTTTATTGGTCAATCTCTGTAATAAATAAATGTTTACGATTAAATGTGTTAATAAAAGAGGGTTAGTAAAATAAAAGGTGCAGTATTAAAGCGATTCCTGAGAAACACTGTTGAAAGTGGATGGGACAGAGCAGCACAACAAACGTGTAGCCAAACAGAAGTAGGGGGTGTTTACACTCATGATGAGGGAAGAGAGACGGAGTGAGCAAGAGGAAGATTTGAAGAAAGACGGTTGAAAGAGAGATAGCGGATAGACTCAAAAGAGAAAAGCTCAGAGGAATATTACTGGGAAAAGAAGGGTTATGATCAGACAAGAGGTTTAGGCATTATTAGAAAAGCTTTCCAGCACTGGAAAGACCTAAGCGGGAAGGCCTGAAAACATACACAGAGGTTGTTGTTTCTGCTCCATATGCGAGTAACATTGGTTTATGTTTCACAGAACCAAGATACGTTGTTGTAATGTAATGTTAGCAATAGTACTCTCAACTCCTACTTGTACTCTAGTGTACTGTATGTTGATTTTTTTGTTCTTCCTTGTCTTTCGTTTGTCATCTTTGCTTTATTTTTCCATGAAGCATAATTTTACTCCAGCTATGATAAGAGACATCCACTCTTGCATGGTGTGCTTGTGCATTTTGGGGGTCAGAGCAATGAATGGAGGGGTGTGTTTGTTTGGGTTGATTTCCAATATCAACAGTGTTTCTCAGAAATCACTTACTGTATCTTTAAACATGCGGTGTTAATTTCCATTCTATTAAATCAATAAATTAGAATCTTAAAAGATTTCAAACAAAATGTGAAGATATAAAAAGAAATGTTTTATTGTGATGGGTATCCGAACATACCTCGATAATCTCACTCAGTGAAATCAGGTTAATCTCTGCATCATATGCAGCAGCCTGAAAAATCCAAATCCAATATTTATATGCAAAAGCCAAAAAATACAAATCCAATATTCTCTGATCTGATTGAGAGTGTAAAGATGCCACCTACTCTTTTTTTCTTTGTGCCGTTTCCTAGGGGATCAGGAAGTGGGAAGTGCTCAGCTAACATGTCGCTCAGCATTTCCATCAGACTGCTTTGATAGTCCTTTAGATTGTTAATTTTTCTCTTCATATCCTGCAAAACACTGCAAAAAAGGTGGAAAAAATAGGATTGGATTACTAGTGCGAGTATAGATATATAAAATCTTCTATAAACAAGTAGGCCTACTAATAGTTCTCACATGCAATTTTAACCAAATGAATGAACATGGCTAAAACGAATTACCCTTTCTTTTTTACAGATAAAATAAAAACTCAAAGGTTTGGAATGGCATGAGGGCGAGTTTATTTTTATTCTTGGGTAAATATCCCTTTGAGCAGATGTAAAAATGTGATTTTTAATCCCAGCATTATACTAAGAACCTGTGCTCTGATTTCTCATTTTCATGTCGTAATCTGGTGATTTTCTCAGACACTGCATCCAATGCTTCTTTCTTCTCAGCTTGCCATGTCTGCTCCCTGAAAAACATTTTTAAACAGAGTTTACACATGTTGTATATATTATTCATGAATGTATTTTTCAGTCCTATTTAAAAGTTAATTTAACCCATTTACTCCTAAAACGCCAGCTAAAAACGCCTATAAAAACCTATATTATTCTAGGATAAATGTCCTTATCTCCTGAGGGTTTTCTGAAAAAAATACTAAGAATGGTCAACGTCTACTAAAACCTTAATATCTAAGCCTCTGTAGCACTTAGAAACATGAAATAAAATGCATTTTAAAGGTAAGAATCACAGCTTTTATTTAAACATGCTTCCTTAGAACTCGCATAACAAAACATTTTTCTAAAAATTCTCAAAAAATAAATTTAATAAAAAAATATAAATCAATTATATAAAATATCACAAATAATATTTTAAAACATCCCAACACTGGGTGGTTTGGGTGGTCACATGGTCTTTAAAAAAATCAACAAGACCCACCTCATGTGTATTTGAACCAATGACAGTGCGTTTTATGCTGCACGTGTCATGAAAAGGTTGACGAATACAAAATGCTGCGTCACGCAGCAGCCGGTGGGAGTTTCAGAGTTGCGCAACGCAGTAACCGGCGGTAGATGTAATGTTGCGGGCGCAGCTTCCGTCACAAATTTAAGCATAGTAATCTTGAAGTTATTACTGTTAAAGCTACACTGTAACTCTTTTAGTTTTATTCTTTTATTCTTAGCTAAAAACACTTAGTTCTTTCAAAAATATATGTGCTCATTCATGTATATTTACTTAGTTCAAGTAATAAAGTATTCTCGTGAGTGTATAATATGCCATTGAAAATACATACGGGTAAGGGGTTCTAATGTCGGTCGCCATGTTGCCCCTCCATCTTGAAAGTACATTAGCCAAAGAAGGACATACCCGTTAATTCAAGCTTCGCCTTGCGTTTTGCATTTGAGTTAACACCAGAGAATGTCTAATTGAAGAGAATTGGCACTGGCTGGTTACTTACGGTTTCTGGACTGGCTGCAGTAACACATCTCTGTCCATGCGGGGGCGCTCGCAGTCGAGTGCAGAATGAATGGGAGTCTATGGGGTTTCACCCCCAGAAATCCACTTTTCTCAGGATATAATTTTTTGTCAAGTAATTTGAAAGTTGCATTCAAAAGGGAGGTCTAAGATAATACACTCAGCTGAAAATTGAATTTTTAAGTTCACTTATCTGTTCTAAAAATTCGTTGAATAAAAATATGATGACGTCACACAATAGCAGAATGCTAGCGTGTTCCGGCCAACAACGGCCTAACCTGTAAGAATTTGAAAGGACATAAGTACTCGTTCATTCGACTTTTGGCCTATAATCTATATTGAACTTGCAGAATCAACAATAAAATCTATGTTGATTCAACGGCAAGCAGGAGAATGAGACACAATTATCCTTAGCTCCATAGACTCACATTCATTCTGCACTCGCCCGCGATCACCTCCAGTGGAACTCTAATGGAAATGCAACCAAGATGATACACAACAGGGCTAATATAGGAAGTGCCAAGGCTCTCCGTAAGACGGGCTCTGTTAAAGGGATACTCCACTTTTTTTTTTGGAAAAGGCTCATTTTACCACTCCCCAGAGTTAAACAGTTGGGTTTTACCGTTTCGAATGTATTCAGCCGATGTTTTGATATTTAGAAGAATATCAGTAACCAGACAGTTTCTGGTCTCATAGAATTCCATAGTATATATTTTTTTCCTACTATGGAAGTCAGTGAGACCAGAAACTGTCTGGTTACTGATATTCTTCTAAATATCAAAAAATCTGCTGAATGGATTTGAAAACAGTAAAACCCAACTGTTTAACTCTGAGAAGTGGTAAAATGAGCCTATTTCCAAAAAAAAGTGGAGTATCCCTTTAACACTCATGGACGAAGTTCAAACTGGAAGCCATGTTAATCTTGGACTACATTGGCCACCGTAGGAGTTAAAACGAAATCGAAATTGAGTGGAACAGAAACTAATATTCAATGGATGGTCATATACCTTTTCACCACTAGATGGGGGTAAAAATCACACAGTGTAGCTTTAACTAAACTTAAACCATGAAAAAAACAACAACAAAAACATTAAAATACATATCGAAACCGTGGTACTAAACTCCAAGTCAATGGGTTTTGTGAATGGGATTTTGGTTTAATGGCTGAAATAAGGTCTGAGGTAAACAAGCTCAAGACATTTTCACTTTTATTCTGACATAAAATCAGTATTACTCCAAAACATGAATTTTTTGCTAACAAGTGGCTAAATGAGACTACAGAGGCTGTCAGGGAAATTAAATGTCATGCCGAACAGGTAACCCCAGTCCTCTTTTACAGCCTCTTATAAACTAATCTAACTCAAATGTTCTGGTAAAATGTTTTACAGATAAAAGTAGAGTTGTGTCAGAAGCTCAGAAGTCGAATGACTGTGGTGTAGTTCCTTTATAGCCTACCTTTAGCTTTTTATTTCTGGCAACTGCATTTAGGCTTCAAAATTCATTCATAAAAGTTGTGTTCATCAGTGAAAATGATCTTGATGGACAAAACATGCAAGTATCACAAAACTTTGTTGATCACAAAGTTTGTTTCTTTGCGATAATCCAAAAGCCTTTGTAAAAATCCTATTGGGTTTTTGTTCGAGGGAACCAATTTGATGCTATCTGCTGGTTGGCCAACAAAGTGACATCATAGGCTGCGTTTACACTTAGTATTAACATGTAATCACCGTGACCCGATCAAGCAGATCAGATCATAAGCCAATCAGGACATGGCACATTTGCATATGTTTCTCTGTAATGGATCTGGATTTCTGTTGCCTGCGTAATATTTAAATTGGGTATGTGGCACGACACCAGACTGAGTAACAATGATACAAATTAAACACTGTCCCAATTGCTTTCACTCTCTCACTTTTCTATGCAATCTCCAGTCTTAGATCAAATTAAGTTTTCTTTTTAACAAAGGAATACTTCCAGAGTTGATCATACAAAAATAACTGGGTTGATCATGTTAAACAGGTCACATCATCGATCATCTGGGTTTAAGGTTATAGCGTGCAATGACTATATTGACAGAAATGGGAGATTGATAAACATGCTGAAACAATAAAAACATGCAACATTTTAAAAAATCTGATTCAGATTATTCCTCTGGCAAAGCAGTGTGCAGCTCTTCATTAAGATCTCATGACTGACTGTGAATGTACAGGCGATCGCCTCGTTCAGATAATGTTGCACAATTAAAATGAAAAAATGACACACAGTGTCTTTAAAAAGATTGACTGTTTAACTATTTTAAAGATTGACATTTATTGTAAGGTTCAAATAAGTGTAATTTCTTATCTAAACTGCATCTGGCCATTATTTTCTGACAGCCACGTGGGGAGACTGGGCGAGGATTTATATGATGTCCACATGTGAATGAAGACATGATGGCTGGATTGCGTTAACATTACACAGAGATCTGATCAGAATGCAGTTAAGTGATCACAAAGTTTCGCTGTAAGACAGAGCGATTTAGTACATGCACCGAGACGAGAGAGGTATGCATCAACTCGTCTTAGTTAAAGGGATAGTTCACTTTGAAATTCATTTCTGATGTTTTAGCTTACCTCAAGGACGTCCAAGATGTAGGTGTCTTTGTTTCCACAGTATTTTCAATTTGGATATTTTTAGGTCAAACCGTTCTTGTCTGTCAGTCATATAATGCAGGTCTATGGTCACCACCTCAAAGAGCATGCACAGAGAAGTCCAAATTAAACATGATTTAATGACTCATAAATATAAGTACACATTGATGGCCTAAGACACGAAACGAGCGATTTGTGTGAGAAAACGAACAGTATTTATACCGTTTTTACCTCTTGTAACCACAGCCACGTCCAAGTGATCTGAGGGCACAGGCGCTTTAGTCTGCACAAGCGCCGGAAGTGATCTCGTGCGTGTACTTCACTCATTGTTTACAGAGATTTCGAAAGTGTTACATTTCACTGTGAGATCTAAACATATTTAGATATACAGGAAATCGCAATGGAAGACGATTTCGATATATCAACAACAGACAACGTTGAATTTGTTTCGCAACCACATGAGAAAATCACTTCCGGTGCTACAATTACAATATGAATACTGTTCGTTTTCTCACACAAACATCAATGCACTTACATTTACGAGTTGTTAAATCATGTTTAATTTGGACTTCTCTGTGCATTTTCTTTGAGGTGGTGACCATAGACCTGCATTATATGACAAGAACGGTTCAACCTAGAAATATCCAAATTTAAACTGACGGCAGAAACAAAGACACCTACATCTTGGATGCCCTTGAGGTAAGCTAAAACATACCAAAATTTTATTTTAAAGTGAACTATCACTTTAAAAAGGATGTTAGGGGCTCTTTAACAAAAACTGTGTCGCACCTTTTCAAAATCTTTTTCTGGGCATCCAACTTTGCTTGTGAGTACGACAGGACCATTTTAAGTTGACTGTTGAGTCTTTGCAACTGTGAGGAGAAATAGTGTAAAAAGAAAGTTGTAACTGCATTTCTATTTTGGTACACTCACTGTCTATTCATTGTTATTAAAGTAATATGTAACATACCTCTTCTTTTCCAACAGCTACTAAGACTTCAGGATTTGTTGTCAGCACTAAAAAAACAACAATAATGTCTTTACATAAACTGTGCAATTAAAAGTGTGGTTACCATATTGCATTTATTAGCCTATAATATATATAATTTGATACTGTACATAAAACAATAGGCAACAGCTTACATTTTGGTTCCATTTCCTGCCACTGCTCAAGCTCAGATGTGATTGCAAGAAGGCGATTCACTGCCTGCCCACAAAAAAAAGAGTTAATAAACAAAGATCCTTCTATTATCTATTGAATATTTTTCCTTCTATTATCTTATCCCACAATAATATTTAAAATATCAGTAAGCTTAATAAAATCAGCCCCAAACCCTGACCCCTAAATTTTAACTTGTGAAAAAAAAATACAGAAATAATTTTAGCAATGCTTTCCTCGTTGTTTTAAAAAAATAACATTTTTTTAACAAAAAAGTTAACCTTTTTTTTTTTTACATTTTCTTGATTAAATAATGAAACTTAATGTAAAAAAATGTTTTCCACAAACTCATGTCATTATTGAAACAGTGTATGTTTTAGTCCATTGTCTGAAACTGATTAACCACACCCCAACATTTTTGATCAGGAAAAATGTCTGTCCATCTCTCTCATAGTAGATAGGTCCCATCATATTGAGTTAATGTGTTATGCGTGTACAAATGAACTGTGCAAGATAACCATGTGCTGATGAGTATCTTAGTTTGATCTAGCCCCAAATGTATCTAAAATTGGCACTACTGAAACAGTGATGCCCGACACTTTATCATTGTTTTGATAGAGACAATACAATAGGCAACAAATTATACATCATTAGTATTTTAGTAGCTATGTTTTAGTTTGAAAGTTAAAATTCTGCAATGGGAGTTGGTCAATACCAAAACATTAGTCCCTTACAAAAATGTGCAGTGCAGTCACGGCGAAACATGAAATAAAGTAGGCCTGCATGAATTATCAGATATTATAGTGTTTGGTTCAATGTAAATCCAAAACTACTGTATGTAGCCTAGAACATGTATGCATATGTCCAATGTATATCCACACTAAACTATTAAATCAGTATGATAAAACTTAAGCCTTTAACAAAGAAAGATTGGATTCAAAATACAACAAATTTCATAAATTACACTTAAAATAATGTTAAGATTGTAATTGATTTACCTGTAAAAACTTTTTTTTTAATAGCAAAAAATATATATTTTTACAAGGTAGATGTAAACAAAATCTTAATAGATCAAAAATAAGCTTTCTTATTAAACTAATTAATGTTTTGTTTCGGTAGTTTCAAATTTGGGGAGAGGAAAAATATTGTGTAACTTAGATATTTAAAAAAAAATGTGTACATTGGATATTATACAATTCGCTGTATACAACATTTGTGGGGAAAGACATATTTTTTGCAAGACGTTTCAAACTCTGATATTGAAACAGTTATGTAGAATGCCCTAAAAGTAAATTGCACACAACTGATTTCTAAAATAAAAAGTACCAAAAGAAGAAAGACAAACCTCATCATCAGCTTCTGTGTCAGCCAAAATGATCTCGTTTTGAAGCTGGAAGATATAAATGCTTGTGTTGTTAACTACACAGTTGCATCCCAGCTGAATTTCTGCAGCTGCTGTCTACATAGCCTAATTCACAAAAGGCTAAATAAAAGGGTGCAAAAAATGTGTCAAACATGTAACTTGTTTTTCCTACATTCAGTAATACAAAAATGTACACCACCCAGGTCTGTGTGCCTTGTGATAATATAGGCTTTAAAAAAAGCTTGTGTTTCATAAAAGAGTTGTATATGTATATATAAAAGAATTGGCATACTTCACCTAACTGACCACCGATCTAAGAAAAAAACAATTCCATAGCAAATGAACTTCAATTACCTTCTGTAGCAGTCCAAACTGCTGCTCACAGTCCTCTAACACTGCTTTTGCAGCCATACATCCTCCTTCGTCATATGAAGACTGAGAGGACTGCTCCATTTCTGTTTGCTTTGATGGTGCTGGGCTCTAGATGTGATAAAAGCCAAACAAGCAAGAAGCACCAAACATAAGAGCAGAAAAGAGAAACGCAGATCATACGCACAACTCCAGCCAGAAACTTTCAAATATGTTTTCATCTAAAAGCTGATTGTTAGCCGTGCAAGCTAACGATTTCAAATAACTTTAAGCGAAACAGTTCTGTAAAGTGAAACGCTTTCGTATATTTTGTGGCGATATCATGTGGTAAATCAAAATTGTCATGCTGCTACTCACCATGTATCGTTTTTCTTTTAAGCAAATTCTACAGACCCAAGTTTAGCACAAAGCAAAACAAAAATACCGCCAGCAACAACGTCATGACGTAACGCTGGCGTCATACGCCGTGGACTGCGCTGCTTATGCGCAAATACTGAAAATGTTTTATTTTCATTAATATGTAGGTTTAAATCACACCCATTTGTTTGTACATTGCATATACATGAAAGGAATACTTGCAATGAATGTAAAACTTGGACCTACGAGAAGTATATAGCCAACGAACGAGTCACAAAGAACTATATAGCTTTATAATAGGCTACTTTTTTTTAAACGACACAAAATTCCTTTTAAAAATACAAAAAATAAAAAATAAATCTGCGGATTTGAGGAAAATGCGCAAATAAGATTGTAACTGCAAAAAATCAAGCACACAAGACTGCAATACCACATTGTTCTCCACATGAGGGCAGCAGAATATCAGAACTTGAGCGAGAAATAGTGAAATTGCCCGATAAACTCTGCTCTGCATTAGCCTACATTCTAGAGAAAGTCTAATATTCTACCAAATGGCGAAGGAAAATAGACGAGCCATTCCACCGAATGAGTATTTCTATGTGACAGGACGTATTTATAAATAGGCTATGCATGAATATAATTATATCTAAAATACATTTTTGTTATTAAGAAAAGTGTCCTGGACATTTATTTTCCGGCAAATGTTAAATATATAATTTAAAACATTAAAAAAAACTGCTGAGAATACTGGAAAAATAGAATTTGTTACATGTTCACACATGTTACATGTGTACATCTCAACCTGAACTTTATCAGTGAATCAAAATATTTCAGAAATTGTATTTTTTATTTTATTTTTTGTATTGTTGTGTGACTTAACAATTGTTGTGTTTTTTTATTTTATTTATTTTTAAACCCTTACAAATCACCCCTCTAAAAAACTTGGAACAAGCCACATTTTCATCTGGAAGTTGCATAATCTGGATCTTATGCAGGCTATGAGAAAACCAAAGTCCTCTCGTTTTGATTTCTGAATATTTGGTGAAATTCTAACTATGACTGAGAAGGTCATAAATGAATCCTAACTTGCAATATTACTTATATTATTAACTTTAAGTCACTAGAATTTGCTCCTCGTGCTATTATGCTATGTGATATGTCCTGTATTTTAAAATTTTGCATAAAAAATCAAACCTGTTAGGCCTAGGCTACTTTCATTTCTTGTTACTCATGAAAAATAACAGGACTGAGTTAAAGTAACAGGGGTGAGTAGAGTCCTCTGTTTTGTTGATGTAGTAATTATATATAATAATATTAACCTGATTTTTTTTTTTTTAGTTTTATAGTTACGATTAAATTGTAGACATTATTAGTTTTACAATAGCCTACTTCCCGGGAGCCAGTCCACCACGAAGTGATTTCAACTAACTTTTTTGTCTTCGTCTTTCTTATATTTTGTAGAAGATGGAGAGAACCCATCAGTGCCAGAAACACCCATGGCATTCTGCAAAGGAATTAAGGAGCAAGACCCCCCTTTTTCCTTAGGCTACCTTCCCTCTTTCTCTTACCTTCCCTCTCACTCTCTTTCACTCTCTTCTCTCTCCTTCTTTCTCTCCTTCACTGTGAAGTACTTTACACACAGTCTTGTACAAACTCTCTCTTTCTCTTCCACAGTGTTCATTCCTGTTATATAGCCTACTAAATGTTTTTTTTTTTTTGAAAATAACCCCCCCCCCCCAAAAAAAAAAAAAAAAAAAAACTTAAACCACTGTTCTTATCCGTTTTATTAGGTCCATCATTTATACAATTGTTTAATAAAAGTAGGCCTAAATTAAAAATAAATTTTGGCTTAAAATGGCTTGGTGTTTAGGTTCAATATATATAGGCTAGTGGTTAAAAAAAATGGTCTCAAACATAAATTATTTGAACATAGGCTGCCAACAATTTCTTTAAAATAAATAGGCCTACTTTATTGAGGGGAAACAAAAGGCCTAATTGTTAAAATGATCTTAAATTAATTTTAATCTTTAATCTTCACGGTGGATAGGCCTACTGACATTTTTTAAGACATCTGCTTTAAAATTTACAATGCTCAAGATAACTTTCGTTAACTCTTTAAGTAACTCCACGTCACCAGGTAATTGACAGCGATGCCATAGAAATATCAAAAACGGAAGTTCAAAGACATTATTCTAAAGATGGCTGCATGCTCGCTGTTTCTCTAACCCACAGCCTGGTGGAAACTCTCTTCAAAATGACTAGTCTCGCTATGTGATAGCATTAGCATTTTATTATAGGATTATAGCTATGCACATGCGGACTATTGGAAATAAAATAAAAATAAGACGATGAATATTTTTTTTCTTAATAGGCTAACTTAACACTCTGATCTTTGATTACACCATCAGTTTTATACCTCCATCGATTCATAATAATAATAATAATAATAATAATAATTCATTAGGCTAGTTCAGATCTATAAAGTCTAAACCATTTTAAAACACAATAGCCTAAATATAACATCCATTTGAAATGTAGCAAAAGTAGCCCATATGAAGGCGGGATGGGTGGACCGGTCAGATTGTGACCATCAGGCCTATACATGCTATATGACCACAATAACAGCTAGATTCTCTTGGACTCACTCTTAATCTTCCTCTTTACAAAACATAAGAGGTAGGATAAACATTTATTACTACTGTTCAAAGCAGTCGTTGGCCTGCTGTTGTTCCTTCTACACATGACACACCTGCTACTGACAGCAAACTTAATGTGTCTTGTTTTTAAAGCTCACATGCACGCTCTTTAGCACATTATCCAGATTTTTTTTCTTCTCGTTATTAATCTCCTCAAAGTCAAATAGGCTCAAGGTAAGGAGGCAAGAGAATTCAGCTTTATAAACAAAAGACCCCCTTTTAGCAAAGCTGTCATGAGGGTCTTGGTTTGAACGCTTAACGAGTCCCTTCCTTAACATGAAAAACTCCAACAAAATGAGGACGTATTCTTTAACTAAAAGTCCCCCACACAAGTCTAACAAATCATTTGAAATCCCCAAAAGGGGGACGAAAGTCAGTGCCTCACAAAAAAAAGAGAGAGTTTCATTGTAATTCATTGACTTGTTCAAAACGCCAAGCTAAAGAGGCGAGAAGAAAGAGCGGACATTCATGGGTACAGATGCTTTCTCGAGGAGAGACTCCAATGTATGGCCTTTGTTCGCGCTGCGTTAAACTGTTTAAAAGAGGGGTTAACGCAATCCATCAAATTGTCTGAAATTGTGTGAAAATTTCAGAAACCATATGGCCTCTAAACGTTCGCGTCTTTTTATGTGGCTGGACACACTTGTTTCAGTATGGTGAGCCGCAGGAGTCCAGCCATGCGCCATTGTCGCTTGTCACATCAGGGTGGATGGCTCATTTGTCCTCAGCTTTCATGCTTTACGCTGGAAATTACAGCTTCATCCGTGAACAAAAAGGATTATATAGCCCTGGAGAAACTGGACCAAAACTTGGTGTTTTTGTGTCTTTCTTCTCCTTTTTTCTCCCCAGCGCCCCAGATTTGTGTTTCTCACATAAATTTCGCCCAGAATGGAAAAACACACGTTGTTGGGTCAAAAGCCAAGTCACGCTATTGGAGAGTGAAAAGAGAAAGAGGAGCAAGCCAGAAGGCTCTCTGTTTCTTCTGCAGAGCAAAAACAATAGCGTTAAAGGGCCAAGAATGTTTTTATTCCTTTTTATTCTCCAGGAAAGAAATCAAGGCAGTTAGCACTTTAAAAAAAAAGTATGATGCTCTTGGTCGTCGTGCACAATACACTTTCTGTCAATAAATGTTTAACATCTGAAAATATTGCTCAGGTTTTTTTTTATTCAAAATTTCACAGCATCGTAGGCTATATGCCAAATATAATTGAGGTTTAAACTACTGCAGTATAAGCTATAAAATTCAGACTTTTATTTCTGTAGTATTTTCTACTAACAAGAATCACTTAATAATAATATCCTACATAAACAATTATCCTAATGCAAAGGAAAATATATATATATATATATATATATATATATATATATATATATATATATATATATATATATATATATATATATATATATATATATATATATATATATATATATATATATATATATATATATATATATATAATTTATTCTTAGCATTTTCGCTTTATATTTATTTATATATCAATGTTTTGTAAGAATATGGCGATTACTTACAGACAATACAGACGGCAACAGATTTACAGACTCGGCAACAACACCATTTTAAAATGTATAAATAATCTTTTTATTTTCAAACTCAATACATTAAACAACACATTGGTGCAATGCCCTAATTTTGAAAGGCACTATCTTGCATGTAAACTGTACAAAACTTTACAAAAAGCAGTCACTCTCGACTGTGTACAAATGAAGAATATGCAATAAATACACTTGTAAAAATAGTTTTCTCATTAGGAAGTTGTATTGCTCTGTGTGTAGTCCTGCTTTATGAAATATTATCTTATTACACTCATTAAAGCCATTTTATTGTACAATTTATTATACAGCTGCTAGCTCAAACACTATATTGAACAAATAGGAGAACACAGCCTGGCTATAAATTAAAGTTTCAGAAAACACTACAATCATGTTTATGCATGCGTGTTTGTTACGCACTGTAACAACTGAGTCTTTAAAGAGACGTTGTTTACATCAGATATCAACGTCTATTTCCACGTCTTCGTCTTCGGAGTAGTCTTGACTTGTGTGGTCCGAGAGAGACGACATGGGGGACAGACACAATTTGTGCACGCTCTTGTACTTCTGACCTAGCCGTGGCGAGCACTCGGGCCCCGTGGCTCCAGCTGCACACCTCTCCAGATCCGCCAATTTAGTGAGTTTGTCCAGAGGAACTACTACACCCGAGGATCTGACCGACTCCACGTCCGCTTTCATCTCCTCCAGGTCTCGCTTTAATTTTGCCCTTCGGTTCTGGAACCAGGTTATGACCTGCGCATTTGTCAGCCCCAGCTGATGGGAAATTTGGTCTCTGTCTGCAGGGGACAAGTATTTCTGACGAAGAAACCTTTTCTCTAGTTCATATAACTGGTGGTTAGTGAAGGCCGTCCTAGATTTTCGGCACTTTTCAGGACTGTCCCTTTGACCAAACACAGGCAATCCATCCCTTCCTGTCGAAGAAGAATAATAATAAAAAAAACGTTATGATGCAACACTGACAGATTTTAAGTTACAGTAACACACTAGTTTAAAATATTGCTAATACATAATTGCTAATAAAGAATTTACTAGCCTACTTTTAATACGATTTTTAACTTTCAGTTGATATGCCAACAGATTTAAAATTCATTTAAACATGAATCAATGAACATATATAATCAAAATGACTTAGTTTTCCACATACACTGTATAAAAATAGCTGCCTTTAAAGGGATACTCCACTTTTTTTTTTGTAGAAATAGGCTCATTTTACAACTCCCTCAGAGTTAAACAGTTGAGTTTTACCATTTTTCGAATCCATTCAGCCGATTTTCTGATATTTAGAAGAATATCAGTAACCAGACAGTTTTTGGTCTTATTGACTTCCATAGTAGGCTATATATTTTTTCCTAATATGGAAGTCGATGAGACCAGAAACCGTCTGGTTACTGATATTTCTCTAAATATCAGAAAATCGGCTGAATGAATTCAAAAACAGTAAAATTCAACTGTTTAACTCTGGAGGAGTTGTAAAATGAGCCTATTTACAAAAAAGTGGAGTATTCCTTTAAAAGTTTTTGTAACTTGTATGTTTAAGTCATTTCAAATGAAATGGCATTAAACTGACTTTTTATAAAAATGAGTTGAATCTTGCATAACTTGACATAAAAAAATGTGTTGATGAGTTAAAGCAATGTAAAACATGTGTTGTTATAACTTATCGGTCACTTTGTTTACTATTTGTTGGCCTACATTAATTTTGAATTAGCTATTATTATTTTCCAATCTAAAACTTAAATTACACTTCGTCTTTTCTTACCCTCTGCTGCATGGAGCACGCCTAATTCGAGACCTTTGAAGGTTTTGCTCGCCAGCTCCTGCAGAGCACACAGAGGCGATGTTTGAGTGATGAGAGTCTGCCTTGATATAGTGATGCTCTGCCGGGCTCTCTCGGATGTTGGAAACCGGTGAATCCTGTGAGGTCGTTTGACAATAGGTTTGCTGAGGATGTCTGCGATGCTGAAGGGCGTTAAGGGCTTGTTGGAACTCGCCGGTGGTGGAAGGTGGTCCAGGGGGTTCATCCTACGCCTCTCCTCGCACATTTTGACAACTTTGGTGGTCGTCATCCAAGCCTTTGCCAATCAGCTTTGGTTACAAAAATTGTGTTGGTAGCTTTCAAAATCACTTTCTGTCCAGTTTTCCAATAATCTTGCAGCAGGTGATTGTTGCCCACTGCCCAGCTACAAATCGTAACGTCCAACGAGTTATTCTCTCACCAAGCTTCACCATCCAACAGCAAGTAGCAGCGAGTCTTGTGCTTTGACAGCTCTGTAGTTCTGTAAAGAGTCCTGGAGACTGAGTAGACTTAGTGATCACTTAATTAACTATGACGGAAAGGCGGAGTCGTGTAAAGTGATGAAGGTTTGTCTTTGGTGGCTGTTGTTTGCCTTCTACACAAGAAACCAACAGTCCTAAACGAAGCATCATAGATGTTTTATTCATTCTAATTAAATTTTAAAGCTCCTTAAAAGTGAACAAATGGTGAAATAGGCTATTAATATTAAAAAGCCTTCGAGACAATAATTTCAATCAATAATCAATAAACGTGTGCACTATTTTATTATTGAGAAATAATATAACATTGTTTACGAAGCAGTCTGGTATTACATCAAATAGCCTATTTAGCACATAAGTCTATGTGTTATTGTTCTCATAAGATAAGGAGGGAAATGTTATTGTGCCGTTTGAGTCTTTTAGAAATGCTAAAAGAGAGAGATAGAGAGTCGACATTTTAAGTGAGTCATGCATTTTCTAAAGTTCATAATGCGATCGCTGTTTATTAGCCTACATAACATGAAGTAGCCTATATTATTAATTATTATTATTACATAACACATATTGACATTTGAAATTTGTAATTTTACTTGTTTTTCCTTTAATATCGGAACTCTTTGTCCTGAGTTCTAATTACCATATTTATTAGGCTATAAAAAGTATTAAATCGTATTTCCCGATTCGTTAAATCTTAATCAAAGTGATTTTTCACCTCATTATTATGTGAAATTATTAAACGCATCTTTAAAAAAAGCTGCCAGGTCTGAAAGTTCTGAAACTAGGTCAAAACTTTTACCAAGATCCTGCCAAACATGCCACCTTGTAAAAAATAATTTCCTAAGTTCCCCAAAGAAATACCCTACATTCCCAAAGTCATTTCTGAATTAAAAGAAATAATAGGTAAGGTAATTAAACAATAATCAAGAAATAATTATTCTCAACTTCAGAGATTAATAGAAGTGGTCCAAGATATGCAACCTAACAGAACAAGATTAATGAAATTTTGAATGTGAATACAGACTAGTGCAAATTGCATTTGGATGAAGGAAAAGGGGAAATTAGGACAAAGGTTGGACTTATTTAGCTTATTACCATTATATAGAGCTTTTTATTTTAATATGGAATTGTGGGGTCTTGTAAAAATTAAAAGCATGCAGACCAAGAAAACTGAAATATCACAGTTCTAATATCGAGCACAAAAAGAGCACAAACTTTAACTTTGACAACAGACATGACTGTTTCATTTGAGAGAGGAAATCAGTCACCCAATGAATATCGTTTAATCTTTTTTCTTCAAACAACACACACAGCAGACACTCTATTCTTGCAGCTTCTGCAGGAAGCATGAATTAGCCCGTCAATGCAGTCTGACTGTTGAGTTAATGGCAGTCTTGACCTCTGGCTGCCTTCTTTGTCAACTGTTTTTTTCTTTATTAACTGGGACTATAACTATATCAGAGTAAATTGTGTTTTAGTGACATCTGAAATGAGAAAAAAATATTGTTTAAAGAATCTACTATTAAGCCAATTATGTTGCCAGGCAGCCCAAATGGGCAGCCATTAACATAAATAAATAACTGGTGTTTACCAGGATTATTCAGATTAAAGAAAACATTTCTGGATTATGCCTATAGCACTCATTAGAAGAGAGACAAGAATACAAAGGAAGGAATTTACCCCAAATATCTTGTCTCAAACAGGCTTTATGTTAAAATTTGGTTGAAATGTATAATAGTTTGAAGATTAATAAATCAAAAAATTATCAAAATAATTAAAATCATGTGATCTCCACAAATTGTATAATGTATATTCAAAGGGAAATTATAAACAGCCAGGTGGGGAATGAACATTGTGATTAAAGATCATCTGCCTAAAGTAAATCAGCTGAGTCCTTCAGAGAAAGTGAAATTTATAAGTCATAAAACGGCTGATCTGAAGAGCTAGGCTATATGAAGCAAATATGTAGGCAAAAAAGAGGCAATAAATAGAGGAATACATTAAAGTGTCAAATATAGATAAATTATATCATTAGAACCTATTGAAATCCCATGTTCATTCATTCATTCATTTTCATTTTATTTGGTTTATCATTAACAAATATACAATAACAAAGATTTAACTCATCATATACATAACTTTTGTTTAAACCAAAGGGTAGGCTGAAGCTCAAAGCTTATTGACGCCTATCCCTCTCAGTTTTTAACAACAGTCAAACAGTGCTCAATTCTCTTCTTGCAACACTTGAAACAACAAAGTCATAGATATTAATTACCCACACCTATCTATATGAAAGTATCATCTTGTTTCTTAGGAGCCAATTGTAAGTGTCAATTTAAGATCTACACTGTATTTTCAAGATTTGTTATCACAACATTTTTTCTTTTGTCAAATCAACTTCAATAATTTATTTAGTTGAGATGACTTATTATTTGAGTTTCTGGTGATTAAATCAATCTCCTTCATTGTATTAACTCACTTTTTCCAGTTCAATCAACTTAAAATTTGAAGGCAGCCAGGTTACTTACTTTTTAAGTTAAACCAACAATATTTTTTTACAGTGGCATATGCAAACAATTCCATAAATTCACTCCTCTTACAGAGATAGTTACATAGTATTTGTTCGTACCTTCAGTTTTTTAAAGAAACATGTTCCTTTTAGCTCATACTTACAATAGCGTTTCTCTCTCAAAACTTTATCAGGCAGCATTTTATAGTATACTTTATACATTATCAATGTAACCTTGTAATCCACTAAATCATAAAATTTTAGAATGTTAATTTTAAAAATAAATCATTAGTATGATCCCTATTGTGATTTTGTAATAATACGTAAAGCTCTCTTTTGTAAAATAAAAAGTGGTTGGGTATACGTCTTATGCGTATCACACCAAATCAGACAATACTATGTTAAATATGGAACAAATAATGATATATATAACATAAATAATGCCTTCTTATTTAACAATGACTTGTGATTAAAATGACTTATGATTAAAAAAACAATTGTGCAATCTCATGTGCGTGAATGTGAGAGTGTGTGAGAGTTGGAGAGATGGAGGAAGTGGAAGGTGAACAGTATCCAGTATAAGAGAAACATGAACTTGTGCTAATCCACTAAATCCCACCCCTTAAAACAGACCACCTTCAACAATTATTAAGTTACATAAGAATGTGACATTTTTGACCAAACGTTCATTTCTGTATAATACAAGCGTTTCATCTCACAGAATATTTACAGCCTTGTCTTGATAGAGCCGCCACCATAAAAGTGAACATCTGACTTTTTAAGAAAGATGTCTCATCAATAGCTAACTAATGCAATAGCCTAAACAATAACTGATGTGCAATGTCTTTCTTACACTTTTTTCAATGTTTATAAAACTTTACAAAGGCAGAATATGAATTAGATTGCTTAAGAATCATGCCTTTATGTTTCTGTTAGTTTCAAAGTTATTTTGAAATGATGTGAAAATGAAGACACCTTCTATACTGAAAATATGAAGGGATTTTGAATAGCTTGCAAAAGCTTCACACAAGTTTCCAAACTAAAAACAAAACTGTTTTGATGTATATTATTATTTGAGTTAACAAACCTTTAACAGTTGTTTGTCTATTACCATGATAATACTATTATATAAATGCCAGCATTTCATACATTTTCATGTGAATCTTAAGTGATTTAATCTTCCAGTTATGTGGTTAACAGCTGCAAAGTGTGTGTGCTGAATATAATTTGCCTTCAGTTCAGAGTATCAAAATGTTGGAATAGTCACAAACAAACAAAGTTCCCAAAAGAATAAGAGCTTCAGTGAATTTGATTATCTTCATCACTACATTCAAAATGATCAAGAAAGTACAATGAACTTATCAATGTAGGTGGTTTATTTCAAAATGCCAGACTCAACAGTTTCCTGAACACACACACACACTGCAGAAAAGGTCACTATGTGATATTTTCAGTTTTGCTCAAGGTGATCAAATCAATTAATTATTGAACAAATGAAAGCGGATAAAGAATTTAGGGTAAAGAGCCCCCATTTTACAGACAAAATCCCTACATTGGCATAACCCAGTGTTGGTTGAAAGATTCCTGTACTGCAAATCGTTTTCCATTAGTGAGAAAGAAGGATTTTGTTCATCTTTGCCATAAATGTTTTCATTTATGGCAAAGATGAACATATGGTAACAAGGATATCCCTAATATTACAGATACTCTACAGTCAGCCCCTGCAGGGTCTTTTGCCCCATGCTGGACATTTGTCACCTTTATTTGCAACATGATTTTCATTCAGAACAAGCCTCAAGATAATTTCTTGTCACACAAATTGTGTCTATCTTTCGTAAAAATAGATGTTTTGTTATATTTTATTATTTTGTAAAACATACTTTATACAACATTAAAGAAAATTAAATTGTTGTTGTCATTATTGTTAGTTAATAGTAGTGGTAGTAGTAATAATAGTTGAAGTGTGTATTTATTTATGTAAAAAAAATGTATTTATATCAAGGAAAATAATTCATATCATTGCACTTTGTAATGTTTGTAATATTTTATTGTAGCACTTTGTTTAAGAACAGGATATCCTAAAGGTCAGAGATCAATGTTTTTGACTGTTATGTGAACAAACAGGCCTGGCTTATGTTGAGGGTCACAACCTTCAGATTAGTCACAGTAACATTAGCCAATGGAGATGGGGTAAAATTACACATTAAATTAAAAGAGAATAAAGCACATAACTGCAAATACTGGAACTATACAGAAAACACATAATAGGCATTAGTATTACAATGTGCATTGTGGTGGATAAGTTTTAGTTTAGCACAGAAAAACAGTAACATGTCATTTAGAGAAGATACTGGTTTTGAAAAAGCAGTTTAAAAACAAATAGTAGAAACTGAGAAAAAAATAGAGATTTCTTGACTCTAAATTAAATGTGAGTATAGGCTAAATTGTGTAATGGCTTCAGGCCTAACAAATAATTAGATTCTAAATCAGTGTAATTAAAAGGTTAAATCACAGAAGAAAGAAAAGCTCATCAAAAGTGAAAAAGAGATTTTAATACCATTAAATAATGAACTGAAGCTAGGAACATTAATGTAATTGTGTATTTCCCCTGAAGGTAATAGTGAATGGGCTGGAAATTTGAGGGGTTAGGCCTATTTTCTTTTCTTTTTTTTTTTTACTTTGTGTGAAAAAAACAGATAGATATTGCCATGTCAAAAACTCATATTTTGAACATATCAAAATATGTGCCTGTTTATTGTTTAGGAGATCACTCCATTTTTTTTCTCTTATATTAGCCTAATAAAATATTCATATTATTATATTAACCATATTAATGATATTAATTCGATGATATTATAGGGTAATATTAATTTGAATACAAATTCACGAATGTTTTATATGACCAATAACCTTGATATAGGCCTAGGCTTTCAGACAAGGCTTTTATTAATTAAAATTAGATTTTTTAATTAATATTTTATTCAGATATTTTATAGGGTAAGTTCCTTTTGTAATGACAATCTCCTGCCTGGCCTGAACAAAACCTCTCGTGAACAGTAAACGGAAAGCATGTGTGCGGTTTACTGAACTCTGTGCCGCTGTCTTGAGGATTCACTAACATAATTCTGCCACCTACTGGAGACACGAGGAACTTAAATAGTTTATGACGTTTCTAAAACTGACGAGACTTGACTGTCTGTAAAACAACACAAGAACAAGAACGATAATAGCCACAGGCAAACGCTTTCGGTATGTAACATATGAAAATCGTAAAATCATACAGGCTACTCCAGAAAAAAAATATTTGTACCAGATTCTGTCATTTTAGAAATGACTGAACTAAAAAAAATGCAACCTGTATTTCACTGAACGTGGGAGCTTGAGGCTTCACAGCAGTCTGCTGCCTCTTTGTCCCGATGGCAGAACATTTGTTACACTGCGCCCATGTGGCATTGTGCCTGTCTGCTGGTTAGGCCTGATGCCAGCGGACACAGTCATTCCCTTTGAAAGCTGTTCACACAGCCTGGCATCAAAATACCTCCGGTTGCCCCTAATGGTATTTGAGAATGTAGCATATTAGGAATGCTTTTATATTCCAGAAAAACATGAAAACATGTCATTCCAATACACTAATATGATAAAACATGTCAAACAATATTACACAAATGAAAATAGTGACTAAAACCAACAAATAACAACAAAAAAATCACTGGCTCAATGATAGGTCAAAGTGTCAAACCTGAAGTGTTTAATGAACCCAACAATGGAGGCTGTTTCAGGGCAGCCCATACTGAAATGAGTGAGACTCTCCAAGTGTGTATGAGAGTGCATGTGTGTGCATATGTGTGTGTGCTTCACAGTGAAAAAGTGTAGGATTTACTTTGAAACAATTTTTGCTCAGAAATTGCTAGTAAATTTTACAAATATTTAAAGAAACATTTGAAATAAATGTGACATTTTAAAGTACAGAAGAAATGCTGAAATAGTATTTTTGGGTAAAACATATTCCAATTAACTTTTTTATTAACAACTTTAAACTTGGCATTCGGACACTGCAGTAGACTACCCCAGCTAACAATATGCTCTAAGAACGTTTTGCTAATGTCCTCAAAATTAATCAAAGTTATCTAAATGTTCTCTGAAATGTCTTTTTAAAAAATGTTTCTGGTTGTGAACATTCCATTTGATCATTTTGCAAACATGAGATCATTACCGAGATCGAACTTGAAACGTTCTGAAACAATTTGTGAACAAAAGTTTCAGAAAAAAAAAATTCCATGTTTTTGTGCTAACATCATGAGAACAATGGACCACAGATACCTGTGAATGAACACACTCTTAAAGGGTTAGTTCACCCAAAAAATGAAGACTTTCATTCATCTTTGGAACACAAATGAAGATCTTTTTGAGAAAAACCCTTCATGGACAGCTACACTACTTTGATGCTTCAAAAAGTAAAAGAGATCATAAAACTAATCCAAATGGTTTAGTCCAAATTTTCTGAAGAGACACAATTGCTTTATATGATGAAAAGATTGAAGCTGGGCTTTTATTGCATATAAACATTGGTCAGCAAGTATAAACAGAAGCTCAACTGAACCTGTTTAATGCACGAGGACAAACTTGCTGCGATAACAAGAGAATGAACCTCATTGGTTCATCTGGAAGCCCAAACACGGTGCGTAACAAGAAAATGAACCTCATTGGTTCATCCGGAAGCTCAAACGCTGCGTAACAAGAGAATGAACCTCATTGGTTCTTCCGGAAGCCCAAACACGCTGCGTAACAAGAGAATGAACCTTATTGGTTCATCCGGAAGCTCAAACACGCTGCGTAACAAGAGAATGAACCTTATTGGTTCATCCGGAAGCTCAAACACGCTGCGTAACAAGAGAATGAACCTCATTGGTTCATCCGGAAGCTCAAACACGCTGCATAACAAGAGAATGAACCTCATTGGTTCATCCGGAAGCTCAAACACGCTGCATAACAAGAGAATGAACCTCATTGGTTCATCCGGAAGCTCAAACACGCTGCATAACAAGAGGATGAACCTTATTGGTTCATCCGGAAGCTCAAACACGCTGCGTAACAAGAGAATGAACCTCATTGGTTCATCCGGAAGCTCAAACACGCTGCGTAACAAGTGAATGAACCTCATTGGTTCATCCGGAAGCTCAAACACGCTGCATAACAAGAGGATGAACCTTCATTGGTTCATCTGGAAGCTCAAACACGCTGCGTAACAAGTGAATGAACCTCATTGGTTCATCCGGAAGCTCAAACACGCTGCATAACAAGAGGATGAACCTTATTGGTTCATCCGGAAGCTCAAACACGCTGCGTAACAAGAGAATGAACCTCATTGGTTCATCCGGAAGCTCAAACACTGCTGCGTAACAAGAGAATGAACCTCATTGGTTCATCCGGAAGCTCAAACACGCTGCATAACAAGAGGATGAACCTTATTGGTTCATCCGGAAGCTCAAACACGCTGCGTAACAAGAGAATGAACCTCATTGGTTCATCCGGAAGCTCAAACACGCTGCGTAACAAGAGAATGAACCTCATTGGTTCATCCGGAAGCTCAAACACGCTGCGTAACAAGAGAATGAACCTCATTGGTTCTTCCGGAAGCTCAAACACGCTGCGTAACAAGAGAATGAACCTCATTGGTTCATCCGGAAGCCCAAACATGCTGCGTAACAAGAGAATGAACCTCATTGGTTCATCCCGGAAGCTCAAACACGCTGCGTAACAAGAGAATGAACCTCATTGGTTCATCTGGAAGCCCAAACATGCTGCGTAACAAGAGAATGAACCTCATTGGTTCTTCTGGAAGCTCAAACACGCTGCGTAACAAGAGAATGAACCTCATTGGTTCTCCCGGAAGCTCAAACACGCTGCGTAACAAGAGGATGAATCTTATTGATTCTTCCGGAAGCCCAAACATGCTGCATAACAAGAGAAGGAACTTCATTGGTTCTTCCGGAAGCCAGAGGTGGAAAGTAACGAATTACATTTACTCGCGTTACGTAATTGAGTAGTTTTTTTGTGTACTTCTACTTTTTTAAGTAGTTTTTAAAATCTATACTTTTACTTTTACTTAAGTACATTTTGTTTGAAGTATTGTACTTCGCTACATTTTAAATCATATCCGTTACTGAGTAAAAAATAATAGTACACGGGAGAAAAAAAAAAATCACACTCCGGAACCTACTGCATTGGTTGAAAGGCGGGAGAACAAACGTGCAAGAAAGGTGACGCAGACCCATAGACAGACCCAGCTGAAGCTGAAAACGAATCGCGCTCGAATTCTTATGAAACGAATGATGTCTCTCGAGGATAGATTTTGTTTTCTAAAAAAGTGAACGCAAAGTGGCTGCAAAGGAGGATATAGGACACTACCCCTCCTGCAGATAAAGGTATGTGCCGATTATAACTTCGAAGTGACTTACGTGATGCAGAGGGAATCCCGAAATCCAGTCATGAAAGTGGAATTATTCACTTAACGCAGATATCACGTAAAACATGCAAAATAATGGATATATACATGGAAAAGTAGAACTGTGCAATAAATTCAATCGCAACCTGGTTTGTGAATATTTAAGCACAAAAATACTGCATGTAAATGTATAACCCTGTTTGTTCTTCTGAGCTGCGCCGCTTTTTGTCTACTAAGTTAACTTAGTACATACTCAAGTATGCGTGACATTCATGTGCTGTGTCTGAAATCTCCACTCAAAGCACTACTCCCTAACCCCTATGTTGGGGGTAGAGAGCAGAGCACTATATAGTGAGCTCACCAGCATAATAGAAACACCACTTTCGGACACTACTCGATCGTCTCTCTGCGCCGTTGATTACATCATCTGTCAGCTGGTGCCGAGCCGGCTCTGGGCTTAATAGATTTTTTTTAAATAAATACATTACTTTATATTGAGCTTATTTCTCCAAAATTTAAAAAAACTAAAAGTGATTTCTGGCCGTTTTTGTTTTAATGCACTACTCCACACATTATTATAACTTATTTTTAACGATCGCGCAATGCATGATGGTGTAGGGCTTTGTTAGTGACCATCGGTTGTACACATGGTTGTAAACTACTTTTCAAAATGCATTCTGGGATACATTGAGAGGACTATATGGGGTATAATAATCATCATTATACATTCGGACAGCACTACAAAATGGCGAGCTCACTATATAGTTCACTATATAGTGAGTAGTGGGACATTTCGGACACAGCAATGGTGTTTTCAGCGTCTCGCAAACAATTTGTGAATATGAACATTTCCAGAGCTGCTCTGAGAGAACGCCTAATGGGCATTTTCATAATTTTATTTGAGAAAAAACATTGTTTTTTTTACACTTTTCTTCACTTTTGGTCTTCACTACAACCCGTCAAAATAAAAGTTGGGTTTCACTATGAGAAATTATGACAGAAATATATTACTATTGTAGGCATACAGAAGAACGTAGCCTACCTCTCAAAATAATAATAATAATAATAATAACAACAACAATATTAATACATTTCATTATTTAAAGGAATATTTTTTTGTCCATGGTTTAATTTAGTAAATCTGTTTTTGCAGCGCTTCCCCAAAAATAAAAGGACACAAGTTTAAATTTACTTTTGATTACCACCGTTTTTGATAATATATTTGTATTAAATCAAAGAAACATTAATTTTCTGAATAAAATGCATTTCATAGGACAATATAATTCTTAAACATTTTAATAAATAATTAATGCTAAAAATAAGTTGTCATTATCAATTATTGAATTTAATTGATTAGACATGTTTTATTAAAATTTTAATAAACAAAACAAACAAATGGTTTCAAGTTTATTATAATTAAAAGCATTTGTTCAACCAAATAAAAACCCTGTTTTAGTAATAATTTTAACTGATGATAATAATAATAATTTATTTTATAATTGATTAATACTGTAAACCATGGTATTTTCAGAGACGTTATCACACTGTGAAAATCTCATACCATTACAACCCCACACGGGATTCCCCCACCCCGGTGTTAAAAAAGTAACTCAGTAACTTTTACTTTGAGTAAATTTTAAATGAGCTACTTTTTACTTTTACTTGAGTAGATTTTTAGACCAGTACTTTTACTTGTACTTAAGTAAAATTTTATTGAAGTAGTAGTACTTTTACTTGAGTAGCATATTTTATTACTCTTTCCACCTCTGCCGGAAGCTCAAACACACTGCGGAACAAGAGAATGAATCTCATTGGTTCTTCCAGAAGCTCAAACACGCTGTGTAACAAGAATGAAGAATGAACCTTATTGGTTCTCGCATGTCAAGCAAACATGCTTGAGCTTCCGTTTACCATAACTGATGTGTAAGTTGATAAAAGGTCTGTTCATCACACGTGATTGTGTCTCAATTCATATAGGTTAGTTTTACAATCTCTTTATGAACTTTTTGAAGTTTCAAAGTGTGCTGTATGTAGCTATGAAATCATTTTCATTTTTAGGTGAACTACCCCTTTAACGTCACTTGGAGAATGTTAACTTTGGAGAGAAACTTGCTAGAACATAGAGCCAAAGTTCTGCAAACATTCCCCTGTTTCCTGGGACACTGTAGGTCACAGTAACACGTCATCCTTGTCTAGCCATAAGTAACACTCATTTGTAAAGGCTAGCAATATTGAATTTGCTTTATATGTTAAAGTTACTTTATTGTGAAAAGTTGTTTTCATTTGAAATTGCTCATTATATATTATCATTAGACACAAAGATCACCTGCATCACTGTCAGTGTCTGTCGGAAACATGATTGAATCTGAGCCGAACATATTGTGCCACTCAGGATGTCATATGGTCTTCTCGTCAGATCAATGAGTTGCTCTGACTGAACCCAGCTTTATGTATCACAGAGAGACAGGGGGAGGGCTGTGGGGATCTGCTTTGAGCCTTTAACATCAATTACACTCAGTTTGATGAATGGGATGGCATTAGAGAAGAGAAATGCTCAGCTGCTCTTTGTATGTGAGTAAGTATGTGTCGGAGTGAGTGTGTCTTTGTTTTCGTTTGTGAAGTCACTTACTTAGCAGCGTCGAGCTTTGTGTTTGTGTGTGTGTATACTGTACAAGAAGAATATCTGTCTGTGTCAAAGAGGCTTTGGTCGCCTGTAGTTTGGCCCAAACACTCCCACATTGAGCCTGTCAGACACTCATCAATCAGAAGGGTTAGTAAAAGCCATTTCAGGCAGTTTAACAAGCCGGCCAATCACGGGAGAGTGGGCTCATTAGCATACTCAATTGCCCCCATTTATGCTGGAGACTGTTTGGCCTCATTGTTGTCATAGTATAGTGCGAGACTGAAATGAAATGCCTGAACAAACAATATTGCTCAAAGAAAACAAACAAAGAAAATAAAATCAAATAAAGTTACATTTAGGATTGATTTTAAAGTATTATTACTGGTATGTAAATCATTCAATGGGCTAGGACCTCAATATATTGCAGATATACTCACTGAATATAAGCAAGCAGATCACTCAGATCATTAGGATCACATCAGCTAGGAAATACCAAGGGTTCACTCCAAGCATGGAGAGTCTGCTTTAGCTATTATGCCATTCGCAGCTGGAACCAGCTTCCAGAGGAGATCAGATGTGCTCCTATTCAAATCCAGACTCAAAACACATCTGTTTAGCTGTGCATTTACTGAATGACAACGCATTCTCATCCCAAGGCGTCATCTAAGGGTGTACTCACACTAGCCAGTTTGAACTGTGCCAGAGTGCGGTTCGTTTGACTAGTGTGAGTGCTCCGAACCGTGCCCGGGCACGGCTCGATTGGCCGGCCCTGGCCCGCTTGGAAGAGGTGGGCCAGAGCACGGTTCAGTTGGAACTCGGGCGCGTTCGCATGCAGTGTGAGTGCTAACCGTGCTGGAGCACGGTACAGGACGCGTGACGTGCAAACCTCCTTATACGAGCAGCACGATTTCGTGAAAATTTTCACGCCACTAACGGCGACACATCTGTTTAACAACAGGCTGTGAGAGGGCTGTGGACCACGTGGACCAAACGACACAAAATGATCCACAAAGAGCGATGGACTCCATTGTGTTCCGAGAGCGCTGCTCTTTTGTTTATCCCGAAACCGTCGCACCATAATGACGTAAGCGTGCTCGCGACACGAATGCTGAAACCCTATGTGAGTGCAGGCCAGAGGGGGAGTGTGGAGGGGGGACAATCGTACTCGGGCCCGAGTTCACGGCAACCGTGCCTAGTGTGAGTACACCCTAACTGACAATTTTGACCATGCTTTAACATCTGACGCTTTAGGCACCCTTTAGCGTCAGTTACATGATGCGATCCTAGGGCGTCATCTAACTGACGCCTTACCTTTCAGCGTCAGTTAGATGACGCAGGTAGGTTTAGGTCTGGGTTGGGGTTCAACGCAATCCTAGGGTGTCATCTTACTGACGCGAAAGGGTGCCTAAAGTGTCGGACATGGTCAAAATGCTTCCCAAGATGTCAGTAAGATGACACCATAGAATTAATGAGCACTATGCCACAGTTCGTCCGAACTGTTTATGTAGCCTAGTGAGAGTCTCATCACTCTAGTTAGTAATAATATTTATAATAAAAAATGTAATTTTTTAGCGCTTCAGCGTTGAAGAGATGGGTCTTGAGGCGGGACTGGAAGACGGTGAGTGACTCAGCGGTGCGGATCTCATGGGGAAGGAGTTCCAGAACCTGGGAGCTGCCCTGGAAAAGACTCTGTCCCCAAAACTGCGGAGCATGGACTTGTGGATGCATAAGAGACTGGCTGAGATGGATCTGAGGGACCTTGAGGGTTGGTAGGGGAGGAGAGGAGGTCAGTGAGGAATGAGGGGGCCAGGTGGTAGATGGCTTTGTAGGTAAGGACCCGGATTTTGTATGTGATCCGGTCGGAAATGGGAAGCCAGTGTATTTGTTTTAGGACTGGAGTGATGTGGTACCAGGATTGGAGTGGGTGACGAGTCGGGCGGCTGCATTCTGGACCAGTTGGAGTCTTTTCATGTAGTTTTAGCTGATACCAAGGACTAATGAGGATTTGCAGTAGTCCAGTCGTGAGAAGATGAAGGCATGAAACAGTCTTTCAGCAGCAGAAGGTGTGAGTGAGGGTCTGATTTTGGCGACGTTGCGAAGGTGAAAGAAGGAGGTTTTAATGACATGCCGGATGTGAGGTTCAAGGGAGAGGGTTGAATAATAATAAAAAAAACTTTAGCTTAAATTAGCTTAAATCACAGCCAGCTAGAATATTTCCGTCTCAACCACAGCCAGTTGCTGCTCCTTTCTGTAGCTTTAGATAAGTTCTTTACTGTGCGACACAACTCTTGGCCACTGAATCTGACGTCTCTGAGGAACCGGGTTGAAGAGTGTGCCACAAAACCTCGACAATCCACTTCCACTGGATAAACCTGGATTCTCCGTCCTCGCTGTTCTGCTTCAGTGGGCCAGATGAGCATACCACAATTTCTTCCTCTCATATGCCTCATCTACCGCATCCTCCCATGGCACTGTTAACTCTATCAGCTGAACAATGCATGCTGATCCAGACCACAAAACAATATCTGCTCATAAGTTAGTGGTAGCAATCTCAGGTGGAAAAATAAGCCATTGATCAAGATCAGCCAGCATCTTCCAGTCCCTAGCAGCTTCCAGTTGTCCTGGGCAGGATTGGTGTTAACAGCTTTTCTTGGTGGTTGCTCACCTGGGCAGAACAATATTGTCTTCTGCGTGTACTGTTTTGCAGGCGGCAACTTATTGGTCATACTACGCTTGCCTTCCAATGCTAAAGCTAACCATCGCAGGACTTGGTCATGGCGCCAAGTAAACTGACCTTGGCTAAGAGCCACCTTACATCCTGTCAGAATGTGCCTTAATGTGGCAGGTGATGAACACAAAGGACTAGAGGGATCCTCTCCTACCCAGAGGTTTAGGTTCTGTGGTGATGGGAGAACATTATGTTGACCTACACTCTAAAAAAAAGGTTCTTCAGGGGTTCTTTGCGGTGGTAATGGTGCTATATAGCACCAGCCAAGCCCAGTTTGGTTCTTCAGCGGTTCATCAGTGGTTCTCTGGGGTGGTTCACATGCTCTATGGCACGTCTTATGGTTCTACATAGCACCATATGAAAAGGTAAGTGCTTAAAGTGGTTCCCCTACAAGCCAATGAACCACTTTTAGTGCTATTTAGCACCATTCTTAATAAGGGTGTAATAAGGAAACTGATCCTACTCTCTTCCATTGACCTAAGGTCTTGCAGCCCATCTTGCATTGTTCCACACTCTCCCATCTCATCCACTCTCCCTGCTTGGCCTGGGAAATGGCCTTTATACACCTGTACCTGTCCCACGATATCCCCAATTTGAAGGCCAGCCTTTGCCTCTACTACAGATTTCTTTGCACTTCCTACCAGTTTTTAACACAGGGGCTGCCTCCCTTACACATTTGAAGCTTGACTCTACTAACGTCATTTCCAGCCTGGCCTTGGCACACTTAAACTCCTCGGTTAAAGCAGAGACTGGCAACTATGCAATATTCCTTTACTATAAAGTCCTACTCTGCTGAGGCAGCGTGGAACTCCCAACCATTTCCTGATGTATGATAATTAGTTATTATTATTATATTATCAGATCAGGGGTTACCTTAATAATATAGTAAAGTTAATTAATAAATAACAATAAAAAACAATAACACTATCACATTATATAATAATAATAATAAACAACTCTCCCCACATACTACAGCTCACCCTGTTAGCAGTATTCTCTATAATAATAATAAAAAATACATAAAAAAGATTGTTATAAAAGTCATTATTTAAAGGAAAAGTATGTGATTCATGTCTTTTCTGTACTTTCAATGTAACTTGTACTATAGTTTGTCTATGGACCCTTGGTTTAAAACCCGTTGTGTCTGGACTGGCTCTGAACGAACAAAATAAAACCAAAGACAAATACTGTAATCACAAACTAACAATTCCTTTCACCCATGCAGCTTTGTATGTCTCTGCTACAGCTCACCTGCTCTCTGAATCTGTTCTAAATACAGTAGAGCCACTGACATCTCCTCCTCTACACACCAAACCACATGCTTTCCCAGCCAAATAAGACAGTGATGAATCCAATGGGTTTTTGGTGTCCTGTTTTTATGAACTAGGCCTAAATAGGCAGTGACTCTATTCTATCCCGTACCGCTTTTCTGCCTGCCTGCTCTATTGTCCTTCAAAGAGACTAGAGCCACAAAGAGGAGCTACACATTAACACAGCCCCTTGTCCCGGCTATTCAGTGTAGCAGAGCACAGCTGTCTCACAGCACACTCTGCGGGTCTGAAGGGTGAGGGGTGACAGGGGGTTCACTTACATCGAGCGGCCCCCTCTGGAGAACGGAGTGAAGAGTGTTTGGGAGAAATTGAGAAGGATGGCAAAAAAGGCTCACTATTTCCAGTGATGGAGAGGTGCTTCGTCACACGTGACAGACAGTTTGGGCAGACCCTTGCTTGGTCGTTTTACTAACGGTGCGGCTCGACTTGGACTCGATGTCTTTGTGGCGATCCGGAGTATGTGCAGAGTGTTTAAGCTGAGTTCAAAGGTCTTTAGCATAGTGAGTTTGTGCTTTATGGTGGAGGCGGAGTAATTAAAACCCTTTGGTGTTTTAATAGCATTACCACCCATTGAGATGATGTTTGCAGAAGATTGCACTGACTTTCAGCTGTGCTTCTTTAAAATTATGAATTACTATTTACATTTTAGAATATTCTTGTCGATATTTTAAAATTCTTTTTAAAAACTTTTTCAAATTCCAGTGGTCTTGCTCTTTTTTTAACTTTTTTCTTAGTGTGGTTGAAAATAAAAAATATAAATTAGTAAATAAATAAATAAATAAATACACAAAAATAATACATATAAATTAAACAAAAACATGTGATTCAAAACAGTCAATTTAATCAGATTTAATCCGAAAAGTGAACTTGTGAAAAACATCATTACAAAATTTTAGGAAAATTATTTAATAAAAAATGTTTTTCAGTTTTTTGGGGGTAAAATGAGCTGGTGCTAAAATGCATTGTTGATATTCATTATACTTTGTAAGTCGCTTTGGATAAAAGTGTCTGCTAAATGAATAAATGTAAAAGCATACTGTGGGACTATGTTTTTGATTAATTTTATTTAATGGAAATGTGCATCTTAACACATATTTCACAGAACTCCAAGACAAAATGGTTTCATTTTCTCAAATAAATGATGTTTAGACATTTTTAAGATTCTATAGCTCACTATAAATTGAGTTGCAACTTTTCCTGTTTGTATAAAAACGAACATCAATTCAGCATTTTCATTTTCAGTTCAATAAAATGTCCTTTTTTCCCTTTATCATCTCTACTGATGAAATATAACATAAAATACAAAGAATTTAGAATTATTTTTGACCACAAGCATTTCCAGCAGCCAGTCATGTTTAGCTTTACTGCTTATGCATCAAATATTCAAATAAATTAATCATAGTTATTTTGATGTCTCATTATTATTATTTTTTAGCAGAGACTGCACATTTTTCTACATGTCTGTGTAAATCAGCATTGTCTTAGAAAATTCCCTGTGCAATAAATATGCTTACATTCACTTACAGCACAATTACATATCATTTGTTAAATCAAGAGCCTTTGGTATATTCGGTACATACTCAGCATGACACCCCAAGAGAACATTTCCAGAGCTTATGATGACTGATGTTTCATCTGCACTGCTCTGACAGTGGTCTTATCTGATCTGAGATCAGCTTTCGGTGGTTAAGAATAAGGAGGGGTAGTTTTAATCTGTGTGAAAATGTCTGTCAGCGTAAACCAATTTAGACAGGTTTTCACTCATGATGCTGGAGTGGAGGGCAGGAGAAGACAGACAGAGTGATTTATCATGCAAAGAAAGACAAATTAACTTAATAACATCATAGCACTGGAGAACAGCCATTATCAGCCAACAGGAGTTTAAAATACGTAATGGACTGTGATTAAGAACTCATTTAGCATGAGCCCATGGAGACATGGTCTCATTGTTGCACCTGCAAGTGCGTTTTTATGAATATACGTTTTATGACCCAGTTTATTCTGTGTGAACTGTAATTGAGAATGTTCACTCACTGTATAGTTGGTGTGTTAAAGGGATTTTCACCCTCACCTCACCTCATCTTTTCCCTTATGTCGTTCCAAACCTCAGAAACATGTATGTATTGTGTTCCTCTGTCGAACACCAAAGAAGACATTTTGAAAAACATTTTATTATTCCACGACCCTAAAGGAAGAAGCAGTTTTAAGAATGTATGGATGAATATGTTATTATCTTTCACTACTTGGATAAAACCAGAAGAGGTTCATATAGGTTTGGCATGAATGGTGATTAAACGGTGACAGAATTTAAATTTTTGGGTGAACTTTGGGTTTTCTGTTTATTCTATTTATTTGATCTAGTTAATTGGCCATCCAAGGATTGTCCAGCAGAGGTCAGTATAGGAGCTACATTTTTTCATTATATCCTGTTATCAACCAATATTAACTCATAAACAGAAAGAGAAAGAAAGAAAGAAAGAAAGAAAAGAAAGAAAGAAAGAAAGAAAGAAAGAAAGAAAGAAAGAAAGAAAGAAAGAAAGAAAGAAAGAAAGAAAGAAAGAAAGAAAGAAAGAAAGAAAGAAAGAAAGAAAGCACTCTATAAAATGTTCATATGTGGTGTTAAAGACCACGTATTTCATTAATTTATTATTTTAGTTGTTTTAGTACACTTCAACAATGTATACAACTTTAACTCAAATTAAAATGTAAACAAACATTAAATATAACAAATACAATCATTTAAAATGTTAACAAAAACTATAATAGTGTATTACAGACAACATTTCTCATTTTAAGTACCATAACAAACTAAAACATATATATATATATATATATATATATATATATATATATATATATATATATATATATATATATATATATATATATATATATATATATATATATGGACACATTTTTAAAAGAATGAATGTAAATGGTATAGAGTGTTTATACTGTTACTCAGATAGTATTATAGTTTTTGCTAACATTTTAAATTAGATTTTATTTGTGATATTTACTGTTTACATTTTAATGTTACATGTTGTAACTAAATATAGTGATAAATGATGCAAAATTGCATGCAACTATCCCTAAACCAAACCTCCATATATAATCATAACCCTATTGTTAGTCCATGTAGTTACCTTTATAGTTATAGTTTACCTTTTTAGTTACCTGGTCATTCTTCATTTCAAATCGGTGAATGATATCGCAAAAAAATATGCATTTAGGAAGCCTATATTGTTAGACCATTTCAGGGGAAGACTTTGGATAAGTTAAGATAAGGCCTATCAAATATTACATTGCCCTGTTAACACCAATTTACAGTCACAAAAATAAAAATAAAAAAATTGTCGGAATCTTATGCAAATTCATTAAAATAATATATTGTTTGGAACAGAAAGCTCCTGCAGCAGGTGCATTAGAGTACAAGTTACATAACACATTTTAATTTATTCACATTACACTTTTACTTAAAACTCGCCAGTCGAGTATTTATATACTATTCTGGTAATGAATTCTGAACAACAATAATCTGGGGCTGTCCCTGTGAAAACGGTACAAAGGAAGATATGATAAAAAAATTTAAATTACAATAGTTTACTTTACTATGTACAGTACTATAGTGGCTAAATTGTCTGATTTTTTTTACAGTAATGCTGTGATAGTGTGATTTTTAAGGTCTTGCTGTAAACTTTACCCAATATGGTACTGTAAAAATCTTATAGAGTAATGTTACTCTGAAATCTACAATAAATAATTGTAGATTTCACAGCCATTTTTTACAGTGCACCACTAGCAGTGGAAAATAAGCACTTCACATGTGCACATTAGAGTTATACATGTAACAAAGCCTAGTAAGCTGCTGGAGCCGTTCTTCTTTTACACAGGTCAGATCTGTTACAAAAATGTACATACCATAAAAGAAAGAGACACAATTAAGAAGAAATGGTATATACAATAAAGCCAGAGGTTCTCTAATGAAACCGAATGAAAGTGTATAACTGAACAAAAGAAAGTTTGTAATTTTGGAGGAATAGCGCAGGCTGTTGAAAACAGAGGCAAATAACAGGCAACGATCAGTTAAATGTATAATAAAATAAAGAGTAAAATAAATAAATAAATAAATAAATAAATAAATAAATAAATAAAATAGGCTAAATTAAATTATTTTTGGCATTTCTTTTGGCATTTTTCTTTTTGACATGATTTTAGCGCCTTTAATTATTATGTATTGTTTGTAATATGCATTCTGTTGTCTAGCAGTCATAACTACAAATATCATAAATAAAACATGAACTTTGCATGTTATCAGGCAATATGTTGAATATGCATCCAACACCAAATCAAAATATCTTAAAAATGGAATTAAAATACACAACGCATTCTCATCCGTCATCGTCAGCGTCATCTAACTGACAATTTTGACCATGTTTCAATATCCGACGCTTTAGGTACCCTTTAGCGTCAGTTACATGACGCGATCCTAGGGGGTCATCTAATTGACGCTAAATGTAAAGCGTCAGTTAGATGTCGCGGGTAGGTTTAGGTCTAGGGTAGGATTAGGGTTATGACGCGATCCTAGGGCGACATCTAACTGACGCTAAAATGTGCCTAAAGCATCAGATATTGAAGCATGGTCAAAATGCTTCCCAAGGTGTCAGTTAGATGACGTCTTGGGATGAGAATGGGCTGAAATACCAACGCATTCTCACCCCAAGGCGTCACCTTTTGACCATGCTTCAATATTCGCCAGCCCTTTCTCACCCAAGGCATCACCTAACTGATGCCTTGGGAAGCATTTTGACCATGCTTCAATATCTGACGCTTTAGTTAGATGACGCCGTAGGATCGTGTGCAACCATACCCTACCCCAGACCTAAACCTTTCCTTCTTAGCGGTCAGTTAGATGATGCCGTAGGATTGCGTTATGTAACTGACAAAAGTGTCAGAATATTGAAGCATGGTCAAAGGTGACGCTCATTTAACTGACACTAAAGGAAAAGCGTCAGTTATTGAAGCATGGTCAAAATGCTTCCCAAGGCGTCAGTTAGGTGACACCTTGGGGCGAGAATGGGCTGGAAATACCCAAACATACTGTAGGTGTTGCCAAAGATATAATGAAAGGAGCCCAGGAGATGCGTGCTCATTTTGCTTCCAGGTCATATGACTTTTCTTTTCCATGGAGCACAAAAGGTTTTTGAAGAATATAAGCTACTGGGCGCTTCACATCTCAAGCTCCAAAAAAAAAAAAAAAAAAAAAAGAAATCATAAATTAGACCCATAGGACTAGTGGACCATATTCCAAGTCTTCTAAAGCAGTGCAGATTTAAGCGTACTAATGATTGGAGTCCTGTATGTGTCACCATAGTGATGTCTGGTTGTTTCACCAAAAGTCCAGTTATGGCATTTTGATTAAGATCGATGAAATGCATTGGGGTAAATTTTCATTTCATAGTTTATTTCATAATACCTGAAGAAACCTGAAAGTACTCATGGGTGCTGTCATCTCTGCAAGTGGCCACTCATTTGAACATCTATCATGTGACTGATAACTCATCATAGGCCGAAGACAAAGTAAAATATACATAACTTTTTTAAGAGCCATCCAAAAATAATGTCACTGCTAAAAGTTCTACCAATTTAGATGGTGCTTGGAAAAAAAGACAGCATACACATGGATGGCCATCAGAAATCCTGCCTTTTTACAGTATTGGTGGGTAAGGGGGGTGACACTGACGTTATACACCCAGGATACTTTACTGGATACCTGTGTGCTTTCGAGAACACCCTGATTCCAAACACTTGAATAGCCACAAATACTGCACTTAAATTTCTCAGAGAAATATATATTTTCAAGCAGTGCAGGTTATTGAAATAGTGTGGTGAAACAAAAGCACATGAATATTCCCATAGGAGCTGTGACTCTCTCATAGTAAATTCCTCCATGTGTTCCTGCCCGATGCAGTCTAACATTTTCTCATAACCGTTTAGATTTACAGATATTTGGATGAATGAGTGACGAGAGTATATAGTAAGAGAGTGAATAACCTCCTGTGTGAGATAATAATTTGATTCTTCACAACAATTTGTCTAAGGCTGCGGACATCACTCCACGCTGCGAGTCATCTGACCCAAACCATTTGACATGAGAACATATTACTCAGAAAAGCACAAGATGCCTGCCAGGTCTGTCAGCAGAAATATATATATACTGTAAATGAAGTTAAACAACCCAAACATTCATAAGATTTAGTTATCATCTGATAATTTTTGTGTAAATTGTGAGGTTTTGCGTGGGAGCATCAACACATACTCATGTGAGAAGAGAGAGGTCCAAGAAAAGAAGCCAGAGGGAGCTATTACAGACCCAAAATAAATTTAAACACAGACCTATTATTTCTAAATTTCTTAAAGGTTAGTCACAAGGCTGAGCAACTAATATTTGAAACTGAGGGGAAACAAATATATTTAATGTTAAAACATATGCCTATATAGGCATGCATATGATTGTGAATTGAGTTCATGTGATACACATTAAATTGTGTTAATTTAGTTTATGAAGGGATAATTCACCTCCAAAAAGAAACTGGCATCAGTTATACAGCCTGAAACACAAAAGAAGATATTTTTAAGAATGTTGGGATATAGTTTTGGTTACCAATGACTTTCATCTGAATAACAACATCAACAAAGCTCAGACATTTCATAAAATATGTTATTTATGTTCTACACACACACACACACACACACACACACACACACACACACACACACACACACACACACACACACACACACACACACACACACACACACACACACACACACACACACACACACACACACACACACACACACACACACACACACCACCACACGCACACGCACACACACACACACACACACACACACAAAAAGTCATGCAGGTTTGGAATTACTTTATGGTCAGGAAATGATGACAGGATTTTTTCATTTTTGGGTGCCTTTTAAGTCCTTGTGTGCCTGATGCGAAGCAAAGGTCACCGAACCATGACTAATGTTTTAAGATAGTGGCTTGCAGTCTAGTTTCACGTGAGAAGCTTAAACAGCGGTGCTAATTCGCACCGCAAGACATTTACAAATTTAAAATTTAGCTATTCAGTTACAGTTCATGTGCAGATTGCAGAGTTAGATGTGGTGATACATGGGATCAGGAGTTTCAATTTCACCAGTCTGTCACTTTCATGATGCACAATCCAAACATCTATCTAGTAGAACAATGAATCATTGGTCATCTTATATCTGAGCATCTACTGTGTGGTTGCACTTAACCTATTGAATCTGATTAAATACACAAACGGTTCAGAAAAAGTTCAAGCTTTTGGGGTCACAATAATAAAATAGGCTAAAAATGTCTAGTGTCTTTTTATGGTGGTTCACTGTTAATTGTGTTCAATGGGAAAGTATTGCATTTTGAAATGAAATCTAAAATACTTCACTCAAATATTATTATTATTTTTTAAAATTATGATTATTATTTTCAGAAATAGCCAACTATTTCTTGCATTTCGAGAAGGCTAAAACTCTTCGGTCATTTCCTAAATGGGGCAGGTTGTCCAAAAATGCTGTGTCCACAGACGCATTGGAGGTCCAGTTAATTTGAACAAAGAGTTAAATCACGCGGGTTGTTAACATGTGACAATGTCAGTCTTACAATTTGACCTTTTAAAATGGTGGGAAATACTTGCAGGCGGAGCTCTATTTGACAGCAAGCAGTGCTTGGTTAAACGTCATATAGCCTACTCTTCCTCGTCTCTCTTAAATGAGCATCATTATTCAGCACGTCTCCTTTCCCGAAATAACCTGCATTGGGATGCCGGTGGTATAAAGTTTTTAAGGAAAAACAATACCCGCTTTCATTCGGGTTTTAATCAGAGGGTCGCTTTCTTTTGTGCTCATATGGCAGAGGAGGTTTTGATAGATCCTAATGGGAAATCTAGAGGGGTAAGTTGCCTAGTCCTAATTTACTTTGCATCTTAGGCTATTATTATTATTAATAATAATGATAATAATACATGCAAAACTGTGGCTTAATTTCTGACGCGACGTTGAAGCAACGCAAGAGTTATGAGAGAGAGAGAGAGAGAGAGAGAGAGAGAGAGAGAGAGAGAGAGAGAGAGCATTCAAAACGATAAAACATTATATTTTCTCTAGATTAAAAGGCTCTCTCATGCTATGAGACATCTGTGGAATTCCTTCGCAATTCGCATTGACATGGAAAAATTGGCAATAAAGTGATTGTTTGCTAAGCCTTTATTTTACCTGCAATGTCTTCTCCATGAAAGCTATTTAAACCCAACTTGGGAAGTGTTTTTATAGCATTTCTCCAATTAAAAAAAAATAGGCTATTAATTGTTTTAGTTTGACAGATTACATATTATAACTTTAGAATTAGAAACTTTAGAAAATTTGATTTATGTAAGCGTCCATTGACTCTAATGATGTAACGTTAGGCTATTATTCAGATAGCCTTCTTCTGTATCTTAGAGCTAAATTTCGTTGGCATGTGTCATACTGTAACCTAAGTTACTTACACTGCTACTCTTTCTCAGAGTTAAATATCCCTTCCCCCAAAAAAAGTCAAAAAAAATTATTGCTAAAGATAGCCAATCAGAATGACTCATGCAACTGGTTTGTGCTTTTTACACTTTTGTAAAGAAAGCTCAGCTTTAGAAAGTTTCTTTAGAAATTCTATAGATTAATTTATGGTTCTTGTAAATTAATTTAAAGGCAGTGGTCCAAAATATGTTTTATTTGGCATTTGTCTCATCCAATAAACAAAATCTTGACCATGTATGCATATTCATGCTGCATGGTCAAGATTATAAATGCATAGTAAATGCTCCCAAGTATTTTAGCGAGGTGCAAACTCTAGGAATTGAGCAAAATGGCTGCAAGAAAGGTAAGTCACACATCTTGTCAGGCAGTATATAAAAACTGTTCATCTCTGTAGAAATGTAGATTTTTGTAAGCAGAACCCACAGCCCTACCCCAGTAACTCTAAATCATAAAGATTTGTTTATAAGTGGCTTTCACACTGGCAGTTTAGTCAAAACGGAGCATGCATGGTTTGCATGAAAAATTGGTAATGTGAAAGCTGTCATGTGGACCAGGATGCAGTAAACTGAAACTACATTTCCCATTCATTTTCTGTGAAGGGATTCAAAATCCTTCAAAACAGATACACCAAACCAAACTCAGAGATTAATCACAGCATTACAACTTTTTTAAGCAAATATACGACAACAAAAGTATAAAGCTGTCTCCTGTATGCACCTCTTTATGTGAAAATGACTCATGCCAACCAAAATCCTAACTTTTTAAAAGGTAAAGATTACCTTTTTAATGTAGTTATTGGAATGAATGATGTAAACACATTATAAATGACTATAAGAAACTATTGACTTATAGTCACTGTTTGCTGTGAAATCTTTTCAAAATGTGAAAGGTTACGGCTCAATTCTCTCTATGCACTGAAACACTTTTTTTCAGTGAACTGCATCTTGTGAACATCTTGTGCCACAATGCAAAAAACTCTCTAACTAATAACCCTGTTATCTTTTGGGGCCCTGTGACAAGGTCCCACCCATACAGTTTTGAGTAAATGTAACCTCATCCTGGACTGGTTTGTTGTTACACTATTACAGCTCATGAGAAAATTTGGAAACAATTTTTGCTTTTTAAAAATATTTCTCTGAATGTCAGTCTCAACCAATACATTACTAATTTATTTTATAATACAATGAGAAGTTCCTACAGCAATATACTACTACTATAAGTCAGAACAAAGATGGTTTGTAAAATATAACAAAGGAACTTCTGTTTATTTCTATTTTTGCTCTATTTATTCACGGATGACGTCTCATTAATGACAACCTTCATGCTTTCAGTTTTCCAGTTCTTCCATCTCCTGCAGCTGAGAATTTCTTCCACTTAACTGCTTTCACACTTTTAGCAGGTTGTGATAGTGTTGAGAATTTTGTTCATGTGCAGGATAATTATTGTAACTCAGTTTGCCTGGGCAGTGAACACCCATGCCAGATCTAGTCATAGTCCACTTTCATGCTTACGCGGTCACATGCTAAATGGATCAGCGCCAGAGTCCAACACTTCAGACTCAGTGTACTGTTTTTAAACAAGTTAACACGTTTATGCTTAAACTGTGATTTTGTACTCAAGATAGAAAAGTCTTATTTCATTGTTCCATGTTTGTTGCAGTGTGCATTGAAATGCAAATATTTCTGTAATCAACTCATGCTGCCGCAACCATTGCCAACAGCATTGAACTCCAAAAGCTACTTATAGGGAGAATGTGTGATTAAAGAAAGGTCTGTTCATTTTCATATAGTTTCATATTCTTACCAAAACAGCCTCCTTGTGAAAAAAAAATTGGGTTAGAAACATATAATTAAGTGCTTAATCTAACTGCCAGACATCATCTGAAAAGTTCAAATCCCAAAACGAAGGAATGTTGTTAAAAACTGTTGTCTGTCACATGTTTCTCCAGCATCTAACCTCATCCCTGTTGGCAGTGGCGTTCCTCTCTTCCTTTGGGAGCTCCATGCTCTATGGTTATAACCTGGCTGTGGTTAATTCTCCTGCTCAGGTGACTGACACCAACAAACACAAGTTTTCACATAGCCTCACATACAGTAACACTCCCTGTTTTTTATGCAGCTGGATTGAATCACTTGCTTGCTGAAACACTGAATCACAATTTGTTCACTTCTTTTCTTCTGATGTTGATTGAGGGCTTTTTAATATTATGCTCTTAAAACGTGCCCTCTGACATACAATTTTATGTGTCAAAAGTGCCACACAAGTGCTAAATAATAGCCTATGAAATAATGAAATCTTCATTAGTGAAGGCTTGAAATGGTACATACTGTACCTTTGCCAACAAGTCACGAGTCCTGACTAGAAGTATGAGAGCGTGATTCGTACTGAAAGCTTGTGTAACTGCAGCTTGTGAAAGAGTAATGGAGAAGCTAAAAATGTATGCCATAAATCCATGCTCATTTAGATTAAATTAATTTGTCAATGGCAAAAAAGCTACACATAAAAAGGTAATTAAAACAAAAAGACAAATATATATAAAAATAGAGTGATTTTTTTCTCTACAGTGATTATATTAATCTATGCCAACATCTGTCTGCACTGTGTAATTTTTACTTGCTATTTTGATTTGCTATCTTTCTTTACACTATCATTCATTTACATAATATTAGAGGCCCATTTTATTCAAATTTGATTGCAAACAACTGAGAATTTTTTTTAATTAAGTGCGTGAAATAATTAGAATAAATCATTTAAGTAACTGAATCTCAAATCGCTGCCTATCATATAATAGTGTTAGTGTTAATGGTAATGCACAGACAACGTATTAGAAATGAATATTAAAGGGGGGTTGACTGCTTTTTTCTTTGCATGATTGTATTTATGGGTGCAATATAACATGTATTCGTGGTTTTTCTTTTTTTAAAAGTCTTATTTTTCATAACTTCACCTTTATTGTCAGCCGCGCTCTCCTCTGTCCCCTGAACGAGCGGTTCACTTCCTGAGTCTATGAAAACACTCCCTTAGAAATACGTTGTGAGCTCAGATTGGTTAGTTTGGCCCGGTGTGTTGTGATTGGCTAAACTGTCGCTCACGTTGTCCGAAGATTAACGCCCATTACCTTTACGGGCAATGTCATGAGCTCCGGTCCAGATGTAAATATGTGTTCGAACTGCAGTATCAGTTTCAGGCATAATCAGACCGAGAGAAGCCGCGATGAAGAGAGTCAAACAGAACCTCACCACACATGGCTCTTACTAAACGTTTCTGAATGATAATTTGCTACATTTTATAACTTTATACACGTTTGTTTTACACAATAGCATCTGACTGGCAACAATAGCAACTGACTGGCTACTAATGTTATACTCAAACAGCGTTGGCATGTTTACATTCTTGATCAAATCGAAAATAACGTCATAAAGCATATATACATGAAAAATACGTTTAAAACATTAGTACTTATAGAAAATTCAGGTCCATAATGTTTGTACGCATTTGTCGTAGACACAAAATAGCATAGTCTAACTGGTAGTGGCTATAAAGCCAGCGCTGGCATTTAAAAAAAAAAAACACAAGGCTACGTCTTGAATTATACATGCAAATACATTTAAAATGATTAAGTCTTAGCCTACTTAGACTACGTTCACACTGCAGGCTGAAACGACCTAATTCCGATTTTTTTGCCCATATGCGACCTGTATCTGATTTTTTCATGACAGTCTGAATGACACAGATCCGATCTTTTCAAATGCGACCCAGGCCACTTGGGTATGTGGTCCAAATCCGATATGTATGCGATCTTTTGAAATGCGACTGCAATCTGAACGGCCAGGTCACATATATCCAGACACGCACGTCATTGCACGCACCTGTAGCTCGTCGATACACTCCAGCTCCAACGCGTTCCTGCACTGTTATAAGCCGCCGGAGACGTGTCTCTTCCCTCCTTACCCACACGCTTCTCTGTTTAATTCTCTTCTTAAAACGAGATTGTGAGTGTGCTGGCTCTGTTGTGAAAATAACTTTAACACCGTGTCCTAACTACACGCGACGCCGCACGACACGCGATAAAAAGTATCTTTTTCCTTGTTAATCAAGAGTTTTTGTCCTAACCAGACGCGACGGCGACACGCAAAGTTTCTAATTTAGAAACGGTTCCTATTTCTGCGACGTCGCGGCTGACAGAATGAAGAAATTATACTGGTTATGATGAGTACACATTATTTATTTTTAGTTAAAAATAGGTCACTGTGCCACAAGATAACGGATAATTTACCTCAGATTTTGAAATCATATAGCGTTCAAAATGAATTCTATGCAAACATACAACTGTACTTCGTAACAAAATTAGTCAGTGAGTATATTTTGTTAATGTTTGGATTTTTAATAATGTTATTTCTTGATTTGATTATGTCCATATCCATTTCCAATACGAGTGCGGGCCAGCAGTGCGCTTTCACGCTGTTCTGAATGGTTGTGATTTTTTATCACAACGTGTGGCGTCTCACAGTCGCGTCGCGTCTACTGTGGACAGACACACTTGAAGTCGCTGGAATTTTATCGCTTTGCGTGTAGTTAGGACACTGTGTAATATTGCTAAACGAGCTCCACTGTAAGACATCCATTTAGCTACTTCCGCAAACAACAAGTGACGTCGTTGACAGTTGAGTACTCTTCTGCGCATGCGGGTCACTTCTGGGTCATTTCACGTTCACACAGGAGATCACAAAAGGTCGCATTTAATTGGAAATGTGAACGGCCTTGCAAAAAAATCTAATTTTTCAAAAAATCGGAATTGAGCATTTAGCCCTGCAGTGTGAACTTAGCCTTAGAGATTGTGGCCCAACAACTGCTGTATCTTGTTTTAAAGTCGTAACTGCTTCATGTTTTAGTAACAGTTTCTTGTTGAATCCGGTGTCTGAACTCGCTAGATTACGATTGTCATTTTCAGGAACATAATCAAACATAAATTGTATCCATTGTTGTCGAAGTATAGCGTCCATGGGAAGCCCGAACACAGAAGACCTGACAGCTGCGTGAACAACACACTCGATGAGTCGACGTGCCTCAAAAATATGCTCATGCCATTTTCTGCATATTCTGAGGGAGGGGTTGATGCAAATATGTAGGTTAGTGACGTACCATAACCTAGCTGTAGTCCGAATCGAGTCGTTTTTGTAGGCATTTATACTTCCTGATTTTTAAAAGACGATATCTCTGCTTACACTGAACTTTCAGCGCTGCAACTTTGCAGATACTGTTCATGCACCAACAGCAACATTACACACTATTTAAAATGAAAAAAGTGAAATCGCAGTCAACCCCCCCTTTAAAGGTGCTCTAAGCGATGTCAGACATTTTTTAGGCCCAAACTTTTTTTGTCACATACAGCAAACATCTCCTCACAATCCGCTAGCTGCCTGTCCCCTAAATACACTGTAAAAAGCCAACACAGTCTCATGAAAATGCATATCAATACCACAAATGTCATTTCTCGTGGCATTTATACGCTGAAAAGTGCGTATCATATGCACGCGAAAAAACGCATACCATATACATGCAAAAACTGTTTTTGGCGTATAAATGCCACAAGAAATGACATTTGTGCTATAGATACGAACTTTCATGAGATCGGGCTAAAAAACAGGGTCTTTGCAGACAACCCAGGCTCCACAAATGGCAACAAAAACAAACTGCGGCAACCCGCTCCACAAAACGTGACAAATGTCAACAAGAAGTCATGTCACCCGGCATCGCTTAGAGCACCTTTAATTAAGAGCTACCCAATGTCATATTTTCTTTGTATTTGCTCTTCTCATAGTATATAAAGGACTTTTTTAACCAAACCATTGTCAGGCGTAATGGGTCAGGAGTGGATGAAGAGACTCTCACGCTTATGTATTCAGTCACTGTGTCTATATTTGCCATTGGAGGCCTGGTTGGCTCTCTCACAGTGGGAATGCAGGTTACCAGATTTGGGAGGTAGAGTCTGCAGTTTATACATAAATTACACTAAATACATTAGACTAAATACAGGCTAAAGTCTTATAGCTGCTTGAATGTTTTGCGCATTTTCTTAATTTGTAGGAAAGGGACACTGGTACACAGCACAGTTCTGGTGTTCATCGCTGGAGGGCTGATGGGTTTCAGCCGATTATGTGGATCTCCAGAGATGATCATCATTGGACGCTTCATTACAGGGATACATTCAGGTAATGAATTTCATTTAAGACCTTTAATGCCAAACATGAAAATTCTGTCATTTACCCTCATGCCAATTCCAAATCTATATGAATTTCTTTTTTTTTTTTGTGGGGGAATTTTTAATTTTTAACTAAATGTAGTCACCAAAACGGTTAACATTCTTCAGGACGTAATCAGGCCTAGGGTGCAATATCACCTTACCCCTCGAGAGCTGATCGAGTGTGCTCAGCCCCCAAACAAAGAACACTTGCAAAAATTTTGCGTCCATCTTCCCCAGGAATAGATCGACGGGACAGCGAGATATCTCCTAAACTTATCCTAAACTGCTGCTCTTAACAGACAGTGACAGAGTGTTTTGTATACAAAGTGACAGGCAAAGCGGCTTCCGAAGACAAGAAGCTGGTGACACTTTTGCGCTGGTGTTATGAACGGCATTGCATCACCTGACTTCGTACTTGGCCAATGGCTTGGCGTGTACTACACGTCACATGCCATTACACAGAGACTCTGGCTCATGCTGAAGACATTCGCATAGCTTCAACACCATGACGCAGTGTCGCTGTTCCCCTAGAAAGGAAACCTCTGACCTTCGTAAAAATGTACACTTGACTGTTTATGATTTGAATTTTCTCCTTAGATTTCTAGTGCCATCAGTAATTTTCATCTTTTGTATTTTTCTGCTGGATTGATATGTGCTCTTCTGCTGTGCTGCTGTAGGAATATCTCTCAGCGTTGTACCAATGTATCTGGGAGAAATTGCTCCAAAGAATCTCCGGGGCTTCCTGAGGGCTCGTGCCCAGCATCTTCATCTGTATAGGAGTGTTTATCGCTCAGATTTTAGGACTCCATGAGATCTTGGGCAAGGTTGTTCCTCTCTATTTCATTTTATGTTAAACAGAGCTGTTACTGCTTGAAGTCTTCTTATCATTATCATTTGGTTGTTCCACACAGGAAGAGCACTGGCCTCTGTTTCTCTCCCTAGTCGTGGTGCCTACATTCATTCAGCTCATGTTGTTGCCGTGGTTTCCAGAGAGTCCGAGATATCTGTTGATTGAAAAGCGAAACATTCATGCCACTATCACAGGTAAAGAGTTTTCTCACTTTAAGAAACAGTTCACCCAAATATCTAAATCATGGCTGCAGCCAGAATTGTATACTTCCCTACTATTTAGTAGCTGAAAAAGAGTAGTATGTCTGAATTCACACTATTCATAAGAAGGCGAAAAGTACTCTGATGACTTCTGCAGCTTCGGTCGAGATTCTGAAGTATGCAAACGAAGGACACTTTACTATCCCATGAGGCCATTAGAGAGGATTTGTGAATGACAGTGAAGTGAGACAATTGACACAATTGATGTCACATGACAATGAAAACATGAGGGATATTGTACTGTACATTCATGCTACACACATTCATATTATATAGAATGGTCATAAAGTAACTACAAATTCAAGAGAAGTGTCAGAAATATGAAATTTAGAATTTCAGATGCAATATGCAATTTCATGTTGTTCCAAATCTATATTACTTTCTTTCTTCTGAAACACAAAAGTTTTTTTTTTAGAATATAATAAAGGTTATCAGAGAATAACACATTTTTATCTCACAGATAGCTATTGTCTAAATTCAGAAGATTTATACAGCACATAAGTTGCCTGGATGAGTTTGATGATACCTTTGGTGCTTTTGTATCAGTGGTGCTCATTCATTGTTATTGCATGGAAAACACTGACCACTGCATCGTCTGTTGTGTCAAGTTTGAAACTAAAAATTACTTTTAAAAAAATTACTTTCTTAAAAAGATTTAAAAATTCTAGAAATTATTCTGAATGTTTCCTCTCACTTCACTGCATTAAAGCTGATTGAATTGTGTTGGAGGGATAAGTGACCAGACCAGGAGACTCTCATAAGGTTATAGTTATTGTCCTTACTGTAATCTCTTCAGATAATGGCGCCGTTACAAAGGCCCATCAGACAGCAGCTACCAGGTGGAGAACTTACTGAGAGCAAAGAATTTGACAGGACTAGAGAGAGAAGACATTTCCATACAGCATTATGATATATTCTGCACATTATTTAAGGAGATGATTTTGATAATGTCATCATGAAACAATGGAGCTCATAATGTTATGAGGCTTAAAGGGACATTTCACCCATTTGCATTAAGCTTTGTATCTTTAGAAACCCAGTCATATTTTTGAATGGTCATGGTTTACTCCCTTATTTTCCCCTGAGATGGGAGAAATAAGGATTTAAGTGTTTTACTTCCTGCTTATGACGTAAAAATTGTCATTTTGCGTCATAATAAGCAGGAAGTCATATTTCATTAAAAAGTCTAGACTGTAAGCAGAAGGGCTTAGAGAGTGAGAGACCCGCTGTTTTGAATGTCATTCAGCCGTACATGTCTGAATTGGAATATATAAATAGTCTCTGATCAGACCCAGATGACGAAGAGACTTCAGAAGAATAAACACAAATGAGAATGGACCAGTACGCAGTGTTGGGGAAGCTACTCTGAAACTGTAGTTTGACAAGCTACAAGCTACTCGTAAGTTAAAGTAGTTGAACTATAGTCAAATTACCCGTTTAGAAAAGTAGTTAGCTACACTACAAGTTACAATCAAAAAGTAGCTAGCTACATTGAAACTACTTTTGCTTTTTGAACAACGTATATCATAAAAAACTGAATAAGTGTCTGAGAAATGTTTTAAGTAAAATATTTAGTGTTTAAAACAAGGCAATGCCATTACGATTTCAAATAGTATTGTTTTATTACACACAACACTAAAATATCTCTGACTGTTTTTCAAAAGTGCAACAAATAGCCCACAACATTGCAAGAACGAAATATACATCCAACGTAAATTGCATGTAGAACATTTCTCAAAAATACTGATTGAACTTGGACAAATAAGGCCATGGGTAATTAACGTTCAGTTAGTAGTTAGCTACTGGAAAAGCTGCACTGTTTAAAAAGCAACTGAGCTACTGCCAAGCGACTGAAAAATGTAGTTAAGATAGTAGCTACGCTACTTGTAGTTAACTACTCCCCAACACTGCCAGTGATGTCTCGGTATGGTTATTTGATACATTCATGTACTTACTGTATAGAGTTGTAATCGTGTCCCCTTTGAAATTATGGATGTGCAACACACACAGACACACACAAACACTAATGTTGGCGCAATTTTTTTAAACTACATACACATACTGTGATAAAGTTTGCTACAGTACAAGCAAAATTACATTTATGCAAGGGACCTGTTGTGTCATGTTTACTTGTCATACAGGTGCTTCTGTGGCAAATGTGAGAAGATGGCTAACATTACAAGAACAAGAAAATATATGCAGTTTTTAATACAATATCTTTTAAATATATATGACTATTTGCTCAAAAAACAGTCATTGGATCGAAAACAGTAGACGACGATCCACAGTTGAGGATTAACTTTGAAGCAAGACCTGCTTTCAATAGAGAGCCTTAGTCCCGCCCTCCACTTCCGGCTAATGGGACCTTATTTCGGAAAAAATATGAATGGTAGTCAATGGCGAGAGACAACTTATCTTTTTATTCTGTCTGAACTGTGCCCTGAATTACACATATGATGTTTGTCAATTTAAAAGATAATTCTGAAAGTCAAAAACGTTCAGTTTGTCATAAAACATAAGAGCAACTTTTAGTTTTATGTGAAAATCGCTCAATGAGCTACATCTCCCAGGAAGCGAAACAACAAGCGAGATCCGCTGCTCGTGTGTGTGCAGTCTTGTACAAAACACTCAGGCATGACGGCGTAACGTTACGATTATAACGTAAGTCTATAGAAACAATGACAGACATTAGCCTCAGTAAAGTTAGCTTCATTCATTGAGAACATGTGTGCCTTTGGGGTTTGTAGTCTTTGTAATTACGTATTTTCACAGTCTTATACCTCAACGGTTTCACATCAAACTGTGACTTTCTTTACTTTAAAATGTATATTTTAAATTGACAAACATCATATGTGCAATTCAGGGCACAAATCAAACGAGATCAAAATATTTGTTGTTTCTCGCCATTGACAACCATACAATATTTTTCGAAATAAGGTCCCATGGTGGTCGACCGGAAGGGGAGGGTCTTAGGCTCTCTATTGACCCTCGTTCACAAAACAGTCAGTCAGAAATGATTTGCTCAAACATAAACTTATTTACAAAGGAAAGGCGCCACTTAAACTTCCAAAAATACAATACATACACTGTGTTTTCAGTGGCTCTGATGTCGGAAATAAGTGAAAACTACTATGTATGTCATTATTACATACCATCCCACAACAGAACACATAGGGGAGACATTAGACAGACGGCTGTCGTTGAAACAGTGGAGGATGGTATACTGATCACCGAAGGCAGGATCTATGCCACAACCACACTGTCAATCAAACCCCTTGCTCAATTTTACGTCACAAAGTGTTGAATCTTAGAACAGCTCAATCTGAGACAGTGCTAATGATTTATATGAGATTGTAAAAAAAACACTGGGTGGATTTTTAGCATTCTCAGGGTGGTTTTGCACACACACTGCCAACATGTTCAAACACCATGTAAAAGTGAATTTTCCATAATTGGTGCCCTTTAACATCATGTTGAGTTTCTAATTGAAGAATATCTTAAGATGCTGAAAATTCCAGCTTAAACCAGCATAGATTCCATGCTGGTCCAGGCTGGTTTATGCTGGTATTGTGTTGTTGGACCAGCATATTCATGCTGTTTTCAAGCAAAACGGAGTTGGTGAAGCTGGTTCACAGCTTAGTCTTGCAGGGTTGAGTGCAAGTAGGCTAGCATTGTTATACTTAGCAAAATACTCAGCAAAAGCGTTAAAGGTGCCATCTTGCATTTAAAATCGAATCATATTCCATATTCCATAACAGATGGGGGCAGTATACCTCCAGAAATTGAGTTGTGCCGCGGCCGCGCGCACTCTCACGTCTTCAAACAACACAAACAAGCTCTGTTTTGCTCTCTCTTTCTCCGCACATATTATTCAAATAATTTGACACCGATAGTAAAAGGTTGGAAGACCGCAGTTTCACATGGAGCATTTGAAGATTTTTAGAGATCAGTGACTCAATTAACCACATCTCAACACTAATGATGAAGACCGTCTCATAGACGCCTGTCTCAAAAACAAGCTGGTGCATTTCAACGATATGGGAAAATAAAAGCCTGGGCAATTATTTGAAGTTTATGGTATTCGTTTTGTTCATATTACACTTTTTTGTTAGTTTGAATTAATTTGACAGACAGCATTTGCTGATGTTGACCAAGCTAGCGCCATTCAGAACTGCCAACTCTCACAAAATCACTGTGAGACACGCAATTGACACTTAGCAAGCAGGTTAGTTAAGCGCTCACATTCTGTCAATTTTATTACGCAATTCTAACAATAAATACAGTTTTAGCGCTTGTACATGTTACACCACAGATCCTTTGCGCACGTGAACTGATCATCTCTACTAGCTAATGGAAAAAGAACACGAACACTGTTGAAAAAAACAGTATGCTACAACTTACCAAAATGTATTCCTCATGCATAATGTCGACCAATCATTTTTTGAACTCTTCCTTGAACTGAAATGTAGCAGTGGGCTAGCCTGGCAAACCAGACCTATCAAGATGTTAGGTCTGGGAACTAGCAATTGGCATACCTCAATCCGGGGGCGAGATAAAAGGTTGACTTTCAATATCCCTCTGCACGCCATAGGATAGCGCTAACCAACCAGAGCGATGATGGCTGTGGCTGAGTGAGTCCCATGCGTTTTCCCATGGTTTTCTCTCCAGCGGAGCAAGTTGATATATTAAACTTTTGCCTTATGCGGTCGTCAAAACTCTGAACACATCTTCCTTTTAAGAATGACTTAAGTTACGTTCTTAACTCCAAGTCATCCGAGTCGTGGCCAAAGCCGAATCGAAAAGACCGCTGTTCGCCAGCTGCGTCTTATTTGTTTTTAAGTAGCAGGGAAATCACCAATGGAAATCACGGCGCAGAACCATCACAACTCTGCCGTCATTGTGTTAAGCCTGCCCACCAACTCTATACACGATGTGATTGGCCAGACCAGAGTTTGGATTTTCCACTTCGAAAGCCAACGGAGAAGTTGCTAGACCACACTTTGCAGCAAAATAATTTTTGCTGCCGCTAGGTGCGTCTTAGATTTCTAGGCTCACAGTGGGCTGTATTTCCACACGACTGACATCAGGACAGGTACACACACACACAAGCTGGCACGACTAACTAGTGTACTGCAGTTTAGCTGGTGGTTATGTTGCCCGCCACATACCGCCTCCCATGGCCGAAACTGGTATTACGACACCTGCCGGGCTGGGGCTAGTAATTTAGCATGCTAATTTAGATTTATATCTCGGCAGCACTATAACTTTTCAGTTTTTTAATGACATCATTGCACTTATTTCTTCTCATTCTTTTGATGCGTGTAGCTCATTTTTTGGATATTTATACCTCAATTATTCCATATGGCACCTTTAACTTTTTTTATCTAAAAGCGAATTAGAAACACCACATAAATGTATTAACAACATGAACAACTTTATTTTCACCACAGGGGACTTTAAGCATACTTCTTTTTCACATGCGGATACTTGAGTCCAAAGTGATCTGTTATATTCTGCTGTTCTGATTCACTGGTGTTCTGAGATGATCTGATGAGCCAATACTCCTATATAATGATGCTCAGATTCTGATTCCTCTTTGCAGCACTGAAGTGGTACCGTACCAAGTCTAACATCCAGGCTGAGGTAGAGGAGATTCAGGAAGAGCAGCGCTCTTTATCCTCAATGGACACTGTCTCAGTATTGCAGCTCATCAGGGATCCCTCTGTTCGCTGGCAGCTTGTTACAGTCATTGTGGTCAATGCTGGTATGCAGCTGTCCGGAATCGGAATGCGGTGTGTTTTTAACAGTGGTACTGGGGATGACAATTACCATAAAATGGCAATGACATTATTTGAGATAATAAAATGGAACACCTGGTTTCTATTTCCAGATCTGGTTTTACACCAATACCATCTTTGAGAATGCCGGCATTCCTGCTCCTCAGATTCAGTACACAACCGTTGGCACTGGAGCCATCAGAGGTCATCGCTGGACTCATAGGGGTGAGAACATGTCAGAACTGATATCAAAGGCACACTGTAATTATTCAGGAAACCATGTTACATTGTTTTTTGCATTTGTGATTGTTCTGTACATACATTAGGTTCTATGCTAAGAGCATGGCAAATTTAACCTTTGATACTGGCTCCTAAATAACACGGGTAATTCATAATCTGATTATTCTTTGAATGTTGTCCAGTGCTTTACTATAGAGCGTGTGGGTAGGAGGCCTCTGATGATTGGTGGCTTCAGCTTTATGGGCTTGTGCTGTGCGGGAATCACTTTCTCCCTCATGTTACAGGTAATTATGATCACCAATATTTACTTGCTCACCTCAATGACCTCAATGATTTTTGACACTTCAGTATTATTAGTTAATAATTATAACTAATTCTATCTTAAAGGTACTTTCAGAAAATTTCAAAGTCTAGCATGATTTATCTTGTAAAAACACTTAAATAGTAAAACCTAAAATCACCTACAATGTGGGGATAAGTCAGCGGTCCCCACAAGGGAAATTGATTGATTAATTAATTAACATACTACATTTTTTGAAAATGTACAAATGCAGAAAATTTTTGGGTAGATTTAGGGGTAGGGTTAGTGTAAAGGGATAGAATACCGGTATACAGTTTGTACAGTATAAAAACCATTACGCCTATGGAGAGTCCCACAATGATAGCAAAACTGTTTGTGTGTGTCTGTTAAGTATAAGGGGTCTTATCAAGGGTCTTATAAGGGTCTTATCAAGCGAAACAATTAAAAAAATAACAAAGTTTTAGTTTTATAAGCTCAAATGGTTGCCTTGCTCTGTTCTGTGATGCACGTTCGTGACTCTCCTGTTCGAACTCGTTCATCAAAATGAGCAAATCTTTTTTCATGTCTTTTGGTTCATTCAAGGAAAGAAATGAACGAGTTTTGCTTGATAAGACCCTTATTCATCATCTGGAATCATTTAAAGCTCTTGTAACAGTTTTCAGTTTGCACTGAAACTGTCTTTTGGACCTTGAACATTTGGTTCCCATTGAAGTCCGTTATATGGAGAAAAATCCTGGAATGTTTTCATCAAAAACCTTTATTTCTTTTTGACTGAAAGATGGATGACATGGGGGTGAGTAAATTATCAGCAAAAGTTTTTTTTTTAAAGTGAACTACTCCTTTAAAGGCATGCAGGTCGATGTAATAGGCTATGTGCACAAGCGTAAGTTTCGAACTTCCGCTTTTGTCAGAAGTCGGCATATCAGTTGCCGGTTTGTCGACTGTTCATCCGCATCCGCTGTAAACAAACAATATAAGTGCTGCTTTTGTACGAAAATATAAGAGTAGTTAAACACATCTAAGTTTCTAGGAACTGTAGGTGGATCTATCAACTGAACGACCCGTTTCACACATACCCCGTTTGCAGTGTGTGTTGCGTGCAGGAGCAACGGGTGCTGCAGTGCTTTCACATATGATGCGTTTGCAGTGAAATCTCTGATCGCGGCTGTGCCACAAATGCATACTTACTATTTTATTTAAAATCCAGAAGTTTTGCTGCAACTTTTGTTTCAAAAAAAGTTGTCAGCATTACAATTTTCTTTCTACACACTCTTTAATGGACGTATGCACGTATGTAAGGGCTATTATTCCATGCTTTACTCATATTAAGTTGCTCAAGCAAGTGGTCAAATTTACTTTATTAAAATGGCAAATATTTTATATTAAAACTTCAAATTGACAAAAACAGCCGACTCACATGCCTTTTCTTTTGCATTTAAATAGCCCACAGATAGATCCTGCATGTCACAAAACTTGTTTTTCCACCTCCTTTCCGAATGATATGAGCGTTGTTCATTATGTTTTCTTGATTTCCCCCAATACTCCACAGTCTTCCGATGACTGTGAAAAATAGTAGTACTGGTATATTAAATGCATTTATGGTGAGTTACTACATTTTATTTAATGAAACGCATTTATGGTGAAATTACTACATTTTCAGGTCAATCTTTGTGCATTTTGACCACGAAACATGTCACTTTAATGCAGCACAGCAGAAATAGATTCGGTGCAGTGAACGATCGCTGCACTGCTGTTATATTATAGCATATGTGGATATATGCATCTCGCATCTGGAGTGGTGTGAAAAGTGAAAGCCCTAACCTGTTAACATGGTGCGATGAAGCACTGCTGTGTGCCACTCTGCTTGAGTCGCTAACAGCCATTTGAGCTTCCACTGCTTCCAAAAACACCAACCTTCGTGCGCAGTGGCTGCACAAAATAGATATTTAGCAGCAACACGAAAAAAAATAGTAAAAATGAGTAAGTATGCGTTTGTGGCACAGCCACGATAGAGATTCACTGCAAACGCATCATATGTGAAAGCACTGCAGCACCCGTTGCTCCTGCACCGCAACACACACTGCAAACGGGGTATGTGTGAAACGGACATTAGTTGATAGATCCACCTACAGTTCTTAGAAACTTAGATGTGTTTAACTACTCTTATTTTCGTACAACAGCAGCACTTATATTGTTTGTTTACAGCGGATGCGGATGAACAGTCGTAAACCGGAAACTGATATGCCGACTTCTGACAAAAGCGGAAGTTCGAAAACTACGCTTGTGCACATAACCAATTACACTATGATTCCAGGCAAAGGATTATGGGAAATGTAGTTCATGATGGAAATGCAAAGGAAATGGGAGAGTGCCCTCTGGTGGTCATAATAGACAATACCCCTGTCAGGCAGGTGAATATATTTTCAAAATGTAATTTATTCCTGTGATGGAAAAGCTCATTACTCAGGACATTGCAGTCTTTAGTTTCACATGATCATTCAGAATATAATTCTAAAATGCTAATTTGTAACATTTCTTGTTTGCCGATGTTGACCAATGAAATCAGTTGAGCTGCTTAATATTATTGTGAAAAACCATGATGGAAACAGCATTTAGTTGACATAATTATTTAATAATAATTTAAGTCTTTATTTTCGCTTTTCAGCTTAATGCATCATTTCTGAGAATTTAAAAAAATGTACCGACCTCAAGCTTTTGAATTTCTTTATATGTATTGATCTGCTGTACTTTTTGTCTTTTTTTTGTCTTTGGTTAGGCTCATTTACCCTTTATGAGGTACATCAGTGTGGCCTGTGTAGTTGGAATCATCGCTGGATTTCTGCATTGGGCCTGGTGAGGATCTCACTAAACAGGAATTTATCTTTTTCTCATTTTCATGCCTTCATATAGGCTACATCTTACTCTTAAAGGTTGCTCTTTATATTTGTTTACCGGTAGTTCTATTTATGGAATGAAACTAGCAGAATGAACTCTGTCAGACGTGGTTTAATGCACTTGTAAATAGATGTTATTGTTATTTACTGCTGCAGCTAATTATGCATATTCTAAAATAAAGCTAAGATTTGCTATGATCAAGCCTTTTATATGATAGACTAGTGTCACCTGCTGGTGAAGGAGTATATTTGTAAAATGTTTGCAAAAGAAGATGCTGAGTCATGTACCATGTATATGCTACATAACTCATCATATAGTTGTTTTTTATATGACTTCAAATATACATTTGATGCTATTATGTTTCCTCCTGCACAGCTGGTGTCCCATTCCTCATGACAGGAGAGCTCTTTAAACAATCCCATTCGACCTTCTGCCTACATTGTAGGAGGATTTCTCAACTGGATATCAAACTTCACTGTGGGATTTGTCTTTCCTTTCCTTCAGGTACGTCTTTTCTTTAGGGAGCTCGCTGTATATTGCGGACAGAATGCAGTTCACAATGTATTTGCAAATTATGTTGTCAGCATGCGAATTTGAGAAACAAGTTTATTGTTCATTTCCAGGTTAAAATGATAGATTTGAATCCCAGATTTGAATTGTATTTCAGATGTCAGCTGGAGCGTTCTGTTACCTGGTGTTCTGTGGTGTGTGTGTGGGGGTGGCAGCCTACGTCTACTTCATCATCCCTGAAACAAAGAACAAAACCTTTGTGGAGATCAGTGAGATGTTCGCCTCAAGAAACGGTTGTGAAACTGAAAACCAGCCGCTGGGAACCACTGACCATCTCAGGCTCAAAAAGATGAATGGGTATGGATCACTGGTGTCAGATGTGGAAAAAATGGACAGAATAGAGAAATAGTTGTGAAAAAAGAGGGCCGTATGCTGTGTTCTGGTGCTACAAAACAGTGTTCCAAGTGCTGTGAGAATGTGATGTTTTCATTTAAGAATTATTATTATGAGTATTTACTACAGGTATTTTGAAAGCACAGTAGGTTGTGTGATGATCAGAAAAACTTCCCACGTCTATCTGACAAAAATGGAGCCTCAATGGAAATCAACAACATCAGACATCGTTGCCTGACTGCTAGCCAAGTGTCAAAACTGCATAATGAGATGCATCCATATTTGACAGTTTGTTTGAAGATGTCATCAATTTATTGAACGCTACAAACTTGTGTTATTCTCCACATTTAATTTGAACTGCCTCTGAGCTTCATCAAACAAAGCTATTGTATACCTTGAGAAGAGCAAAAGTCACATGGACTACACTACTGTTCAAAAGTTTGGGATTGGACTTTTTTTTCTTAAACTGCAATTTATTTATTTATTCAAAATACGTTATATTGTAAAATATTATTACAATTTAAAATAACTGTTTTCTATTTTAATATATTTTAAAATGTAACTTCTTCCTGTGATGAATTTACAGCAGCCATTGCTAGTCTTCAGTGTCATGTGATCCTTTTGAAATCATTCCAATATGCTGATTTATATTCCTTAATAATAAACATTTCTTTTTGATAATGTTGAAAACAGTTGTGCTGCTTAATGTTTTTATGTAAAAGTTTTGCTGTCACTTTTGATTAAGTTAAAGGGATAGTTTGGCCAAAAATGATATTTAAACCATGCATTACTCACCCTCAAGCCGTTCGAGGTGCATATGTCAATCTAGTTTCAGACGAACACATTTTCAGTTATTTTAGAAAATGTCTTAGACCCTTTCAGTGGATATAATGTGAAGAAATGGGGTCCAGCTCCTTCAAGTCCCAAAAATGTGCATAACTCCTTCACAAAAGTCATCCATCCGGCTCCAGGGTGATAAACGAAGGCCTTCTGAGGGTTATCCATGTGGTATTGTTGTAAAAATATACATATTTAAAACTTAATAAATGAAAATATCTGATTTCCGGCAACGATCGTCGTGACGGTTCATATGCTACGTACGTTCACGGGTGATGGAAGTCGGCGTACGAGGTAGGTTCCTACACTACGTACGCCGACTTCATCACCCGTGAACGTACGGCTATCGTTGCCGGAAGTCAGATATTTTCATTTATAAAGTTTTAAATATGTATATTTTTATGACAATACCACACGGATTACCCTCAGAAGGCCTTCGTTTATCACCCTGGAGCCAGATGGATTACTTTTGTGAAGGATTTATGCACATTTTTGGGACTTGAAGGAGCTGGACCCCATTTCTTCACATTAAATCCACTGAAGGTCAGACAAACTGAAAATGTGTTTGTCTGAAACACGATTATCTCGAACGGCTTGAGGGTGAGTAATGCATGGTTTAAATATCATTTTTGGCCGAACTATCCCTGTAAAGGAATAGTTCACTTTGAAATTAAAGGGTAAGTTCACCCAAAAATTAAAATTGTGTCAGTATTTACTCACCCTCATGTTGTTCCAACCCGTAAGACCTTCGTTCATCTTCGGAACTCAAATTAAAATAATTAAATCTGAGCGCTGGATCACTCCTGCATACTAGTCCATAGGCTTCTTGAGGAATTGAAACTTGCTGGCCTCGAAAAGTTATTAAATACATCATTAAAGTAGTCCAAGTGACTACAGTGGCTCACTCTCGTTTATCAAATGACGAGGAAACTTTTTGTGCGCAAAAAACCAACAAAAATAACGACTTTATTTCAACTATTCATTTACTTCTCTCTCTGCCAGAATGAAAGCGAGGCTGTGAGGGATAGACATACATCTCTTCAATGGGCTGTACTGTTATTTAAAGGGGAAATGAAGCAGTGAATCAAGTTTCCTTGATTTACAAGATGGATTTTCAATATAATCAACAATTATATAAGAAACATGACAAATGTAAACATTTAGAAGAAAAAAGAAAAAAACTTTATATCTTTCACTGCCAGGGCGCCGCCATTGTGGAGTATTCTAACATGTGACGTCACGGGGTTGGTTGGCTCAGGCTCTATCCATAGACAGTGTTTTCGGATTGTTCTGCTCATGAAATACTGGAAAAAATATATTTCCAGGAAATGTCAGTTGACAAAAAACTCCTGACAATGTAAGCTGTGGAAAATTGTAAGTAATCTAGGAGCTTTATTCAGCTTTTTACAGCGGATGACATTGGAAACACGGTAAGTCTACCCCTCACAGCCTCACTTTCATACCTGTCATGGCGCTGCTCTGAATAAGGTCTTTAGTGAGCCTACGTGTGACGTAGCTCTACGCTATCACACTACGTTAACTGACTAGAGACTTCTAGAGAAGGAAGTGAATAGTTGAAATAAAGTCGTTATTTTTGTTTGTTTTTGTGCACAAAAAGTATTCTCGTTGCTTGATAAAGTTAAGATTGAGCCATTGTAGTCACTATTTTAACGATGTATTTAATAACTTTTCAAGGACAGCAAGTTTCAATTCCTCAAGAAGCCTATGGACTAGTATGGAGGAGTGATCCAGCTTTCAGATTTCATCAAACATATCTTAATTTGTTTTCCGAAGATGAACGAAGGTCGGGGTTGGAACAACATGAGGGTGAGTAAATACTGACAGAATTTTCTTTTTGGGTGAACTAACCCTTTAATTTTTGTTATGTTTTAGCTTACCTCAAGGCCATCCAAGATGTAGGTGTCTTTGTTTCCACAGTATTTACAATTTTGATATTTTTAGGTCAAACCGTTGTTGTCTGTCAGTCATATAATGCATATAATGTAATCCTCAAAGAGCATGCACAGTGAAGTCCAAATTAAACATGATTTAATGACTCGTAAATGTAAGTACACATTGATGGCCTAAGACACGAAACGAGTGGTTTGTGTGAGAAAACATACAGTATTTATTTCGTTTTTACCTCTTGTTATCACAGTCACGTACAAGTGATCTGAAAGTGAGGGCACTTCTGTCTGCGCAAGCGCTGGAAGCCCCGGAAGTGATCTCTCATTGTTTAGACAGAGATTTCTGAAGTGTTGCCCTTCACTGTGAAGATCTAAACATATTTAGATATACAGGAAATTGCAATGGAAGATGATTTCGATATATCAACAGACAACGTTGATTTTTTTTTTTCGCAACGGCGCAAGATATCACTTCTGGTGCTTGCGCAGACAGAAGCGCCCGTGCCTTCAGATCACTTGGATGTGGCTGTGATTGCAAGAGGTAAAAACGATGTAAATCCTGTTCGTTTTCTCACACAAACCGCTCGTTTCGTGTCTTAGGCCATCAATGTGTGCTTACATTTACAAGTCATTTAATTTGGACTTCTCTGTGCATGCTCTTTGAGGTGGACCCGATATACCTGCATTATATGACTGGCAGACAAGAACGGTTTAAAGACCCTAAAAATATCAAAATTGAAAATACTGTGGAAACAAAGACACCTACATTTTGGATGCCCTTGAGGAAAGGTAAAACATATCGAAAATGAATTTCAAAGTGAACTATCCCTTTAATGCATCCTTGCTCTTTGGAAAAGAGCACATGAGCTAAATTACAAATAACCAAAGAACTTGTCAAGTGCTTCTTATTTGGTTTGTATATTTAAAGATAAAGAGGATTTCTATTCGTCCTGCCTGTTGAAATCTGTGACCAGGCAGTTACAACATGGCTAAAAGTTTTAAAACTGAAAGTTTAACTGAAAGCTAAAAATTGTTATACCACTATCCATTCAGTAGTTTTTAATCGCAGCCTTATTAAAGTTAATGTGGTGCTCATGGCCAAGAAGTAAGATCAGCAGGTCATGATGTAACTGTGGCTGACAAACCTCTTGAATTTTTGGACCCGTGAAGACCTCTGGCGTGTAACCCTGCCCCTACCCCAGACCTAAACCTACCCGCGTCATCTAACTGACACTTTTCCTTAAGCGCCAGTTAGATGACGCCGTAGGATCACGTCATGTAACGGACGCTAAAAAGGGTGCCTAAAGCGTTGAATATTAAAGCATGATCATAAGGTGACGCCTTGGGGTGAGAATGCGTTGCAAATGCTCATATAGGCCTAATGTGATTTCAAAAGGTTAAACAAAAAAGCATTAGAAGGGGTATCCCTAGCTTGCGCATCAAAGGGTTAACAAAATAATTATAACCAAATTAGGACAATGCAAGTCAAATATCTGAAAAGCAGTATAAATGTATATGAATGTGAAACTACACACACACACACGTCTGGTTTACTATCTTTGTGGGGACTCTCCATAGGCGTAATGGTTTTTATACTGTACTAACTGTATATTCTAACCCCTTACTCTGACCCTACCCCTAAACCTAGCCCTCACAGGAAACATTCTGCATTTTTACATTTAAAAAAATAATAATTCTGTATGATTTATAGGCGTGTTTACCCATGGGGACCTCATTTTAGGTCCCCACAGCTGACATCGAGTCCCATGAGTCTGTGTGCTTTCAGGTTTAAGTCCCCACCGGGATAGAAAAACATGAACACACACACACACACACACACACACACATAAGTTATATATATATATATATATATATATATATATATATATATATATATATATATATATATATATATATATATATATATATATATATAAATTCTGCACTGTAATTGTCTGAAATGTTGTTTTCAATTATTAATACAACAACTGTTTATTTAATATTACATGTCATGTGACACTTTATTACTGAAAGACCACAGTTGACATGTGCAGGAAAAAAACAGCAGAGGGCGTCCAGGACATAAATATGACCAGTTGCCTAAAACTTGGGTCTTCCACATGTGAGGGACTCCCTCCTTAAAAAATTAAAGGAAGATGTAATACTATCTGAGAAAGAAAGTGTGATGATATAAAGACCACATGGTGTTTGTAAAATTTAATTACATTTATTTATATTATTTATTTATATAGTCAAAAATTGATAAAATATATATATATATATATATTATCTCAAAAATATGATCTGCAGTATTAGATGTATAAATTGGAAGAGAAACTGTTTGTTTTATTCAAATTTATAGAGATATAAACCACATTTTTGCTGGGCATCCCTTTGTGGCCCCTAGGGGTTCCTGGACACCATGCAGTTTAAAAACCTAAATGAGTTTTCAAATAATCTGTTAGGGCAAAAGAAAAAAGGTCTCTACCAAGGAGAGCTGTTATAATTATTTCCCTCAATTTATTTATTTATTTTTACATAGTCTATAAACATGCACACAAACTGAACTGAACAAGCCTCATGATCACGGGAAATCATTTTCCAGCACCCCAGGTGACAGGAATGGTAGAGTTGTCCTGATCACCTTGCACCATTGTGACCCTGGACCACAAAACTAGTCACATCCTGGGTCAATTATTTTTAAGTTGAGATTTATAAAGCTGAATAAATAAGCTCTCCATTGGTGTATGGTTTGTTACGATAGGACTTTTTGGCCGAGATCTGGAATCTGAGGGTGCAAAAAAATTGAAACATTGAGAAAATCGCCTTTAAAGTTGTCATTTTTTGTTCAATAGTGCTGCATTTACTCACAAAAATAAATGTTTTATAAATTTACTGTAGGAAATGTAGGCCATAAAAGAAAAAATTATAATTTTGACCCATACAATTTATTGTTGGCTATTGCCACAAATATAGGCTATAGCCATGCTATTTGTGACTGGTTTTGTGATCCAGGGACATCACTCTGAGATTTGGGTGGAGCATCCAAGCATCTCCTTCTGGGCTTTGAGTGACAGAGCGGCAGATACAGAGAGTGTTTGATGATCGATGAACACTCCTCTCAGTGCCACCCGAGACATGCAAGAACACACTGTCACTGACAGATTGTGTCAAGTGTCCACTAAGCTCTTATCACTTACATCAATCCATCCACCCTTCGCCCCTACTAAGCACATGTGTGCGCACACACACACACACAATTTCCCCAAATTCCCCACCTATTCACTGTCAAGAGTACCAGCACATACCAGTCAGATGCTTTCAACACTTGAAAAACTTGCCATGGAATTCGAGCTCTGTCTTATCTTTCCTGTATGGCACAGCATGTTTTTCATACCTGTCTAAGCTTCCTGTGACTCCAGACATTTCATCCACAGGAAACCCTGGAGAGCCAAGTCTTCTTTTTCATACAGTTAGGTATTTTTGTTGAAAAAAAAAAAAAGATTACTGCACACGGAATTATGTGTTCTGTTATTTGTGGATTATGATGTTTCTATGATAAATCTATCTATCTATCTATCTATCTATCTATCTATCTATCTATCTATCTATCTATCTATCTATCTATCTATCTATCTATCTATCTATCTATCTATCTATCTATCTATCTATCTATCTATCTATCTATCTATCTATCTATCTATCTATCTATCTATCTATCTATCTATCTATCTATCTATCTATCTATCTATCTATCTGTATCTATCTATCTATCTATCTATCTATCTATCTATCTATCTATCTATCTATCTATCTATCTATCTATCTATCTATCTATCTATCTATCTATCTATCTATCTATCTATCTATCTATCTATCTATCTATCTATCTATCTATCTATCTATCTATCTATCTATCTATCTATCTATCTATCTATCTATCTATCTATCTATCTATCTATCTATCTATCTATCTATCTATCTATCTATCTATCTATCTATCTATCTATCTATCTATTCTAATCTATCTAACATTCTCATAGTCTTGTGGTCCCAAGTCGGATGTTCCAAATCCGGTGGTCCCACAATCTCTATGCTTCCATATCTGGTGGTCACTAGTACTATGGTCCCAAGTCTGATGATCCCAAGTCCAGATGTCACAGCACTTCCAAGTCTGGTGGTCACTAATCCAATGGTCCAGTGATCTCACGCCCAGTGGCCGTCCTAAATCTGGTGGTCTCTCTGCTTCCAAGTCCAGTGGTCCCTAGTACAGTTATCCCAAGTCTGGTGGTTTTAGTGCTTCCAAGTCCAGTGGTCAATAGTATGGTGGCCCCAAGTCTGGTGATCCCAAATCCGGTGGTCCCAAGTCCGGAGGTCTCAGCACATCCAAGCACGATGGTCCCAAGTCTAAAGGTCTCAGCCCTTCAGAGTATGGTGGTCCCTAGTCAGATGATTCCAAGTCCAGTGGTCTCACGTCCAGTGAAGGTCCCAAGTCTGGTGGACTCTGTGTTTACAAGTCTAGTGGTCCCAAGTCTAGTGGTCTTAACGCTTCCAAGTCCAGTGGTCACTAGTACGGTGGCCTCACGTCCAGTGGACTCAAGTACAGTTGTCTCAAGTCCGGTTGTCCCAGATGTCCTTCCACTGTCATGGTGCTGCCTCTGATGGCAAGTGCCTCCGCACACACGTCTGCATCTCGGTACTCGTTCGGAACTCTCGACCTGTCCTGTGACTACCGAGGAGGTTGTATCTGTAACAAAACAGAACTGAAACACCATCATAACAGGACAATACCTGATAATGAACTGGGGTATATATCCATGAGAGGTAACAAGCTGAGGTAATGTCGCACAACTCCATAAAGGTTTTTATGCTATATTTAAAAGTTGCTCCTAAATATCTCAAATGACTGCAGTAGTCAGCTTGAGAAGATTAAATAATTTTACACACACTGGGTGTGGTCTTTATAAAGGAGCAAGATGACAAATTTAAAGGATGGAGTGAAGATGGGGTCAGAGGAACATGATTCTGCAGAGTTTGTGGTCCCCTAACAATCTTGTGGTTGTCTCCCACCCAGATGGGGGTCATGGTGTAAGCTGGGGTCAAATTTAACCCCCTTGCCACACACACTCATATACAGCTTTACCTCTGTGACAGACAGATGATTAGTTCTCCAGGCTGGCTGTGCAAAGAGGAGTCCTGTTTCCATGATGAAATAGCTGACTTTTACAGTGACTTTTACAGTTGCAGTGAGACCGATGCACCATGGGATATATATGGAGGACTGGGGATGCCAACAAACTAATGTCAAACAAAATACCAACCAAAACCACCAGATTTATCATGTCAGATCTCTGTGTATAAAAATTATTAGTAGCGTTCGTCCATTCATTCATGCATACATACTGGACATGCATACATCATACAAACATACTGTCCATACATACATACTGTACATACAATGATACATACATAGCCTATAAACAAATATACAAACATTCTGTACATATACTGTACATACATCATACAAACATACAAACATAATGTACGTATAAACAAACATACAAAACATTCTGTATATACATACATACAGTTCATACACACATACTGAAGTTTCATACATCTCAAGTTTCATAACGAGATATTTATGTCGTTAAAACAAGATATTATGTTGTTAAAACGAGATATTATGTCGTTAAAACAATCTCGTTATTACGACATAATTAAGGGGGAAAAATAATATGTATGTGGCAGCAATGCGTCACCGTACATACATACATACTCTACATTCATACATAAATACATACATACATGCTCCTAGTATTTATATGTCTGTTTCAGTTCTCATTTGTTGGTGCTCGTTAAAATTTGAAAGTTTGGTTATGGTTAATCCTTTGGTTTAGTATTTTGCATTTATCTTCTTCGTTTTGCCATTTACCTAGTACACCACACCTCTGCTAAACTATGAAAAATGTGTGTTTAAATGTTGAAAAATGTTGAAAAAACTTGTTTTAAGGGAGCACACGTTGGATCGTTGTGTGGGTGATGTTAAGGTTAAGAGAGAGAAGCTGCAGCAGGCTAAATCTCAGCATGGTAAAATAATTACGCCTGGCTTTGATGGGGACTAAACAAACACTACTGCTCTCAACACTGCCCTTTTTCCCCTCTCATCCTCTCCGCGATGAGTTCCCTCTGAAACACTGGCCAGCCGAATCCTTTCTGTTTTCTCGCTTTGTTTTGCATGTGAGTACACACACACACACACACACACACACACACACACACACACACACACACACACACACACACACACACACACACACACACACACACACACACACACACACACACACACACACACACACACACACACACACACACACACACACACACACACACACACACACACACACACACACACACACACACACACACACATATATATATATATATATATATATATATATATATATATATATATATATATATATACTGTATATGCTCTTTTTCCCTCTCTTGCACTTTTTTTCTGTAGAATCTCTGGAGACTTTTATGGAGAAGCAGGTGAGTCAGAACACAATTTTGCAGCTTCTCTGATCTGTGTTTCAAATTTGTAATTGACATTTGAGATCTCAAAATGTGAACAGTTGAATTCTGTGACATAATGTGGTACTTTAAATCCTCCAGCAAGCGTTCAGGGATTTTGATTGTTTCATTGTAAATGTGCTGGTGATTTTCTATTCTTTTAGTTTTAAAGGAGTAGTTCACTTAAAAAAAAAGCTTTTGCTGATAATTTACTCACCCCCATGTCATCCAAGATATCCATGATCGAGTCCAGACCAAACTTCCCATCCAAAAAATGTTGTGGGCGGAGTTTGGGCTGGCATCCAGGCTAACTTCAAAGGGCTTTAAACAACACCAGATGACAAAATAAGGGTCTTATCTAGCAAAACGATTGGTCATTTAAAAAATAAATAAACAAGTTTAAGTTTTATAAGCACAAATGCTCACCTTGCTCTGTTCTGTGATGAGCGTTCGTGACTCTCCTGTTCAAAATGAACAAATCTTTTTCGAGTCATGACCATCATTCATCATCTGGTGTCGTTTAAAGCCCTTTGAAGCTGCACTCAAACTCTCATTTGGACCTTGACCCGTTTGGTTCCCAATGAAGTCCATTATATGGAGAAAATCCTGGAATGTTTTCATCAAAAACCTTAATTTCTTTTCAACTGAAGAAAGAAAGAAGTGGACATCTTGGATTACATGGGGGTGAGTAAATTATTAGCAAATTTTTACAAAAAAGTGAACTACTCCTTTAAGTTGAATTAATATTAGCTATAACTGGGAGTATCTGGTCAGTTGGAACACAAGCCTACATAGATCAGTAGAGCTCTGATTCAAGTTTCCTATCAATCACCATATGTCTCTCAACACAAAGAATTCTGCCCCCAAAAAAGGTAGTTTAAAAGTCCAAGTATTAGGGTCAAAAGCGAGCCATTTCATCTTTGGCTTTCCGTCTTTCTTTTTTTGGGATGAAAGATGATATAGCAGGTAGTGACAGGGTAGCAGTGACCCTCTCCAGAGCGAATTCCGTTGTGGGAGGTAACACTCCCATATAGCTCCAAGGAAGATTTCAGCCATCTCTCCCCTTAACTTTGGACAGACCACAGTTTAGTAAGCCCAGTACCTTGTACATTTATATTCAGACCATATTTATTACACATAATATTGCAGGTTTTGAGCAAATGGGATTTCCACCACCATACCGTACTAAAGAAAGCTCTTTTGGGAGGGGTTTTCCTAGAAGTTCAAAACTCGGAAACATAATCGCACTAGAGGGTCTGATCGATGATGCACCTGGGACAAAAATGTTTAGGATTTAAAAATAATTTCTATCTCATCTTTCAGAGGCCTAAAGATGTTTTAGGAGCAGAGAGAGGGGGAATGAAAGAGGCTGGAAAAGCACAGATGGGAGGAGATGAAGAGCAGAAAGTCAAAGAGAGAGGACAAGTGAAATAAGACAGAGAGGGAGAGAAAAGGGGGGATGTGAAGACAGAAATGGAGAGGAGAGAGCTAGAAAGAGAGAGTTAAAGAACGGGAAAGAGGCAGAAAAGGCGAGTCTCTGAGGTCCACTGAATTTCCTCTCTTTCTTCTCGTCCCTTTTCAAGCCTCTTTCCCTCCCAGGTCTACACAGCTGTTTGGACACCAGGGGCCACTTTTCTGCACCCAGATGAAAAAGAGAAAGACTCAAAGCAAACTTGCAGGTAGGCCTGCAAAAGCAATCGCTTTTCTCCAGCCCAGAACAGAAAAACAGAAGAAAGGGGGAGCAAAAGGCACAAAAGTGTGTGTTTGCTTTAGTGTGAGAGTGTAAGTGCGTGCGTGAGGGAGACCACATGCACGCCCTGTACCAGGAATGATATCTGCTTTTATTGACTTTGTTAAACCATTCTCAATGCTACTTCCTATGTGTTTACAAGACAGTAAATCAGATCTCATTCAGTGGAATGGAGCGCCCATGTCAATGTTAAAAAAAAAAACCTTGGCGGGGAGGAGAGCCTCAACCTGAACTATCTGCTACCTTGGCCTGACTTAAAGATGCTGGCAGGATTCTGTTTGTTCACATTAATACATCTGGTGCTAATCATGAACTAACAATTAACAATGAACAATTAACTAAGCATAGTAAGATGATGATGGGCTGACTACATTATCTAGCTTATTACAAAGTCAATCATCAAATAAAATGAATGATAATTTCTGTAATTCCTAAATATTCCCTGTCTTAAAGCTTCCATTAAAAATATATATATATATATTGCACTGAAAAAAACTTTTAGCCTTGCAACAGGACCAATGATGTCACTGTTTGCCTATTGTTAAAGGACAAGTTCGGATGTTTTTTACACTTAAAGCTGCGGTTCGGCAACTATGGCTGATTGAGTGGACTTTGGCAACATTTTGAATGTTTACAACTCATATTTCCCTCCCCCACTATCAACGAATACCCTCCCACAGAGTTTGTGCTCGAGTGCGTGCGCACCAGGTTTTCTGTGAACGCAACCGTCTCATCAGAATTCATTAACACCATAGATTATTTGGAGGTATGCTGCTCTGGCTAATCTACCAATATATTGCAATTGCTAACTTCATTTATACCCTAAATGAGCTTACTTGGTTTGTTAGTGTTCCGCCATCACTCTTCCTTACTGCGCGAACTTCAGGCGTGTGCATGTGATTGTAACGTGTGCGAGGGGTGGCGTGTGCCCGATCTGTGATTGACAGTCAGATCTCACACACCCCTGGGCTGATTGGACACAGTTACAGTTTTTCTCAGTCGCTTTGGTGCATTTCTCACATCACTATTTACATTTGCACAACAGTTAGTTCAACCTCCACAACATTTTGTCATTTGTGCACAACATAGTAGCAGTTTCTCATTCCTTCCAACAAATTGCAAATGCTTTTGGACATGCATCAATTGCTTTCATACAACTCACTGCTGTTTTATAACATTATCATTTGCTTATGTCATATCAGTCCAAATTAACTGTACTTGTGAATGCTGAATAATCATTCCATATAAAACTAATAGTCCTCATTTCATTGCTTGAGTCATCACATACAAAAATGTTAAACTAGTTGTCAAAAGCAAATTTTACTTTTTCTATCTTAAAAAAAAACTTTTTTATCCTAAATTGAACAATTTCTCGCAGGTGAGCCTCAGCTTTCACTGATGAGAAGAGATGTGCATGAATGATTTACAGTATATGTATGTTGCATGTTCAGTTCCAATATGTACTGTGATATTGTTTACAGTTGTGCACCGATCTACCCAAAGGTAGTTTATGTTTGTTGTAAATAAGGGTGTATTTTTTTCTTTTGCACAATGCTCTGAACAAATTAGATTTGCAAAGACCATGCAGTAAAAATGTGAAACATACATATTCAGTGTCTTGTACTCAATTACTGTACCTCACTAAATACACTAATGTGAAACTTTACTGTAGTATTCAAATAGCTGTGCAAATAGTTTATAGGACTGTCTTGAGCATTTTCAGGTAGTGTCACCAAGATCTGACTTTTTTTGCATTGGCAAACACTTACGGAGTAAACTGTCATAATGAAAACATGACAAAGCCATTTGACTATCTTGTTCATAAACACTGGTGTTAGGACTTTTCATCTTGACGACACTGACACTTTCAATGACATGAATACTTGCTTTTGAGGAATGAGTTATCCATTTTGAGCAAGTGACACACTTTTGCAGGTTATCAACTAAGTTTTGCAATTTGTACTAATTGTTTTGAGAACTGCATTAACTGTTGTGCAAATGTAAATAGTGATGTGAGAAATGCACCAAAGCGACTGAGAAAAACTGTAACAGGGAGCGCTGGATTTTTGCAAAACAAATAACATGCTCCAGATGGAGTTAGAAGCTCGGGTTTTTTTTCTAAAACCACTTTATTTATGTTCTTATGTTGGATTATAGTGTTGATTTCACTGAATATGATAAAAAAAATGCCAACGGCAGCTTTAAAGCACTGTTTTAAGCACGGATTCAAATTTGGGCACTTGCTGCTGGGCCGAGAATTTTCGGTTTCTGTGGTGCATAGGTGTACTGGAACAATCTCCGCCGGAAAACGGAAATGGGGTTGTTTGTATTCTTCTGCATCTTCGGTATATTCAATGAAATGCCAGTGGTTTGCTTGCAATTGGCAAAGGAGCATTATCACCACCAATTGGGCGGGAGTGTCTATCATTCAAGTTCTCAATGGAAGAATGTATGGTTGTGAGGAAAAATAGGTCCACAGTTTTACAACTAATGGTAAAACACCTGTTGGAAAGCATCTTTGGCAGTGATTTTGGTGTGAGCATATCAGTGAACATGCCAGACCACTCTGCGAGTTTCACTTTTTTGTAAACTAAAGTTTAATGCGTTTTAGGAAGGATTGTGTGTGTGTGTGTGTGTGTGTGTGTGTGTGTGTGTGTGTGTGTGTGTGTGTGTGTGTGTGTGTGTGTGTGTGTGTGTGTGTGTGTGTGTGTGTGTGTGTGTGTGTGTGTGTGTGTGTGTGTGTGTGTGTGTGTGTGTGTGTGTGTGTGTGTGTGTGTGTGTGTGTGTGTGTGTGTGTGTGTGTGTGTGTGTGTGTGTGTGTGTGTGTGTGTGTGTGTGCAACCACAGAAACCGAAAATTCTAATCTAAAGCCATGCAAATTTCAATAGAATCTAATATAATTCAATAGAATTGAAATAGATGCAAGATCATGTCTGTGCATTTGTATAAAACAAGAGATTTGAGAAATATAAAGGTAAAAATATATATAAAAAATAAACCAATCAGGATCAGGAATTTCTATAGAGGCGTAATCTGCTTGTTAACAGGCCTACTGAAGTGTATTGAAATGCATAGCATTATTCAATATGTTGAAGTAATTTCAGGGCAGGGCAGGACATATCGAGCAGCTTCTCCCCTTTTTGAAAATAGCCAATGGCGTTTTATTTATATCATGGGTCGGCCAGAACACGTCGTGCTCGGCAAAGCCGCAGTTTCCTCCTAGTATCCTCCATATTGCTTAAAAATATGGCATTCTGTGCAGAATTCTAGTCTGATACGTTTTGTGGTCTGCGCCAACTTATGCAACTTGTGCATATGATCTGCTCTGTGCTATTGTGTCTCTGGACTGTGCGCTCTGTGACGGAACCAGACTTCATTCATCTGAATGAAAAGCATATTTACTCTGTCTGAATCATTCTCTATCCCCTATATAGTGCAATATGTGCCAATCACCATTTAGAAAATAGTAAGTGTGTAAAGAGTGACCGATTTCAGACAAAGCTTCAGCATCTATGTAGGGGGCGGGACACTTTTGAATATAGAAAGCATTTGATTGGACACAAAGTCTAATGAGAAGTTAAAGTGCACAGTGATGTCATCAAAATCGTTGGTTGCCATGGCGGAAGTAAAGACTGTAAGTTTTGAACGCTTATATCTTAAAAATGCTAATTTTATCATTGTTTTGGAGCACACTTCGCTTATCGATAACAGATAGGCTAACATATTTATACTAAAAGCCAAAAAAAAAAAAAAATCCTTTTGATTTCATGACCAAACACAGAAGCCAAAAGCAAACAACAAAGGGTGCTGATATACACTTACGGTGTGCTGTAATTGGCTACTCCTTAAAAAATCATTAATACTAACCTTTATCAATTGAATTCAATTAAAAATAGTACAATAATGGCAAATGTTTATCTCCATAGGCCTACTCAATGTCGCTTCAAAAACTCAGGCTCCGTTCACTCCCATTATACAATCTTGGAAGAGCCAGGATATTTTTTTAATATAACTGAGGGTGAGTAAAGTATGGGATCGTTAAAATTTTTGGGTGAACTATTGATTGGATTGTTGATTGATTGATTGATTGTCTAATTGCTGTGATCTGATGTGAGTAATGTTGCTGGATAAAAGGGATTATTGTCCAATATTATGAGGGGGAGATGAACTTTGGATTAAAGATTTTGAGGGCACATTCATTTAAAAAATAAATAAATAATGTGTTATAATATGTTATATATGTTATATTATATACATTTGATTTCCATGAAATCAAAACTATTTTTTTTTACAAATATTTTGATTTCATGGACACTTTAACAAATTGAACATCATTGCAAAGTGTTACTGAGATCCCTAATCTGCACTGCCCTTGAAAAGTAAATTAAGAAAATTAAATGTAGTAGCCCTATTCACCGTCTAGTTGCAATTATGGGATGTCAATAACTGCTACTATAACCTGTAACCAGTAAGGCACCAAACACAATTTTGAAACATTTTGAAGACTATTCCCTTAGATTAGCTTGTGCTAAAAGCATTAAAACATGTCTGCAGGCAGTACAATCACGGCTGGATTCAGTGTGTCTCTGACAGCATGTATAATCCAAAGGCATATATTGTGATAAGTGTTACTGGATGGCACCTGTTTAATCTGCTTCCAACTTTGTTTCCACGTTGAAGGCACATTCCGTTTTACTTTCTTCCATGGTGTCTACCTTTCCACCACTCTCTCTTTAATGGTTTGTATTTTTATGCTTGGCATGGAGTGAATAATATTTTACTTAATGGAGTGGGCTCATATTAGCTGCTTCAGACATTTACTCATTCCCCTCTCCCTCTAAGAATAACCAGAGATCCGTGTGCCAGAGTTCTTGTTTCACTCTGTCTCTCTATTTTATTTTCCTGCTGCTATTTAGAAGGACATGGACAATGTTTGGAAGAGCATCAACAACTCACTGACAAAATGGCAGATGGCAGACCTGGACCAGACCTGGTTAAGTTTGAATTAAAACATGGCTGTGATATTAAAATGTACGGTCGGGTTCCCACAAACTTGACAAAAGCATGAGTCTTGGTTAACCACTGCTGAATTATTTTGGCTGTTTGACCACAGAGAAGATAGAGTGAGGGAGAACAAGAAAGAAAACAAGCTTCTCACCCTGAACAGATTGTTGTAGAGGGTGTTTAAAAGCTGAGAAAAAAACAGGGTCAAATAAAGGAGACGATGTTTTGTTATATATACAAATTACGAAATGTACTATTGAATGAGGTATGCTTTTATGTGCACTGCACTGTCAATGTTTCTAACAGGAAAATGAACATACTGAATTAAGGTCTCAAAAGCCAAGAAAAGCAGAGAATGTTATACCAATTGTGAATACACTGCATATGGTTCAGCAAAGACACAGGGATGAGTGAGTACAGGAATACTGCTGCAATGATAAGTTTATTGAACCAACAGCAGGACTACAACAAGGCAGGTGAATAGTTGCTTGAATCATGGAGTGACCAAACTTAATGATTTCTTGATTGTTAATCTTATCTGTTCCAGGCGGAGAATAAGCAGGTGGAAAGTTGACGAGAAATAGGTGTGCATTATCAGGTGACAGGGAGGATTATGGGGAATGTAGTTTGTGACATATATTTTAAAAGTACTACATCAGTTCCATAATGATGAGTCAAGTCAGTGAATCTAGAATAAATTTGGTTTGGGGTGCTAGGTTTTATGACACGATTTAAGGGTGAAAGTCAAAATTGTTTTGTTAAAAAAAAGTAAAGTAAATAGTAATGGGATTATATCTGAAATGTCTTTTAAAAATCATTTTGCACAGCTAAGAAACTAAGAAATGTATGCTATATTGTCAATATATATGTAAGCAATAAGCCACGAGAGGCTGTGCTGTATCGTGAATAAGTAACGGCTGAAGGGAGTTGTTAGGCATGACGCAAAGCGGACCGAAACATTTCACTGCCCATTGGGTTTGCCGCACGGTATTTTTTTTCATTACGAGTTTTCTTGAATGTGTCAATGATACATTTCAGCACTTCAGCATGAGGTTTCGTATTTGTAGAAGTCTCTCCAAATTGTTCCTCAAAACACTTATCCATCATCATGCCACCTAGTAAATCGAAATGTACTTTTTATTTACATTTTAGCCTTTTTAATTCTTAAGTTTTTTTTTCAATGTTTAGCCTATGTTGAAATGTGTGGTTGCTAAGGGTGTTGCTAAGGGTGCAGTGATAAATAGCTGTGTTATAGCTTGAATAAAGCACAGCTATTGACCAATCAGAATCAAGGATTGTAACTAACCGTTTTATAAATATTATTATCTATATTATAAAATAATATATTATCAAGGTTTTTATATGATAACTAAATAATTTAACACTTTCACAGTGAGGTTGTTACGTAAAATATAGATGGATGCAATTGCAAGTAAAAATGTCTTTTTATTGAGTAAATGGTAGTCCAGAATCTGGTTTGACATTTTTGGAACCCAGGATAAAAAATCAAATTGTCCAAAAAAAGTACCCACTGAGCCTGTCTGAAGTTGAGTCTTTTGGTAGACCTGATATATTCCAGGTTCTCATCCCGGTAGGACAAAAACGCACAGGGGTGCATCTTGTTGTCCGGGGAAGAACTTTGAGACAGAACTGTACCTACCCCCACCTCTGACGCATCGACCACCACCACAAACTGACGGGAGGGATCAGGGGCTATAAGAATAGGGGCCGAAACAAAGCGGCTCTTAAGTTTGGGGACCACCTAAACGTTGTTCTGGGAGAGGTCAAGGCAGTCTGAGGCCACGTTTACACAAAGCCGGGTATTTAGAAAAATGGGTATTTCCCCCGCCTCCGTTTTCAATAATAACATCGTGCACATACCCGCATAAATACGCAGTTGAGCGCCATCATAACTATGCCAAACCTATGGGCGGCAGTGTGGGGAGAAGGATTAAACCACACAAGCCATTCAGAATCCTCAGAATCGACAAGAGAGAACCTAAAACCCAGTTTCTCCCAGTTGACACGACAACACATAAACAGCGTTTTCAGAAATCTCCTCTTTGGTCGGAAGTTTTTAGAAATAATAATTTTCTGTGATAAAAACTGTGTTTTCGTGTAAATGACAGGCCTAACCTCAGGGAAATTTCTGTGTTTGTTCCCTTCATGTAAACAGGGCCTGGGGAGTAGTTAGTTAGCTGATGTTGCAAATTAAACGCGGTCAAAATTGGTGAATCCCAAAAAACCTCTGTAGGGCCTTTCAGGAATCTGGGCTTGGCCAATCTACCATAGCCTTAACCTTGTCGGGGTCCATACGTACTCCCTCAGACAAGATAATTTATCCTAGAAAAGAAACAGAGTGTGCATTAAAAACACGTTTCTCTGACTTGACAAAAAGCCCATTCTCTAACAGGCTCTGAAGCACTCGTCTGACATGCTGAACGTGTTCCTGAAGAGAAGATGAAAAAATCAATATGTCATCCAGATGGACATCTATGAACTGATCTACCATATATCTTTGCACGTCACATGCTTGGAAAACCGCCGGGGAGTTGGACAGCCGAAAGGCAAGACCAAGTATTCAAAGTGCTCCTTGAGGGTGTTCAAGGCAGTTTTCCATTCATCCCCTTCTGAATGCGAAACAAATGATAGACGTTACATGAATCCAATTTTGTGAAAATGGATGCTCCCTGCAACCTCTCGAAAGCTGAAGACATAAATGGCAAGGGATAGATATTCTTTACCGCCATGTTGTTCAGGATCTTGGCAATCAATACAAGGTCGCAGGGAACCATCCTTCTTCCCCACAAAAAAGAACCCCAACCCCATGGAGAAGAGGAAGGCTGGATGAATCCCGCTGCCAGAGAATCAAAAATATATTTCTCCATGGCCTCCCTCTCAGGAATTGAACGAGAGTAAAGTTTGCCCTTAGGCGGATAAATAAATTAGTCTGGCAATAGATCTATGGCACAGTCATTGGGACGATGTAGAGGAAGAGAAGCAGCACGGGACTTCTTGAACGCTTCCTTAAGATCGAGGTACCCCAAGGGCACGTTTGATAAACTCGCTGCCTTCTCCTGTAACACAGAACCAGACACAGACAGACAAGCAGACACAAGACAGGACTCATTACAATGTTCACTCCACATAGAGATAGAGAGTTCAAGCCCCAATCCACTCTAGGATTGTGCCGCACCAGCCAAGGATGGCCCAAAACTACGGGTGCCAAAGGTGAGTCCATTCGGAGAAATGTGATCTTCTCAGTGTGGTTGACCGTAATGAGGGTTATGGGACCAGTGAGCAATAAACTGGGGAGTTCTTGTCCATTGAGAGCATTTACAGAGATATGATGGGTGAGTGGTGTAGTGGGGAGCTGAAACTTGTAGGCGAAGTGAAGGTCCATGAAATTACCTTTAGCTCTGGAATCCAGCGAGGCTTGGTAGGTGTGAGTGTGGTTGGCCCATCTCAGTCTTACCAGAAGGAGAGTTGATGGTAAGGACTTCTCAGCGGAGATCCCACCAGATAGTACCCTCTTCATTACTATTGAGCTTGCTCTTCTACCAAACATGTAATGTCTTTTAGAGTTCTCAACGGGTCGGGTCGGACCCGACAAACCCGACGGGACCCGCGGGTTCGGGCCGGGTTCGGGGTCGAAAATATAAGCAAATGACTCGGGTTCGGAGTCGGACCTCGGGCTTAATCTTTTCCACCCAGTAAAAAAACAAACAAATTATTATAATCATCGCTGCTGTTCACCGTAAAGAAAGTCTGGCTGCTGCGTGCAAAGTCCAGTCGCGGGTGGCTGGCAGAGAGGAGAACACGCCTCAGTCTATCCACTGTGGACGCACTGATCTTCCTCCACGATGCCTATTATAAGCATATGATTATGTTTGTAGGCTAGGTCTATTTTGTTTCAAAACTCGTAGCCCGCCTGCTGGTTTCGAAACGCGGTCGGAAGACTAGGAAAAGGAAAAGAGAATCTGACTGCGTGAGAAACCTGACAGGAGTCCCGCTCTCGGTCGAGCTTTATACTCATTGGCGCGAGCTCAAAAGCAGCACTGGATGCAACGGTGATGCTGACCTGGCGATCTTGTTGATGGACTAGTAAGTCAACCTTTCTAAGTTTGTGCTCATTTTATTTTGTGATTTCACCGGAATGAATAGACGCTGCAACGGCAATAGACTGTACTAGAACGCGTGCGCGTCCGAGTCGGGCCGCGGGCGGGTTCGGGCGGATAATTCATGTTGATGTGTCGGGTTACATCGGGTCGGGCTTCAAAAGCCATGGGCCAGGTCGGGTCGGGTAATAATTTTCAGGCCCGTTGGAGAACTCTAATGTCTTTGCCCCCACAGTACAGACAAAGTCCCCGGGATCTACGCCTCTCTCTTCCAGGGAAAGCCGAGCCCTCCCCACCTGCATGGGCGTGTGATCGATGACGGGACCGACCATGTTCTCCTTGCTGGCCAACCGACCCTCGGTACCTCGGAAGTGTGGATAGGGAGAGTGTATTGCTCAATGCGGTTGAGGCGAGCATCTACTCGTAATGCCAGATCAATAAGTCCATTGAGATTCTGGGGAGGGTCCAGGATATATATTTCTCTTTAAACACGGTCGGCCAGCCCATGCAGGAACATATCCCACTGCACCTCCTCGTTCCACTTGCACTCTGCCCCCAATGTGCACAACTCGATGGAGTAATCAGCGACAGAACGATCACCTTGTCTGAGATCTGCGAGCAGTCTGGCAGCTTCCTTGCCTGCCACCGCACAGTCAAAAGCTATTCTCTTCTCTCGGCGGCAAGTGCCTGGAACGAATCACAGCATGAGTCTTGATTCTCCCACACCGCCTTTCCTCATAATGCCACTTGACCTGTGAGCAGAGTGAGTACAAACGCTTCCTGGGAATCCTCTCTGTAAAGTCCTGGGCTGTAAGGAGAAATGTATTGAACACCTGGTAAGAAAGGCTCTGCAAAAATTAGGCTCACCAGCATAGCTCTCAGGAACAGGTTGGCATGGCTCAGGTCGATTACTCGGCTTGTGTGGGGGGAAATGGCGGTGTGGGTGGCGCAGTGGGTTTTTTCAGGAGTTGGACTTGCTGGGAGAGCTTACACCTGCGTCACGAGCGCTTGAACAATGCGCCATGTGCCGGTAATGCTCTCCTGCTTCTGGTCCATGTGAGAGATACTGTGATTTATGAACTTGGTCAATGAAACAGAACTTGCTGCATCCATGACGGGGTCAGATCGTTATGTTACGTAAAATATAGACAGATGTAATTGCAAGTAAAAGATTCTTAATTGAGTAAATGGTAGTCCAGAGCATGATGCAGATGGCAGCAGGAGAACGATGACGCAGGGATTTCGATGGGCAATCCGGGAAGTGCTGAGTGGTGAAATCCAGGAGTTTGTGAGAGAACCGGAGAAGCACAAATCCAGAAAACAGGAACACGAGGAGAAATGAGAACAGGCTCCAACAACGATTTGATAAACACAAGACGAAAGACAAGGTGTTAAATCTGGCTAGATGGGATGCAGCTGGCGTTGATGAGGGAATCAATAATCAGCGGTAGCGCCCACGTGAAACAATCAGTGCGAACACACACGCACGCACAAACACACATACACGCACATGCACACACACACACACAAGACATGAGTAAGACAGTGAATCTAGCAATCATGACAGAGGTTTGTTCTTTTGTTGTGCACTTTATACTGTTTGTCTTTTGATCAATGTATGAATAGAAGCCTAAATTAAATGTGTTCATAATATAAAGCGATCATGTCTCTTCATAAGACTTGGACTAAGCCACTCGATTGATGAATGCACAAAAAAGATGAATATCAGAAATATTTTCATAAGTGTTTCGAAGCTGAATGTAAGCTTAGGGCTTCGAAGAACATGAGGGGGAGTAAAACAATGACAGAATCCTATTCCTTTTACAGATACAACTTTTGCTTTTAAAAATGTATTAGTAAATGTTGGAATTATTAAAATTAATAAATGCTGTATAAGTATTGTCCATTGTAAGTTGATACCTTATTGTAATGTGTTAGTGATTAATTGAATGAAATTGAATAAAGACATTTGTCATCTAAGAAATTTTGGCCATGTACAGTCACACAATGTGGCTGTAGAGAGAGCATGATGATGAAGAATTTAACAAAAACAGTCTTTAATCAAAAATCCAACAACAGAACACGCAGGAGATTACAGGAGAAAGCTTAGCAAAACAACCACCTATAACCTAGATAAAAATCAACACCAAACAAAGAACTGTGAGGACTGAAGGCTTAAATACAGAGGGGAGGTTAAAGCTATAGTATATGATCTTAAAAATTGCCGAACGCCAGGCGGAGTTCAAGTGAAGCTGGTGATTGGATGAGAGCAGTTGACCAATGAAAGCTGTCTGGCGGGACAGCTTACATTGGTCACTTCTCTGCGGCTGTACACCCAATAGAGTGAATTGATTTTTTTCATTCTTTTTTCTATTCATATTGTTAGGATTGTACTATAGAACCATAACCAGCATCTAAACGAGGACATTAATAATGAACAATCTTTGAAATCATATAGGCTTACCTAGCTTTAACCAACGGAATCTGAAATAAGTGTGTAACAATCAGTAACCAAGGAAACTAACTATAATGGGGAACAAAGGAAACAGGTACAGGAACTAAAATTAAATCAAAACAGATCGATGTGACAGTAACAAAGTTGAATAAAGGTAATCACACAAAATATATTTTCATTTATACTCCAAAGTTTCTATTCTCATAAATAAGCATATTCTAACCATGTTTTCAATCAAAAGACTTCCATTGCTTTCAGTAAAATACTCTTTACTTTGACTCTTCTCTTAAAAATAAAAATAAATCCAAGATAGGACATGGACAAAAGTTTTAAACACTCAAATCCAGTGTAAAATCTGAGAAAGGACCTGACTAACTAGTGCACTGAATCATTCCATGTGGCAAAATCACTTGTGGCCGTCTCCCTCTGGAACTAATCAATCAGGTACATTCTCACCCTCTAAGCCAGCACATAGGCTGATATGAGTAATTTATGGGACAGAATTAAACCAATACCAATAATGACATTTTCTATGCTGCTTAGCAGCTGTTTTGTCGTTCTTATGAGTGCTCAAAGGTGTGAAAATCCTTCTTTTGGGGGGTTTGAGTCATGCATGGGAATTATAGTCTCAGAGATTGGTGGAACTTGCAGTGATCCGTGTTATGGTCATTGCAGGATATGAGTGTATTAAAGGCAAAAGTAAAGCCTTTATTTTAAAGAAAGAAAGAAAGAAAAAAAACACTATAGCAGATAAAGACATCTCAATATGCAATTGATATATGCCAGTGGTTTCTAGTCCAATAATCCAGGGCCATTACATCTTTGTGACACCATCAGCATTGCACAATGACATTTAGTGTATGCTGAATGAAGCATAATATGACCTTGAAATATTACATTATCACAAATATAGGCTGCAGACTAAGACTTAAATTTGGTGGATCTAATGTATCACAGTTAACTAAGCTGTAGTACTGACAGCACATGTCTATTAGATGTTATAAAAATCTGAAGTCCAGTACTCTCATGGAGCGTATATTACTTACACATGTATGTGTGAGTGAAAAAAGAAAACTGGGGTCACCACAAAGGCACATGAAGTAAAGTCTTACAGGCAGCCAGGGTATAGACTAATGTAGTTGTATATGTTATGCAGTGCATACCAGAATCTTTGCAATTTTTCTTTTTCCTTGTGGGAGAATTTTTCTCCTAAAAAAAAAACTTTCAGAGACTAGTTTATATATTTCTTCAGGGAGATGTACTTAAACCAGTTAAGACCGTGCTAAATTATTTATTTTTTATATAGCTTGTGTAAAATATATAATGAGCATTGAGTCTGTCATGATTTTGCAGGTAATGTTAAAATGCATGTAACAAACCATTTCAAAAAAGTGCATATTTTTAATGATAAAGAGGTGACAATGTGGGTTAACAGGTTATTTTGTGTAAGTGCTGTTAACCCTTTTAATCCCTCTTTTCCCTAACTAAGAAAGCAAGGATGTTACTTATTAGATAGTTCAGTACAAACGTCATGACTTTTCTAATAATAATAATAAAAAAGTAAAAATATAGGCTATGTTTTTTTTTTGGCTATTGCAAATGAAAACTTATTACAATTTATGTAACAGTCTTTTTTATTACTGTGATATTTCTAGAAGAAAAGTTTCTTTTTTTATCTAATGTTATACTTTTAAAACGAGAGCCTATATTTTAAATACATCTGTTATTCAAAATGGGGCTCGGACTTTGATTTCATGATGTGTATGAGACAGAACAAACATAGTGCTAGACCAGTTATATATCATAAAGTATAGCCTAGGCTAAATAGTTGTGATTATTATATGTTTTGTACACCTTATTTTATACTTTTGACACAAACTCTTGTTTAAAATGGCCAACATAAACTCGTTTTAGATAAATCTAATTCCAACGTGCCAGGTTAAATTATGTTCTTTGTATTAGCCCATGCTAATTAGCCTATAACCATGTTTTTCTTAATATAATTCTTATCTAAAAAACATAATCAATTCATTACATTTTCAAACCAAAACCTAATTTGCTTAAGATAATCGCCAATAAACGACATAAACTTGCATTTTTCATTGTTCATAAAATTGTGAGTAAAAATTGGATTCAGGTTTTGTGACTGTATCTTTAGCTGGATAGCATAAACTCTTCTTGTAATGATTCAGGCTAAACGAATGTCTTTGAAGGAGTTTAAATGTTGACGAGTGGGATGGCGCTTCAGCCAAAAGGTAACGCACGTGAAGAGTGGGTTTGACATTGAGAGTTTGAAAGTGGAGACCGACACAGTGAGGCTGCTCTCAGCCTCTCGTCAGGGAAACATAGCCTAGTACTTTATCAACCCGAATGTGACTTATTCCAGTGACATTTAGGCTAGCAGTACAGAACTGGAGATACCGTGTGGAAACATAGTCTCAACATGGGCGCGCACACGCTGCCGGATCTTGTCGGTGACTTTCAATGAAGAATGTTTTATTTTTCGTTTCTTCGCTGTAATTGGATATCGACCATGAATTATGTTTGTGAAAACAGTTGTAATGTGCTTGAACTTTCAGGAATAATTGCTTGAAGGATTCGTTTGACATGGACTCAGTGGATAAATAAATCATCATTCTGTCGATACCAAAAGGTTATATTTTGTCTCGTCACTCAGTTTATTTACTGTCATTTTTGCTGAAAGCCCAATGGACCGAGCATCTCCACACTATAAAATACACGCACAGAGGAATTAATGAAGAACTTATCGTTTGGGATAAAAATCAAACAGGGTTTGGAAATCTCACAATGAGGCTGAAATCATCGAGGTTAGGTTACCTGTAAGTAGGCTACAATACTTAATATAGACGTGTCATTGCTAAACTGTTATTTTTATATTTTGAAACATGATAATAATAATCCACTTTTTTTGTATTTCAGATTCCTTCAATTCACGACTCTGTGTTTTTACACGCAGGTAAGTTTTCTGCATTGTAGGCTAAGTGTTCTCAAACAAGTATCTCAAATATGTATTCACTGGTGAGAAACTTCAATATGGTAACATTGGTTTAACCAAAATGACCTTCATGGGTGAAATGACCTGTAGTTGTAAGTGTCTCTGTAAAAAAAAAAAAATAAATAAATTAATAATAATAATAATAAAATAAAGTAAAAGTAAAATGTTTAGATCTGGTTTATAATTGTAGGTGTTAGTGGATGTTAAATGACAGTTTCAAGTGAATGAGCATGCGGTTTTGTTTACTTTGATATACAACATCCACATACACTTCTTACCTATAGCCTACATGTTAAAAAATAAAAATAAATATCACTGGGAGGGTTGTATGCACATTATGACTTTGCATGACTTTCCAGTGTTTTCTATTAGACCCACAAAGACAGGTGTGACTCTTCGTTGACAAACACACTCTTCATTTTTAGAGATGTAAGCGTATATTTCAAAATTTGTTTCAATGTGCTGTTTTTAAATATGTTTATTTTATGTTTAATATTTTCAAATTAATTGGGTGGGGTGATCATGCAAGAGCAATACTAAATATTTTGAACAGGAATGTTTGGATACCACAATAAATGCACAAAATATAACCCTTAAAATAATTTTCACCCCATCCTGTTGTAGATTTAGTTTGCAACAGCAACACTTTTTGTGCCTGACATTAATGTTTATACATTATAAATAATTCATAGAGTTATACATTTCTTTAACTTGTGTAGGTAAATGGGAAAAATATGTCAAAGTTTTAGTCACACAATGCAAAACAAAACAGTCACAGACATTGAAACAAAAAAATGTTACAACACTACTCCATCTCCCCTACGAATATTTTTCAAATATTTAAAACATCAGCAAGACACACTGAAAACGATAAGTACTTTACGCACATTAATCCTGTGATGTTATGTGTGTGTAGTAAATGTGTTATGACCGTGAAAACAACTCATTATTAATAGAGTCATTGGCAAATTGTCAAACATCTTGAAAAGGCGTAAACCCCTCACTTTAAATGTAATGGCTCTAACATGTGGGCAAGGCACATGGCTGACTTACAAAAGAAAATCATTATGGGAAAAAACCCAGAGACAGGGGTGAAAGATCAGTGTTGGTAGAAACGAACCCTCATTGGTATGTCATCTAGAGTGTGGACAGCACACTTGCCCTGAGAATGCCAACCATTTTGAGTCATTATTTCATATCATTATTTGAATCCGTTGAGAAATACTTGATTGTACTTAAGACTAAGAGTGCAGTCTATAATGTTTCATTGTTCTAATATAGCCTACACAATGAATCAATAATCTTAATATAGTTCTTCTGTTTAGAATCTGCATGCTCTTCTGCCACATTTTTATAGATGACGATGCAGTCCATCTCCGTACCCAATTTTAAGCACCACGTAACGGAGCAGAGTCGTCTATCCGACAGGATGAGTCGGAGATTAACAAGGACTTATCAGCTCTACAGCCGGACCAGCGGAAAACATGTACAAGTCCTGGGCAATAAGAGGGTCAATGCCAATGGCGAGGATGGAGATATGCATGGCAAGTCACAATCTTTGCAGATGCACTTTTATTCGTTATTTTACTTTGTCAGCTTTAAACAATAGGACAGAACAGTCAGTTGAGGATATCACCTCAGGTTACTTTAAAGAATGTCCAGTAAATGCCATTGCCAAAAAGTAACCTGCATAGTTTGAAATGGATTCTATATTGTAGAGTTTGGGAATCTCAAGAGAAACCCGTTTCGTTTCTGGAAAACACATCAGTACTCATCTTACCTCTGCCGTCTTAACGTTTCCTGAATAGTTCTCCATATAATAAAAGTTGTAGGATAGAAATATGACATGCAATTTTCTAACATCATTATTTTTCATCTTTCATGTCTTCCAAAACAAATGTTTATTGGAAATGTTCCTGTATTATGTGTGAAGCAAGATGATGATCTAAAATTTCAATCACTTGTCAAGAGTTGCACCAAAATTACATTCTGTAGTATTTTTATTCTGCTTAATATACGATTCATAGTATGCCTTGATGCTGCAAATAGGCAATGAAAAGTCAATCTGGTTTTAACTTGAACTCAATGTCATTTTAGAGCTCTGTATAGGCACCTGTTTTAAGTGAGCTGCGGCACTTCTTCTCCAAACAAAACAGTGGGTAGAATCCCGTCCGCTGGGAATGAATTCCTGTCACCAAAAGTGTTTCTGTGTGTCTAGCCATCTTTCCACTCGTGCAGTCGATCCACTTTGCCCACTTTTTTGAAGGACCATTTTACGAGGAATTTTCATAGCTTTACAACTCAAAGTATGAGTCAATTTATGAAGAGAAGTGAGGTCAGCATCATTGGTTTATACCTTTCTTTGTTACACTTACTTTTACTCTTCGTAGTCTTGGCCTAACACACACATATGCATTTACACATCTAAGCTCAATATTAGCACTATATATTTTGTTCACACTACATTACAACAATGCAAATCATAAACTCTCCAGAACACAATCAGAAGCATCACTCATTGTCACCTGAAAGTGATGTGTAAAAGTAACAAACTTTGTCACATTTCCAGCTAAACTTGTTGTGGAAACCGACACGTTTGGAAGCCGTGGATTCAAATCCGAGGAGCAAAAACAGGATACTACATATGCATGAACAAGAGAGGCAAGCTTATTGGACGGGTGAGTTTAACCCCTTAAAGGGATAGTTCACTTTGAAATTAATTTTTGATATGTTTTAGCTTACCTCAAGGGCATCCAAGATGTAGGTGTCTTTGTTTCCACAGTATTTTCAATTTTGACATTTTTCGGTCAAACCGGTGTTGTCTGTCAGTCATATAATGCAGGTATGGGGGTCCACATCAAAGAGCATGCACAGAGAAGTCCAAATTAAACATGATTTAATGACTCGGTAACTGTTCACATTGATGGCCTAAGACCACAAACGAGCGGTTTGTGTGGAGAAACGAACAGGATTTATATCGTTTTTACCTTGTGTAATCACAGTCACGTCAAAGTGATCTGAATCAGTTGTGCAATGTCCAACTGAACCGAACTGAATCATGTTCAATGTTCTGCCGGAAGTGATTTGCGTGTGTATGTCATTCAATATTTACACAGAGATTTCGGAAGATTTACCTTTCCCTAAACATATTTAGATATACCATAATCGATTCTTCCATTGCGTTTTCCTGTATCTATATATGTTTAAGATCTTCACAGTGAAAGGGAAAACTTCCGAAATCTCTATGTGAACTAATGAGTGACGACGTCGACGCTTTGGCGAAATGTTGGGCATGGTTCAGTTTGAACATTGATTCAGACAACTGATTCAGATCACTTTGGATGTGACTGTGATTACACAAGGTAAAAACTACATAAATACTATTCGTTTTCTCACACAAACCGCTCAGTTTCGTTTCTTAGGCCATCAATGTGTGCTTACATTTATGAGTCATTAATCATGTTTAATTTTGACTTCTCTGTGCATGCTCTTTGAGGTCAAACCCCATATGCTCCATTATAAATTTCAAAATTGAAAATACTGTGGAAACAAAGACACCTACATCTTGGATGCCCTTGAGGTAAGCTAAAACATATCAAAAATTAATTTCAAAGTGAACTATCCTTTAAATGACCAATAGACATGAAATCATAGACATGAAAATGTAATTATGAGTGGGTTTATGTTTAATTATTTTCAATGATATATCTACAAGATACTTTCCTATAACTCAAACAGTAGAGAATGACACTAGAAATGCCAAGGTCATGGGTTCGATTCCCAGGAAAAGCAAGAACCTGATCAAATGTGTACCTTACCTTGAATGCAATATACTGTAAGTCACTTTGGATAAAAGAATCTGCCAAGTGCTGAATGCGATGAAATCATTCTTGTATGATTTTAATAAAATATAGACATCTAAATTGGCGCTAATCGTATCACAGGTAAAGCCATCATACCCTGTGAACAAAACTGAGCCTCATAAATCTCTTAGGCTTGAATAGCAGATTTCTGAGTTTGTCATTTCAGTCCTCCGCTGTCTGTCTCTTTTTGTTGCCAGAGGAAGGGCCGTGGCAGGGACTGCATATTCACTGAGATCGTTCTGGAAAATAACTACACGGCTTTGCAGAATGCTAAGTACAGAAGGCTGGTACATGGCCTTTACACGCAAGGGCAGACCCAGGAAAGCCATGCAGACCCAGCAGCACCAGCGAGAGGCTCATTTCATGAAACGTCTTCCTCGAGGACACCTGTTAACAGAAAGGAAGCCTTTTGATTTAATCCCATATCCCATAAACAAGAGGACTAAGCACCATCAACGCACAAGTGCAAACTGAGAAAAGGGCAGTATCATATCTTATACTGGAGTGCTATCTTAATTTGAGTTAACCTAATCTATGTGCATCCATAGTTCTGGACATCATGGCAAACTGATGCTGTGTAAAATAAAAAGAAAAAGGAGGCTGTACAGATGGACGACTGTACTACAAACAGTTTTTTTCTGGGACAATTACTGAACTGTTGACTGAACAGAGGACACCGCAAGGCTTGTAATAATGAGCAACACATCTCTGGGAATACAACAAGACAACAGAACACATGACACACACAAACACTCTCATCTCTCAACAATGTGCACAAATTTGACCTTTTGGGATAAAACATAGCTTGTCACAGGGTCAGTACTCTTTAAGGGGTCCTATTATGCAATTGAACTTTTTCAGCTTTAGTTAGTCTGTAATGTGCATAAAGAAAGCATAAAAAAAGATCTGCAAGATTACAAAGTTTAAAGATATTTTATTTAAAAGAATCCACTTTCCAAGAACTACAGCGAACAACTCGTTTGGACAACATTGCATTTTATTCCGGGCTTTAAGTCATAATGTTACTCATTTTAATAATATCCACCCACAGAAAACGCAAATAAGGGGACGAGTAGGGTTGAGTATCGTTTGAATTTGAACGATTCTGATTCCGATTCCTTGTTTCGATTCCGGTTCCTAACGATTCTCGATTCCGATTCTTTTAAGAGGCAGGGTCAAAAAAGTTTAGCTAACCTTGCTAGTCAACGCTTCTAAGGAAATCTTCTTTCTGAAGGAAATACTTCTTTCTGAAGGAAATACTCCTTCTGTCACAAATACTCCTTCTGTCACAAATTTAGCATTTTGCCGATATTTCGTTATTTTTAGAAAAGGGAAGCCACACTTTGGACCGCCAACGTAAGCTACTCATGTTGACTCGCGCGGTTATGCCAACACTTCCGGTCAGACGCTTCTTCATTGGTGTTGTTCAGCGGTTTCTTCTTCTGGTCTGCGGACTGTGAATATCGAAACTAGGAATCGAAATTTTAACTTTTGAACGATTCCGGGAAAAACGAAAAGTTAGTCCCGGTTCCAAGTCGATTCTCGATACCCAACCCTAGGGACGAGGCCTGGATGAGCTGCATTAGAGAAGACAGTGTTGTCACTATGCCACTATTTTCAAGAGCTATGTCCTGTTATGTTTTCTAATAATAGTTCCAATTATAAGTTGTATGCAGTTTCTACAATGTAAAGAAAAGGGCACAGCTTTGCCTCCACTTTAGTATTGATGTAGTGTTTACTGTAGCTTTTTTACGGATGAGAGCCTGTTCTCATCCGTTGGCATCATATAGGTGATGCCATATGACATTTCATCTAAATACTTCGCACATGGCACCCTTTAGCATCAATTTAACAACCAGAACCCAAGGCGTCATACAGGTGATTGGCATCCTTTAGCGTCAATATGAGATCCAGACCCTACCCCAGACCATAGGTGGAGTTTGACATTCGGGCCGGAAGGGCAAAAAATTTAAAATTAAAACAAATTCATTGTAGCAGCTGACCTACATGGTCTATCAATTGGGGAACTCAGCACTATTGCATATGAACAAAACAAACATGCTAAAAAAACTAATTTATTTTTAATCCAAGAAAAAAACGTAAAACAATACAATCATATTTGATTGCCTTTATTTCATTGTAAATATCTCAAACTTCGCATAAACAGCCACTTGACTTTGCGTCGCATCTTCGATTATTAGGATCATGAAACGTGGACCACTTTTGCACTGTTAAAATATTATCTTTAACCAAATTGACAAGATTTTAAAAGGTTTTTTTTTTTTCAAAACACATTGTGGCAATGAGAGTGATTAAAAACTATTTATATTTCGCATTTATACTTCATGAAACATTTAAAACATTTTAAGACACGGGAAAAATGAACAGTAGCAACACAATATGCTACTTGATCTCCACTTTTAAACATATTGACAGCACATTGTCTCTCCAGCTTAAGCAGTTATTTGGCAAAGAAAAAAACTTACAGACCTAGACATTGTCCAGACTAGTGCAACAGTAATTTCTGTTTTTTGCTGCATATGCGTCGATAATGGTCTCAGGTGAGAGCTTGGCCGTAATGTCGCTTACAATGTGAAGGATCGCAAGAGACGAAAACCAACCGCAGCCAGTTCCTTATCCTCCTCATCGCAGAGAAGCTTCTCTCAGAGGTAGATGACACAATCGACATAGTGAGCGATAACTGTTTATAGAGATTGGGGTAGGTAGTTTTTTACAGCTTTTTTAAGCAAATACGATTACCCGTTTCAGCCACCGGGAGGGGCAATACTTCCCCCGCCCCCGCAAACTCCGCGCCTGCCCCAGACCTAAACCTACCCATAACAGTGTGTGTTATATTGATGCTAAAGGGTGCCATGTGCGTAGTATTTCGACGAAATGTCGTAGGTGATGCCAAAGGATCGAGAATATGTTGGAAATTTACCATGGTTTTGTGATTGATTACATTTGCATTACCATATTTTTCCAACAAATATCATGATTAAATGGTGTATAAAATCGTATCTAAAATGACTAAGAAACATGAAAAACAAACCACTCTGAAACGTTCTGAAACATGCAAAGACAAAATCCATTCTGGACAATCATCTTGGTCATTAACATTCTGAATCAGTCTGAATCAGCCTTGAATTGGTTTGAAATTGACACCATCCTTAATATTTACACCTGAGCAGATGAAACTTGCGGTTAATGTAAGGGGCGTGACATTTCCCGAACACATGGTGCCAATTACAACAACGCACTGGGCCAGCTAACCAATCACTGCACATTTTGTATTTCGGAAGGAGAGGCTTCATCGAAACGGGAACTAATGACGCGTTTGAAATATAACATTTGTAACAAAAGGCTATGTAAAAAAATCAAGCATTAAAGCATATTCTAGTACACCCCAAAAACAAAATCAAGACTTTGTAAAAGGACATAATAGGACCCCTATAAAGGGACAACTTTGGACCTCATTTACCACTTAAAGGGTATATATAACTACTCTGAGGTAAGCTCTAACACATTAAGGGTACTGTTATTTTTTTTGTGCTAATTTTGTTTTCAGACAGTGAACATGGCAGCTACCTACTGATAATCTCTAAAGAATGCAGATACACACAGATTCCATGATGTGTAGTGACATTATCAAAAAGCATCTTTATTGTTTGTACATGACTATATATTTTTTATTGGAAGATTGTAAGATACTTCAAAAAGTGGAAATATTTATTTTAGAGCGTGTATTGAATTCATGTAAAAGTATTGATTTAACAAGTTTATAGGCTGTGTGATTCATTGACTCCCTAAACGTCTTTTGTGGGAACTTAAAATTTGGAGCGTGATTGATTCGACTCCTTTGAGATGCGCTTCTACGCTGAATTTGCTTTGAAGGAGTCAGTGATCATTAACTGATGGGTTGAATTCTCGCTCTCTCATAGATCATACTGTATGTGTGTGGGCGCATCAAGAACACAAACACGACAAGTGTGGGTTAAAGTCGAAGGCCTCCAGGAACACAGAGTCGGCCAAATTGGGAGCCAGTTTCTTTCAGAGTCAGGCTTATTCAGCTGACAACAACAGCAGCCTGAGAGAAACCTCAGAGGGCATGCTGGGGTCTACTCAAGAGGTATACCTCCAGGACCGTATAGCTGTTGTTATGTTTTTGGCCCAGCAGTCGAACTCCCAGAAAAAGAGGCCTGAGCCTCAGATAACTGTGAGGCAATATCTGTGACAGGCCGGTCTCGATTGAATGTGCTCAGCAAGTGAGACTGGGCCTTTGAAAAGCTTGGGCCTTTTGCTTTCGAAGAGATGAGGTCAACCCACCATTGCTGTCCCAAACAAAGGTTACCACCGTGTAGTTGCATTTCTGCGACCCGCACACCGTAACCCTCTGATCAAATGCTGCCTTTGTAGGCGGCGTAGAAAAGAAACATGTTATACAATGGTGGACCTGAATAATAACACAAGGAGGGGTCAGCTATCAGAAAAGGAAGCCCAGTCACACAGAGGGGTGAGGGCGGGCGAGAGAGAGAAACCAAGAGCGACTGGGGGGAGGAGAAAACGTTTCGGGGGGTGTTATGGGGTTGAGTGTGGGCGAGAGGGACTGAAAGAGGGCAAATGGCTGGGAAGAGGCAAAGAGGGGCACAGACGGAATGAAAAGGGCCAAAAAGAGTGTCTCTCTGTTGAGGCAGTTGAGCATGACCATTGAGGCCTCAGGATGGGAGAGGGAGAAAGGGAAGAAGAGACACTGAACAAAAATCACAGCGCTGAGCTCTTCGCCCTGTCGCCTTTTCCCAGGACTTCTGATTTGTCAGTTGGCCCTTGGACTGCTTCCATCTGTAGAGCCATGTTGTGGTAGAAAAGCATCTAGAAAGGCATTTTATTGACCTACTAAAACTATTTAAAGTGGTGCTTTGTTCTGTTTTTGTCAAAAGACCACTATAGGCTAATGCTATGCCTGCATCATTTAAATTAATTGTTGCATTTTTGAAGGGGAAATGTTTTTGTGTCTGCTTATCAACCACAAATTTATAAAGTTAGAATTTTTCACACAATATCAGTTTAAAAATGATACAAGGTATTATTGGATGCTGGTATTATAAAACATTAAATGCTTACACTGCACAACTTTTAAAATATGAACAGATTATAAAATTGAAGCATCATACATGTTCCTGTAAATAGAAATCATGCACTAAACGACTGAGGATCACAACAGAATTGTACATTCTTCTGAACACAACAAGCTCATACGAAAACATAAACACATAGACACACAACAAATTAAAATAATATGTGTTCTAAAACTTGTTTGAAATCATCTAGACTGGATGGAATAACAGTCTGAATAATAATAAAAAAGTGTGCCTATCATATTCTACACAATTTTCTGTTTTCTGACAGTCCAAAATCTGCAGACTGACTCTTGGTCAGTGATTTTGGTAATTAGCATCTACTCCAGACTGCAACTCCATCCATCCAGTAAAATCCATCCACATTTAGCCACTCATGGTCATGTAAAAGTTAAAATAATGGTGCGTTCACAAGCTATGATTATTATGATAAATACCAAAAGCTGACGTGGAAAATGCACATAAAACCTTTGCAAAGATAACCTTTGACCTATTCAAAATGGCGAGAATGACAAGAAGATCGTGAATGGTAAAAATATGTACTATTCATGATCTAGAAAATATGCTGCATATTCTTTTACTGTTTGAGTTTTGATAAATCATTTTCTTGCTGTAGCAGATGACTTTAGTAATCTAAATAGTTTTAGCTATATAACAGGGCTGCAATCTCCATCTTCTTTACCACATTACAACAACAAAAGCACTTGAACGCAACACACTGGTAAATACCAGTTCAAAAGTGGAAAATATATTTTCCATTGAACATGAACGCTGCATCAACATGAGAGATATTACTGATGTATTTTATCATAGAATAAAATGTAAAAATATATTGAGCTTACTCATTAAAACCTTTACAAAACACATTGACCTAATGGAAGCAGGAATTCAAAAAGACTAACTGTGATTGATTGCTTTCAGTCAAGCTGCTATAAGTAGGCCTTGCAAGAATAAGCTGTAATATGGACCAGACATCCAGTCAAAGGTCTGGAAACTTGAGTCAAACAATGTGAAAACAAAACAATGCAAATGTTCTTCTCCACCCATTTAACCCACCACCCACCACTGCATTGCTAAAGTATTAGTAATCAATAACTCACTCCAAAATGCTAACGGCATTGCAGATCGCTCCTGTAGGACCCATTGTATCCACTCTGACTTACAGATAACAGTCAACATCTGTCAAAAGTCCAGACCACTGGTCACCAGTCTGTCAGAAGAGTACCTCTAAGAAAACAGGACGGGTGGAACTATCAGAATCTCTCTCGGTAGCAGTTAACCCAGAGACATCTGATTCTTTCCATGTAAGATATTTCTAAATAATTTTTCACAGACCTCAGGCCAACAATCTCCCCTGGACATTTGGTATTAGATAAATCTGGAATCTCATATTGCTGTGAACTGGAGCGTACCATCTTAGGGCCGTGCAAGAAGGGGTGAAGACAGTGCCAGAACTCTTGCTCTGCTCCTATAGCAAAGCAAGATGGGCGTGCAGATGTTTGGCACACTGCACTGCTTGTCAACACACAAGTGTAATGATGCACAATGGTTTCCGTCTCTCTATGGTCAATACGAGGCCATTACAACAAGAGGTCAGCACACTGCAAAAGCTGTAGATTCTGGTGAATGGTCAGTATGTTTAAAATCATTTTGCCAGCTCATGTCAATGGCATCTCCCCACAGTTGCTACCATCACCAGAAGAGTGTTGCCAGAAATTAGGCTCTGGTGCATCACTGTATCCTGCTTTAAAAAACCTTGGATCTTAACATATATAACTTTACAGTGAATGCCTGTGCAATTCATTAAAGGCTCTCACTCTTTAATCAAAACACTGACCTTGATCAGTATATTTGGCAAAATGATGCACAGATACAGTACATAAACCTAGACTTTAGGCTAAATCAGTTTTTCTATCAGCCCTGGGCTTATACAGAAATGGAAAACTATAGCTTTATGTGTAAGTGTAGTGTTTCAGTCCAATGTTTATTAGGTTTATTAAATAACTCAAAAGCAGGTAATGCAGGAATGAGCAAACACCACGAAACAGAGTACAAGGCACTAACAATACCACACAATAACCTGGATGTAGGAATAACTTAATTAGACAATGGGCAAACAGGTGTTTTGACTGCATGAGCGTCCATTGTAACTAAAAACTGATGAAAAAAACTAGATCAAAGGGAACAAGTAACTGAAGAGAAATGAACTAAAAGTCCATGAAAATTAAACTAAATGAAGCTAAACCAACAAAACTTGACAACAAGCTAATGTTTAGCCTTTAAAGGAATATTTTAAGGTTTTAATGCCAGGTAAAGTTGCTATGAATGGAATTCACCCTGTCTATTTTCTAAATGAATTGTAGGAGCCAGGTATGATATTTTAAACATTCCCCTTTTGGTTACTCACAAGTTTTAGTCACATGGTGTGGGTGCTGATAGTAAATTAGGATATCACCTGGTCGCATGTAAAGAGAGGACGAAGAGAGGGAGTGACGGGGAAAACCTCATTTTTGCTGACCGCAGTTCACACATTTGTGAAATGTATTGAAATTTTCAACTATTTAACTATTTAAATGGTTTATTTTGTTTTAGTTTTAGATAGACGCCAATATTTGTCAGCAAAACATCCATCTGCAACAATGGAATGGAGCCACGTCCAAGCAACTTTGTTAAGACAGACAGAAGAAATTGGAACCTGTCACACTATCTCCACGGCTTCAGCTTCAACAGCACTTCTTTCCCAAGAAAAAATTGCTTCGCAATTGCGGTATGTAACCTCTGCTTTCCTGAGCGCAGTTTGAACCTGAGTGCAGTTTGAATTGGCTTTATGCACAGCTTCACTACTTCCTTAACCCTTTGATGCGCAACATGGGTCTAAATAGACCCGACTGAGTTTTCATTTTCTATATCTTTGCAAGAAATTAATTTCATCATTCAGTATTCCAGGTATTCCTCAATTAACTTGTTTTTGATCATCACCAATCCTTATTTTTATTTTTCCTTTCTTATTTTTTGAATAAAAATAGTTTTTGTATAGCAACCCTTCTAATGCGCAACATGGGTCTAAAAAGACCCGTATTCATTTCCTATGGTATTTCAGTGATGGCTGAGTGTTTTCTTTGCTGAATCTTTAAAATATATGTATTTTATCATTTGTTATTCCAGGTATTCATTAAATATCTTGTTTTTGATTTCCACAAATCATTGTGTTTATGTTTCCTTTCTTACTTTATAAACAAACACAGTTTTTGTATTTCTACATCAATTTTACATACATGGGTCTAAAAAGACCCGTATTTCATTTCCTATGTTATTTCAGTGATGGCTGAGTGTTTCTTTGCTGAATCTTTAAAATATATGTTTTTTTTATCATTTCTTATTCCAGGTATTCATTAAATATCTTGTTTTTGATTTCCACAAATCATTGTGTTTATGTTCCCTTTCTTACTTTATAAACAAACACAGTTTTTGTATTTCTACATCAATTTTACATACATGGGTCTAAAAAGACCTGTATTTATTTCCTATGTTATTTCAGTGATGGCTCAGTGTTTCTTTGCTGAATCTTTAATTTAAAATATGTTTTTTTTTATCATTTCTTATTCCAGGTATTCATTAAATATCTTGTTTTTAATTTCCACAAATCATTGTTAGTTTTTTTTTTATTTCTACATCAATTTTATATACATGGGTCAAAAATTATTATTAATCTTATTTTATTTTAACCACAGACATTTTTTTTATATATTGTAAAAGATAACATCATAATATTTGAATATTAGGCTATGGTTACCTTGACCTTGTAATCCTAGTGAGAAATTACTTGTGAGAAGGAGAAACATGTCCAATACTATTAGCTAGCTAGCTGTTGACATATTCTAGCTAGCTAATGTTTACTACACAAAAAACGATTATTTTTTAAAGCTTATTTACATTTAGTAGGCCTAACAGTTCATAATCATTCATATGCTCAAATGATTCTTTGCTTTAAGAGTTTAGAGTTTAGATAGAGCTGCCAAAGACAGAAAAGTCAGCAGCTAGTGTTCCCAGTGCACCAGGCCTGTGTGCAAGGAGCACAAACATGTAGTTGTCATTTGTGAGGCTTGTAAGCACTAAGATGGCAATTTGAGATGCCACTGTGCCAGTGTGATTTTATTTTTTTCTGTCTTCTTTTTTATTTGATCACATTCACCACAATTCAATACAGTTACACTACACCACAGTTCAATTTCAGTGTTATCAGTTATCAGATATCTGTATATGTGAATGCTATGTGAGACAAAGTGGCAAATAAACATTTCAAGTGTTAAATGTGTTGTCTAAAATACTTCTAAGATGATTAATTTAAAAAATGTTGTCTTAATTCTTTTGTTTTATCATCTTGATAAGTACATTTGATATAGTAATATAAAACCTAGAAAAAATTGTACAAATTATTTTTGGTAATTGAAAAAAATATTATAATATATATAATATATATAAATCATGAAATTTATAGATCATGGAATATTAAATGCTTAAATAAATTGATCTCAAAAGATAAAAAGAAAAGAAAATTCCAGCCATGCATTAAATAACATAGGAAATGAATACGGGTCTTTTTAGACCCATGTATGTAAAATTGATGTAGAAATACAAAAACTGTGTTTGTTTATAAAGCAAGAAAGGAAACATAAACACAATGATTTGTGGAAATCACAAACAAGATATTTAATGAATACCTGGAATAACAAATGATAAAATACATATATTTTAAAGATTCAGCAAAGAAAACACTCAGCCATCACTGAAATACCATAGGAAATGAATACGGGTCTTTTTAGACCCATGTTGTGCATTAGAAGGGGTATCCATAGCTTGCGCATCAAAGGGTTAATTTCAGCCAGCTCCTTGTTTCCTGTCTGCCATTATTGGACACATTGATTAATTCACGTGTGCCTGACCTCAGTAGTGGAGTGTTGCTTCACGGCGATCAGATGGAATTAAGTCCTATATTGAGAAATATTAAAGAAAATCGAAGTTGAAGGTCAAGTCAAAATTACAACTGACCCTGTATTTGGACAACTGCAGGATGCTCCACCGCTGGTGACAAAGAAAGAAAATAGCAGATCAAAACCATTTCGCTCAAGGAATCAGGGAAGTAGCTTTGCCACTACTGCCATTGCTGTTGAAAAAATAACTCAAACATGGTTAAACATGGACTTTTGTCTGAAAGATCATGTGTGTACTGCAAAGGAGTCCTGTATGTCATACTCACTGCATGTCCTACTCAATCTATGTCAGATGCAATTCAAAAGAAAGGTGAGGTCCATAGTGAGCAGCAAAACTTCAAACCAAAACTCTGTTGCAGTTATCTCTCAGTGATAGAGATTAAGGAAGCTGAGATTCAGGTAATAAGATTCTGTAAGAGAAGAAGGTTCTCAGAAGAGTTCTCAAGCCTCCACAGGGGAGAGTGTGTGAAAAGAGACAGTCACATATACAAGCTGAATCCTGTACTGGATGATGGTGTATTGAGAGTTCGGAGCACGACTTAGTAATGCGGCCATGTTGGAAGAGTCCAAGCATCCTGCCATACTAGCTAAAGATCTTATTTCTGACCTCATTCTGCGACTTACATTTTAAGGAGCCAGGTATGGAGTGGAGCCACGTCCAAGCAACTTTGTTAAGACAGACAGAAGAAATTGGAACCTGTCTGTGAGCCACACTATCTCCACAGCTTCAGCTTCAACAGCACAATTTTTGATTAAAAAGTATGAGGTATAATATATATATGTATGTATATATATATATATATATATATATATATACACTGTATATTATACCTCATATTTTTTAATCAAAATGTCATAACATAATCTTCCATGAAAATTAGACTTCTTACTGTGATGCATGTCTCCAATCATTTAGTCTATTTAAAATCTGTCCCTTTCTTACAAGCCCTCATTTAGATCTGCCTCTATCCAATCAACATCCAGTGGATTCTGGATTGAACCCGTTCTTCCTATATTTTTTTCTCTTTTTTTAAGAAAAGATTTGTCACTACTTTCATCACATCTCGATGTTAATTGGCAGCACTTGTGTAGATGCCGTAATGTTAGAGAATGGGGCAAATTCAGTAAAACAAGTTAAAATACTCAAAATAAAATATAAACAATGCATGTTAACATGTTTTAGTGTGAATGTGTATAATAAAGCTATTATGGATCCATTAACTTAAAAGGTAAGGAAACCATTTGGCTAATTTAATGTTAGTGTCAAGTTCACATAATTTATTCAGTTACGCGTGAAGTTTGTCACTTTTTTAAGTTAAGTCAACTGATCACTTTTTCCAGATCTGCCATATTTCCCACCTTTGTCATTCTAAAATATTACATTGTTTCCATGTTAAAAACCCCAAACAAGAGACTGCAGTATCAGCCGTGAACCCTGCTGGTGAATTCCAGGGCATAAAACAACATCCTCAGAGGCCGTTATACACAATAGTGAGAAAGACTTGTGGTTTCAGAGCCTGTTTTATGCATACAGTCTCTTGGTTTGGCACACAAACTGTGGACTGGAAGCTAGAAGCGAAGAGTCACCAGAGTCAGAAACCGTATATTCACATGGTATGGTTTTGTCTTTTCCTTGGCAATGAGTATGAGTTTGTAGTATACAAACAGGTATAGTAGAAACACAACAACAGTACTGTGGTGCATGCCAAACATCATCCATAAACATGAGATGAATACAGATAAAATCAAGGAAGCAAGATATATGAAATGTTTAATTTTCCCACGATGCACTTCAAAAAAACTGCTGAGATGGCAGTATATGGAAACTGAAGTTCAATGACCTTCATGTTATAGAAATATGATGATGAATCTCCAATAACATTGCAACTGGACAACTACTAGTTGCGCAAATTGTCAGTTTATGAATTTGATGCAGTTTTTGAATTGGAATTGCTCTGTTTATCTATTTTATGCATGTTTTCTGATTTATTTTTAATACATTTTAGTCTGTTTTTATTTTTAATTCTTATGCATCTGGTATAATTATTATGCTTTTGAAGTCCTTATGCTAAAATTGAATTACTATTGTTTATGACATGTACCATATAAACATACCTTGTCTAAATGTACAAACATTATTTACTAAGTGATGATTTATCTCACAACACTTAACTTAAAGTATGATATATTAAGTTACAGTATAGTGGAAATAGCTGGAATAAAACAAACTTATTATAATAATTTATTCTATTTTAGTCAGTGAATGCATTGTATAACAAAGAACAGTTGTAGGAACATCATTCAGAACACCATTTGAAATTTTAGATTGAAAAAGAGCACACATTGAAAGTGACTTGCTTGGATGCACAAAGCTGACAGAAACATGCCAGTGTGAGACACAGAGCTGAAGTGAATGTGCAGAACTACTTCCAGACAAATACAATAACGCAAAGGCTTCCGATCCACAGCAGTTCACTGAGTTTTACAATCAATATCTCCTTCACTTGTCCCCTTCAGTTTCTTCAGTTCCACAAGCAGCTCCTGTTCCAGTGTTAAAATCTCCTTGGGCTTCTTGTACTACAACAAAAGAGAGAGAAACTCCTTATAAAAATCCATTGCTGGATGGAATAGCTGAGTACTGAAGCAGACAACAGAGGTGAGAGCAGTTCAAGTTTTCTACTTAGGTGAACCAATAAAAAGTGACGGCATAGTTGCCCTTTTGATGATCTGAGACCAGAATTGTGTGCTCTCTTAGTGGGGATTAGGCTTTTGGCAGCCTGGTCCCAGATCCACGCAAAAGGGAAAGTTCCTCTACGTGATGCAGAAAAATATACCTTACAATACAGAAAGAGGTAAGAGAAAGTGATTAAGTGAGGCTAGCGGTGTAGAGTTCACTACACGCTGATGATTAAAGTGTTGTTGGCGTGTGTAAAACTCAAGGCTGCGCTCTCCAAAGGCAGCTGGCAACGATCGAGATCTGGAATACTGAACTTCTTGTAGTACCTGGGAAATGAGGAGATGAACAAGAGAATGTTTTCTCATGGCCGGACATCCATCTTCCATCTAGATCAACAGTGCCACCTATAGGGTTACTGTAGGGCTTTTAAACGATGAGTTCATCAATTAACTTTTCACCAGGGTTCTTGTAGTTAACTAAAAAACATTTACATTACTTAAAATGCTATAAACCTTAACTTAAATTAAATAAAATATATAAAAAAACGTCTAAAAACTTATAGTATAAATACTATAGAACTATAATAATATACTATATGATACTAAAAGAACACTGCTTTTCACTAGGTAATCCTGAATTTAAGCAGAAGTTGACTAATTTGATTTGATATTATTATGATTATTGTATTTCTCTAAAATCAAGATGAATGCATAAATGAACATGCTTACAAACTTATTTGTAATGTTTTTGAAAGAAGGTGTGTTTGCACATCAAGCCTGCATTTATTTGATAAAACATAGAAATAAAAAAACAGTATTACTGTAAAATATTATTACAATTTAAAGTGATGGGTTTCTTTTTGATGGGTTTCTATTTTAATATAATAATAAATATACTAAAATATAAAATGTATTTATATGATACAAAGCTGAATTTTAATCAGCCATTACTTCAGGCTTCAGTGACGCATAATCCTTCAGAAATAAGTCTAATATGCTGATTTATTATCAATGTTGGAAACAGTTGCAGCTTAATATTTTTTTTATAACCTGTGATATTTTTTCAGGATTCTTGACTAAAAATATTTTTTAAAAAGAACAGCATTTATTTAAATAGAAATCTTAAACAATATACACTACCATTCAAAAGTTTGTGGTCAGTCTTTTTTTTCTTTTTGAAAAGAAATTAATACTTGTATTCAGCAAGCATGTGTTAAATTGATAAAAATAGAGTTATATTGTTAGAAAAACATTCTATTTTGAAAAAAAAAGCTTTTTTTTCTTTTATTCATCAAAGAATCCTGAAAAACATATAACAGGTTCCAAAAAAATAAATAAATAAATAAAAATTAACCAGCACAACCGTTTCCAACATTGAGAACATTGAGTATCAAATCGCATATTAAAATTATTTATGAGGGATCATGTTACACTGAAGACTGGAGTAATAGCTGATAAAAATTCAGCTTTTGCCACATAAAAAAAAATATTTTAAAGTATATACATCATAAATACATATATCATTTTATATTAGGGCTGTGCAAAAATTAATTGCGATTAATCGCATCCAAAATAAAAGTCTGTGTTTACATAATACATTTGTGTGTGCTGTATATAATTATTTTGTATATATAAATACACACACATGCATGTATATATTTATGAAAATGTGTTATTCATATATAAAATATTTATATATATTATGTATTTATATATATATATATACAGAATTTACAGCGCAAATAATTCTTAAATATATACATGCATAGGTATTTATATATACAAAATAATTATATACAGCACACACAAATATATTATGTAAGCACAGACTTTTATTTTGAATGCGATTAATCACAATTAACTTTTGCACAGCCCTATTATATGTGTGTGTGTGTGTGTGTGTGTGTGTGTGTGTGTGTGTGTGTGTGTGTGTGTGTGTGTGTGTGTGTGTGTGTGTGTGTGTGTGTGTGTGTGTGTGTGTGTGTGTATATCTCAACAAAATGTTCTAAATATATTTATAAACTACCTAATTTAACACAAAATGTTATGATACTTTGTCCAATTTCAGTCAGACAACATGACCACATATAATTAAAATACAGTCAATAAACACTAAATTACTTCTAAAAAAACACTCCTTTTCATAGGCCACAATCAAGACTAGTTGATTTTTAAATGGTTTAGCAATTTAATGCCTCCTACTTTGCATTAATTGTAAAGAACTCACTTTTTGTTTGAGGTTCGAATAGCACAACATCTTTCCGTCGGCTCTGCTGAAACACTGTAGACTTCAACAGGATAAGTAATGTTACGGATCCTCCATTGGAAACTGGCTTTTGTGTCCTTCACGCATGAACAATGGCTGTGGGCATAAAAACAAAACACTTTTATAACAAAACAGGTGCCTAGGACACATAAAACACTGTCCTTTAAACATATTTGCAAAATCAAAGCAAAACTTACATTTGAACTGTTCTCTTTTATTAAATCAGAGGTTAATGTCGTTTGGGCTTATTTTCACCAACTTCCCATGTCCACTGCCCCTGTCCTCCAAAAGTGGTTTTATGTCGCCACTTTCGCACTAAAGAAAGAATGATTACAAAATACAAATTAGATTAGAGATTCATTTAAATTAGTATGAGATTAAATTAAACAAAAACAGAAGAAAAAAAATCACTTACAGACAAGTTCGTCAGTTTTCGGTCATACTTCCTCAGCCATCTCATTTCCATCCTCAAACAGATAATGAACTTTCCTTTTCCCTAATGAGAAAGGCATATCAAGTAGTCTCTCAATTCATACTTCACTTTACATCGAACAATATTCACACTTTAAAATAAATAAAACATTCTTTTAACAGGTACTTATCACGATACTTTGCATTGATTACTATGCTATTCAGCCAGTAGCAAATGTATTCGACTATAACACGTATTAGCAAGACTATTAGCAAGACTGCCAGCATAATTACACATACAAAATAGCAAATCAGACATTAATACAGAATATATATGCGCACCATCCGATATTAAGGCAGTTTTCTTGGCTTTTTTAAGCGCATCTGCCCAGTGTTGAACTGCCATGCTTCATACGCTTTCATTTCCTCAAACAATCTCACGCCTGAAGTTGCCAAGGCAACCGCCATTTCTCTAACCGGATATTTCGTATCTTTAATGCATTTACAATATGTATATACAATGAAATATGTAATTATAACTATGAAAAGTATCAAAATCAGAGTACAAAAGCAAAGTATAATTTAAAATATTTACTTAAAAAAAAAACGCACACGCCCATCTGACCCGGAAGTTGATCCGTTTAAAAACACTCGTGTGTTGTGTTGTTCCTAGAAAGAGGAGCTAGAAGGGGTGAGTATGAGTTTTAAGTCATTTAAGTTGTTGTATTAGAACACAGCAATCCGTTTATTCGCTTGCTGCTCTGGTTGCATAAGGACATTATTATGGATTCTTCGGAGAGTAACGTGCTAGTGCTAACACCTTTCTGTAGGTTCGATCTGTGTATTTCTGTAGAAATGTGAAGCCTACTGATCCCAATCAGTCGTGTTTTTAAGGCTCCTT
>JAQIUQ010000945.1:0-65000 GCA_030378365.1 Hybognathus amarus | reverse complement strand
TACTGACAAACTGGAGCCGCTGGCAAAAGCTTATACACACAAGGGTGATAAATGGAGAGCTCTGGGCTACTCTAAAGCAATCAATGCCCTTAAAAGCTACCACAAGCCCATCACTTCATATGAGGTCAGTTCAGATCCGCATACGAGTGTCCTCAGAGGTTTTAGGGTTCATTGAGTGCTTTATTTGTGTTAGCAACACATGGTTGCTTTTACAAAGGTAGTTTCAAGCGTGTAACAGTAATTCATTTAGTAACAATAAAGTGCTTTATTATTTTGCTTTTTAACATATTCAGCTTTATTTAATATGTAGTGCATTTTGAGCATGAACAAAATCTGCAAAAGTTTTAAACATTCAAGAATGAAAGCCAATTCTAGTAGACCCCAAAAACTAAATCAAGAATTTATAAAAGGGCATAACATGGCCTCTTTAATAATAATAAAAAAAATAAAGAACTTGCTCATAAACATGCTTTTGACCCCTTCTATTTATAGGAAGCATGTAAAATTCCAGGCATTGGTAAACGCATGGCAGACAAGATCATGGAAATCATGGAAAGCGGACACTTGCGGAAACTGGATCACATTGGGGAGGATGTACCTATTCTTGAAATGTTCACTAATATCTGGGGTGCTGGGGCCAAGACTGCACAGCTCTGGTATCAACAGGTAAGACTGTTATACAAGGAAGCTAGTTCATGATTTGATATTGATCATATGTAAAACATTTGCATTTGTATGTCAGGTGCCACTGTAAGCAACATTATTATTCTAAATTATATGGAGCCCACACCTGACAGAAAAAGATATTGATTTAAGAGTTTATCCCCACAATTGATTTTGTTCCCTTGTTTTATTCAAATTGTGGTCACATTGTACAAATTGAACTAAACGGAGGGAATGAATTGGTACAATATGATAACGATTTAACTAAAATGAGGGAACTAAATAATAAATTCTCACTAAAACAGTTTTGAAAAAAAGATTATATTTGTCTCAATGACATACTATGCACTTAGTGCATAATTACTGTACATTGTGTATATGTACTCAACCATGCACTATGTACCCAACTAGTGTTGCTTTCGTCAACGAAAACTATGACTAAATATCACCGTCAACGAACCTTAATCACGTGACAAAAAACGAAACGAGACGCAACGTAAATTTTGGTCATATGACCATGACTAATTAAATGTATAATGCAATATTGTTGACGAATAAAAACAAGACTAAATGTGATTTTACAATATAAAAACTATGCTAAAATGTCTCTTCATTTTTGTTGACCAAAACGAGATGAGACGAATGTTATTTAACTCGTCTTGTTTACTTGCATTATTGTTATGCAGCATTTCTGTTTCCTGTGTCACTTCAAGGGCTGCATCGCACTGCACAGACACAGGCGACTTCACATCCTCCAGCCCCACTCACAGCATTATTTATTTTAGAAGATGCAGCTGCGTGAGTTACGGCTGTTTCATACATACTCCGTGTGTAGTGTGTATGCAGTGCGTGTTAAGGTGAATGCAGGAGCGGGCACAGCGCTATTGTGCTTTCAGTGTGTTTGCAGTGTGCAACTAATATACGGCTGTACCACAATCACAACCTTTATTCTAAATGTTTTTTTTTTTTTTTCAAATAATTTTTTTTAGCCTACTTCCATTATGTCATGTTGTTGAGGTACTGTGTAGATCTTTGCTCTGCTGTTATGCACACACCGCTCCTGGAGCGCACAATATGAGCGCTAACGCCGCCTTCACACTGGCAGTTGAAATCAGCTCCGATGCGGCTACAAAAACGACCGGAAGTCATTCATTTCCTATGGAGATTCACAGACTGCATGCGAATGGGTTCAGAAACGGGTTCCGAACAAGTGCGGTGCGAAGAAAATAGAACTGCGAAAAGCTTTACGGACTGTTCCTATCCAAAAATTCCAGCGGAAGTTGAGCGTTGCTATGGTACTGATAAACAAACCTGAATTATTAACGTTTAATAAAATAAATAATGATTTTATAGCGAGAAGTTGTCATGTCATTTTTTTTATTTTCATGACTTTCTAACGTTATTAGGGGGGCAGTTAATACAATTAAATTGTAGGCAGACATTAAACTATTGATCACCATATCACAGTTTTTAGTCGACCTGACATGTCAGCAGCCTTCCTATTAATATGTCTAATATAACCCTCATCAGAGAGATCATACAGAACTGACAGAATCAACCTTTCTCTCCACCAATTTTGTTCTACCCATGTCCAACGCTTTTCACTGTGTAGTACGACGTCCGTTGGGAACGTGCTTGCGTATTATGGAGCTGATTTCAACTGCCAGTGTGAAGGCGGCGTAACCTATTAAGCATGGGTGCAGGGAAAAATACGCACCACATATGCATTGCAAATGAAGCATGTGTGAAACAGGCGTTAGCACACACGGCAACAAACAAAGTTAATTCTGACACTGAGAAAGGGATTAGTCTTGGTATTATGATGACATTTGTGAAAACTTTCTTTTCATCATATGTGTAGGCTCATTCATTTCTAACATGTTTGGATGGTAAAATAAATATGTTGTAAATTCAATTCAGAGCGTCTTCGGAGTCTGAAATGGATGTATTCTTGAGTCTATAAGGTAACAATTATATAATAAGATGCATATAAGAAGATAAGATTGTTTGAAATGGGTTTAGCTAAAAGAATATGTTGGTTTCGATTTATTAGGCTACTACTAGGCAGGCTACTTGCTATATTGACTGGGTTAAATAGAATTGTGTTACTAAAAAGAGACTAAAATACAATTTTCATTGACTAAAACTAGACTGTCTTCGTCGACTATAAATAGACTAAAATGTAATCATCAGTTTTTGTCGACTAAAACTAGACTAGACTAAAAAGAGTATTAATGTGACTAAAACTAATACAAAAACTAAAATAACAGCTTGACACAAAGATTAGACTAAAACTAAAATGAATACAGCCGCCAAAAACAACACTATACCAAACCATACAAATGTAGTGTATGAGTTTTAATATGGTTATTTTGTCCAGGTTTTTTTTTTAATGTGAAGACACTACTCACAATATTTATGCTACTAAACGTCATAGAATAGTGCATAAGTACAAATTTGGACACACTGTATTACTCCGTTAGCTAATCAGGAAAAACATGGCGGCAGCTCTCTGCCAACTTCAACCAGTAATGTGACAGTGCTAATTTAATTGAATTAAAATGCCATGTTACTTCACGTTATGTGCCACTCGTTACGTCTATTTTACAGATTTATTTTTACCGATTTGAAACAAACATATTTTTCGCGCTGCCTGTGAATGTGACTGACACAGAAAAGACACGCGCCAGTAAAATGGGCAACGCATTCTCATCCTTTAGCGTCATATGTGGCGCTATATGCAAAACGGCGCTATACTTACGCACATGGCATCCATTATCGTTAATACAACAGGCGATGTGAATGGTTAGGTTTAGGTGTGGGGTAGGGTAGTCTCATATTACGCTAAAGGATTTATGACACCTTGGGTTCGCATGTTATATTAACGATAAAGGGTGCCATGTGCATAGTATAGCGCCGTTTTGCATATAGCGTCACATATGACGCTAAAGAATGAGAACGGGCTCAATGCGCACAGTCCGCACGGCAGAAGATCTCTTTCGCGCATGAACGAACATCAACACACACAATTAAGCCAAAATGTCATTTGTCGAGTATCTTCATAACATAAGAGCAGTCTTATGATAGACATAAAGAGTTGTGACTCGTGAGAGAATGAAAGCGCGTGTGATATCCGTGTCTCTGTCCACAGCTGCTACTCTTAAAGGGCCAGCTACCAATAAAGCGTTCTGTCAGTAAAGTTAATGAAAGAACAAAGGGAACAGAGAAAATTACTCACTGCTCTTGACTAAAGAACTTGTGTACCTTTAATAAGGAGTAGTCTATATATAATTTATGCAGCGCAGACCGTTTGATAACTTTATTCAATTTCTGTATATGTCCTAGCTGTTGGACAGTTAATTTTTATCCAGGCATCAATGGCTTATTGATCAGTATAGGTGTTATCAATCATTTAGTTGTTATTGCTAATTTCAGAATTATCGCTAATCTGTGTGTGCATTTGGTTTAGAACCAAACAAGTTGACTCCTGAAACCATTTTTATTATTATATCGCAATCGCATATCACAACCGCAATATTGACCTCAATAATCGCAATATGACATTTTCCCCAAATTGTGCAGCCCTAGATAAAATTATAAAATCTTACCCGGACAAGTGACTTTTGTGCATGGACAAGTGAAACATAAATTTAGTTAATGTCAAGCCCTGTGTAGAGTTTAGAGCCGTATTACCTGATTGTCCAAACAATTGGCACTTTTAAAATTTGAGTGTTCTCAGGCATGAAAGCCATCTGTAAACTGTCAGTACATTCCATTCAGAAGTAAGCCAGCCAATGCCAGCTTCCCTCCAATGCCTTCACCCTCCTCAGTGAGTGCTGTAGCGGTTGAAAATAACACTTTAATGCTATCTTTCCATTTGGTGTTACTCAGTCAGTGCAGAACATTTACAGCGGCTTTTGTACTCTGTGGAACATACAGTTTTCAATAATATTAAGAAATAACCATAATGTTTAAGTTTAAATGGATGCTTTGATCTCTTTTATCATCAGGGATTTTCGCACACTGGAGGATATTCGCACTAAGGCAGTTTTGAATCACACTCTAAGGATCAGGACTAAAACACTATGATGATTCTCCTCGAGCGGATGCCGAGAAGTGAAGCAAACGCAATTGAGAAAAAGGTTTGTACAGACCTTATTTTAAATGACCTGTAGTAAAAGAAAATGGCTATAACCAAGCAATTTAACAGAGGGATTTCCTTTGTTCCTTTTATCTGTAACACCAGCATCTGGTTGTGAAGAACAAGAATGTATCTGACTTGATTTTCAAAGCAGTAAATAATAAAGCTGAATTTCTAAACCACAAGATAAAAAAACCCCAAACTCTTTCACAGTAGCAGCAGCAATGCTGTCAATCTTTCTCTGTTGGCTGATGGACATAACAGTGATTGTTAGTGAGTCTTTCATCCCATAGGAAGAGTGGGAGTCCTTGAAAGCTGGCGCGTCATAAGTCAGAAGCTACCGATCTCCCTTATGGATTCTTTGGCCAAAGGAAATTGTTTTCTTGCTTTTACTTGGAACAGCCCCCTGTTTTCCTCTGAACAGACTTGATAGATAAAAAGGGCAGATGAGTGCAGCATGTGCTGTCCTAGCCTGACAGAATGATATGTAGAGCATGCAAACTTACAGTATGTGCTCTCAGCGGTTCAGCTCCAGATTGCCTGAATGCTAGGTACAAATAAGCATGGGTAAATTTTTTTTAATTAAGTTTATTTATTTATTTTTATGAAAATGATGGCATTAAAATTATAGTAAAACGAATATTTTGAAATATTATAACAATTAAAATAACTTTCCTATTTTAAAGGGGGGGTTGACTGTGATTTCACTTTTTTCATTTTAAATAGTGTGTAATGTTGCTGTTGGTGCATGAACAGTATCTGCAAAGTTGCAGCACTGAAAGTTTAGTGTAAGCAGAGATATCGTCTTTTAAAAAGTAGGAAGTATAATTGCCTACAGAAACGAACTGATTGGGACTACAGCTGGGTTATGGTACGTCAAGAACCCACACATTTGCATCAACCACTCCCTCCGGAATATGCAGGAAAGGGCATGACCATATTTCAGCAGCTTCTAGTCGAGTGTGTTGTGTTCAGCGCAGCTGTCAGGTCTTCTGTGTTCCAACTTCCCACGGATGCTGTACTTTGTCAACAATGGATACAATTTATGTTTATGTTCCTGAAAATGACGATCGTACTGTAGCTCTCTGTGCTGCGCATTTTACGGAAGACAGCTTCCAGAATCTCCACGAGTTCAGCACCGGATTCAATAAGAAACTGTTACTAAACATGAAGCAGATCCAACTTTAAAACCAGAGGCAGCAGTTGTTGGGACACAACCTGTAAGTAGGCTAAGACTTAATAATTTTACATGTATTTGCATGTATAATTCCAGACATAGGCTTGTTTTATTATTTTTCAAATGCCAGCGCTGGCTTTATAGGCTACTGGTTATGCTATTTTGTGTCAACGACAAACGCGTACAAACATTATGGACCTGAATTTTGTATAAGTACTAATGTTGTAAACGTATTTTTCATGTAAATATGTTTTATGACATTATGACGTTTTTTTTTTTTTTTTTTTTTTTTCCCTTTAATATATTTTAAAATGTCTTTTTTTTCTGTACTGGCAAAGCATAATAATTTCTCCAGTCTTCAGTCACGAGATCCTTCAGAAATCATTCTAATATGATTGCCGCTCATTTCCTTTTATTATAAATGTTGAAAACATTTCTGTTCTGCTTAAACATTTTTTCCTTAAGTTCTTTGAATAGAAGGTTCAAAAGAAATTGATTTTTTATTACTAACAATGTTAAAGTCTTTACTTTCACTTTTGATCAATTTAATGTATGCTTGATTAATAATTGTAATAAAAACAATTGACCTTTTAAATAGGACTGTATATAAATTATATCAATAATATAAAACTGTTACATATGAACAAAATAAATTATACAATTTAAAAACTTGAACATTTGTGATTGACAGGTGGAGGAGGCAGCTCACAGTGTGGACACACAGCTGGTGGTTATGGCGTGTGGCTCCTACCGCAGGGGCAAAACCACATGTGGAGATGTGGACGTTCTCATCACTCACCCTGATGGGGTATCACACAAGGGTGTTTTCAGCAAAGTGTTGCACTTCCTCCATCAGAGTGGTATGCTTTGATATTACAGAGAAATGTAGAATCATTTAGATTGATTCAAACCCACATTTGATATTTATTTTACCATCCAGGTTTCCTGACAGACGACCTTGTTAGCCATGAAGAGAACGGTGAGCAGAAGAAATACATGGGCATCTGCCGGCTTCCTGGCCCTTCACAGCGCCACAGACGCCTAGATATCATTGTAGTTCCCTATGCTGAATTTGCATGTTCTCTTCTGTACTTCACTGGCTCTGCGCACTTTAACCGATCAATGAGGGCATTGGCTAAGACCAAAAACATGAGCCTATCAGAGCACTCGCTAAACTGTGCTGTCGTGCGACAGCGTGGCGTGAAAATTGGTGGCGGGAACTCCTTTACACACACTGGCAGAGAAGGATGTCTTCAAACACCTGGGCATACCTTACAGAGAACCACATGAGCGAGAACTGGTGACAAGGCTAGATTCTTATTGTTTGCATGTGACTGCAAGTTTTACATGGGAACTCCTTATGGTTTTATGGAATCATGCTGTTGTAATCTCATTTTTAATGTGGGAGTGCATAAAGGGTTGTATAGTGATGAATTGGAATTTTTAATACGGATATCTAAATGTCAGTCAAAGTAACTTTTTATTGGATGTATTTTTAAATGAGAGAATTATCTCTTGATTTATGCTACTATAAATATGTAAATTATTAAAACACCAAAAAGTATGAACTTGTGTTTCGTTCATGAATAAATTGGATGAGCAAGCTATTTTATTGTTGAATGAAGGGAACGTTCTAGAATGGCATATCGTTCATTTCAACATTTGGCTGTATTAAAGGGTTAGTTCATCCAAAAATGAAAATTAAGTCATTAATTACTCACCCCCATGCTGTACCAACCCGTAAGACCTTCAATCATCTTCGGAACACAAATGAAGATATTTATGATTAAATTTGAGAGGTGGATCTGCTACATGGGCACCCTAAGGGATTGAAACTGAACGTCCCAGAAAGTCATTGAAGAAAATGTTTAAATATTCCATGTGACTACAGTGGCTCAACTATAAATTTATCAGAGCGATGAGAATACTCTTTGTGTGGAAAAAAACAAAACAAAAATAACGACTTTATTCAACTATTCCTTTTCTTCCTTCTGGGCCTAAGGCAGGAAGTTCAAGACATTTCCATGACACGTGCGTTATGCACTCACGATTATTTCTTACTACTTGTTCAGTGCGTCGTGGAAATCTCGAACTCGTATATATATATATACATATACATATATATATATATATATATATATATATATATATATATATATTATCTCAGGTCTGTGGGGCAAGTAGCTTATACGCCGAGTTTCGGTTAATTTAAGAGCGAGCGCACTAGTGAAAGCAGTCGATTCTGTTCCCTTCTTGGAATTCCTGTTGTCACCTGAATGATGTCCACACAATGTTGTCACCTGAATTTTTATTCTTGCTTGGGCTGGCACATTCCAACAATGGATCCAAAAATGAAGATCATGAACCACACCTATTTGGCATAAAAAAAAGACCATAAACATGTAATCTGCAGACGTTCCTCCAATTTCCAATTCTATGGTAAGTTATCTATCTCAAAATTATAATTATTCTTGACAGTGGAGTTAACTGTACTTTGTATTTGATACAAACAAAAAGCCCATACTTGTCCATGAACTATAGCCATCTTATCAATGACTTTCCAGCAACTAACATTAAAAATGACCCATCCTGCACTTTCAGGACTATTTCTTTTATTAGGCTTTCCGAACTTCCTTGCAGGTTATTGTTTAGATTTTACTTACAAAAAAGCTATTTCAATAGATGGCCAACTTTACTACATCTCAAAAAAATGGTATGGCTTTGAGAAAGTGGCTGGAGCAAGCAGGAACCCAAGTACATCCCAATATGTAAGCTTGTCCACATGTGCATGGGTTTGAGTTCACATAATTTAAATATATTTATTGTGATATTTTAAGGTAGATAAACCTCTGGAACTGCTGGGCATGGATTTAGTGGGGAAAGGCACCAAAACCAACCAGGGAAATGAGTACATTTGTGTCCTCATTGACTATTATACAAAATGGTCCGAGGCATATGCAATTCCAAATAAATCTGCAGCAGTTGCCTCGTGCTGCATTAGTAATTTTTTTCTACACGTTTGGGGCACCAAAGAGAATACTCACTGACCAAGGCACTGAGTTTGTAAACTAGGTTTGTAGTTTGAATTAACTAAATTCAATATGCATGAGAATTTAATGGTTTTTATTTTTTATTTTTTTGTAGATTAATGTTAATGTTTTGCAAACAGATCAATGAAGAGCTCTGTGCCTTCCTCAGTGTGGAGAGATGCCTCTGTGTCCCATACCATCCACAAACAAATGGGCTTGTGGAAAAACTAAATGGAACCATTCAGAGATGAACCTTCATTAACGGGTTGCTTTGTGGGAATGCAATATTCAGGGAAATATTGGTGTCTTTGAAAATTGGTTACTCATAACTTTAAACTCCTTTTGGTTATGACTCCACAGAGCCTTGTGCAAACTTTTAGATACAAGACCATAAAAAATTGGACGAGTACCTAGATGAGGTAATGTTTGGTCCAAGACACAGCTGGGTGCAACTAGATTCACAGCAACTAGGTTCTCTCCATTCTTCGTAAAGGGTTAGTTAACCCAAAAATGAAAATTCTGTCAGTATTTACTCATGTTGTAAATACCTCATGTTGTTCCAAACCTCTGTGTGTTTATTTGTTCTGCTGAACACAAAGGAAGATATTTGGAAGAATGTTTTAATCAAACAGATCTCAGTCCCCATTGACTACCATAGTATATTTGTTCCTACTATGGTAGTGAATGGGGATTGAGATCTGTTTGATTAAAACATTCTTCCAAATATCTTCCTTTGTGTTCAGGAGAACAAATAAACACAGAGAGGTTTGGAACAACATGAGGGTGAGTAAATACTGACAGAATTTTCATTTTTGGATGAACTAACCCTTCAAATGTTCGACATAGAGGAACGATATCCTTGTGAGGTGCCTGAGACGTATGAGGTATGTGATAATTTACATTGTTCCTATCATGTAGTAGACTATAAATTAAAAGTTAGTGAAATCATTTCAATCTTCAATGTTTCTGAAAAGGTCAACAGCACAGTGGAATCTGTGATAGCAGAGGACACTATCTAAGGCCATTTCTCTGAAGGAGAAAATGGACAACATTGTAAAAAAAAACAAGATGGGAGACAGAGGGTGACAAATTAGGCACCATTTTTTGTAATGCAGAAGGTACTATGAAAGAACATACGGACTCAGAAAAAGGAAAGGGGGCAAGTTTGGGCACAACTGGTTGGGCAGCCTGTTCTCACGTAAATGCGTCTCTATAACACGCATGTGTATTGTTGTGTAATATATACGCGAAAATGAGTTTTTACATGCATATGAGACGCAGGTTTTCGCGTGCAATTGATACGCAGTTCATTTGCGTATAATACACATGCACCCCAAACCACTAATTGTAGCCAAACGTATAATACACACCCACCCCACACCTAAACTTAACCTAACCAACCAATGCGTATCATATGCACGTACAAAGTCACTTTAGGGTATATATTACACGACAATACACATGCGTGCTATAAAGACGCATTTAGTGTGATCGGGTTGGGTTGGGACCGTATGAAATTATCCATTTGCAAGATAAAAGCACATATTTAAGGGAGACCTACGGATTGGCCCAGGAAGGGAGTTGGAAAGTGAGGTACACACTTAATGGATTTTGACAGATAGACCTTTCATCTGCTATGTTAATACTTTGTATTAATGTTTAATTTTGCAATGTTTGTCATATTTATAAATGCGTATCTGTCCCTGAAAGTGAGAGAGCACAATTTGAACTCACCGGGCAAGGCATTCCATATGTACACATTGTGGAAGGGAAAATACGAAAGGCTCAAGGTGTCTTGCGAATTTTACTTATTTTGCATTTTATTACTTTAGTTAATGCACATTTTGTTCAGAGCTGGGTGATTCTATAATTTAGGGTACACTGCATGTCCACTGATGTTAAATATACTTATACAATAAAATTTCTTCAAACAAATTGCAATTTATGTGTAAATTTGCTTCCTGAAATAACATCACACAGACAAAATGTGCAATATATTGTTCATTTTGCTTAAAATGTGTCAATATGGCCCTAAATGTACAGTTTTGTCCATGTCTGATTTCAATGTGAGAAAGTTGAGGGTCCAAAAATATCCATTAAAATCATTAAAATAAATAAATTCTTTTTGAAATCTTTTACAAAAGTCTTAATATTAAAGGAAAATAATAGTTTCAAATATAAGTTATTTATTTAAATACTTAAAATATATTAATTTATTCGTGTCCACAAAATGTTGGTCAACTATGTTACAAACAAAACCTCCCCCAGCAACTCAAAAATCGTTTGTCCCAAGACCTTGTAACCAGCACCATGTGATGTCATTTTCCTCTGTGGAGGCAATTTCAAACACACCATGGTGAGTCTCTTCTCAGTTTTTTCAATATTTGATGTAGGAAAGCGTATTGTCAACGGCCGTATTATTAACCTTCAACTATGTTATGTACATTGTCATAGCTAAAACGTTTTATTTATTATAATGAAATTTTGTGTTGAATTCTTACATTAACCTGCTAAAAAATGACATGTGGTTAGCTAGGCTAGGTCCACCATTTCTGTTATGGGGAAGAAATATGGAAATTGTCAACTAAGTTATGGTCAACTAAGTTACAGTCAACTATCTTTCAACTAAGTTACATCAGTGCTAAAATTAAAAATACAATAGCATTTCAAAAGAGCATGTCTCAGAATCCATGTATTCTCTGTGGAATTATGTGCATTTCTGTACTGTTTAATAATTCGACATTTAAAATAAAAGAGGTTTTTACTGAAAGCAACTTTGATAATTAAATTCTGTCTCATGAATAAAATATTGTCCAAGGTTAACCATATTGCCAGTCAACTAGGTTACTTGTGTCATCCGTGTGATTTTCATTGTCACCTAGGTTACACTTAGATTCATAAAGTTAAAATAGCCAATATTGATGTTTCTGACATTTTTAAGCATTCTACTTATTTGCATAGGTTGGAGTTTACTATAACATCTTTTTTAATTATTAAAAATAACTTTAATGGAGATTTATGATGAAAAACATCCTTGTCCTTAAGGACCGTTATACATGCATTCATGTTAATCTTAAAAAAAAGATTAAATATGATAATCATTTTAAATAACAATTGTATGTGTGGCAGAAATAGACTCAAGAACCTTCAAAATTGCATTTAATTTCAAGTGCAAGACTGAATTGAATGGTTTGTATAACACCCTGTTTGTCCGTAACATAGTTGACAAACTCTGAAGTAAAAACATGTTTTTAATTTATTTTATTTTTAAAACAGTTAATATTTAAGCTCTGCAGATAACAGATATGTAACACTGAATTAATATACTATATTGAGACACTTAATATTCCACTGAGAAAGGACAGTGCTCCTTGTGCTTTTTTGCTGCATGAAATGTACACTAAATTAGAGAATGACTCAGCTCTGTGCACATTCGTTTGTGCTGTTGGTACATACTCAAGGCTTTGGTTAGCAAAGTATAGAACACACACACAATAATAAACAGCATTATAATCAACACACACACAAAATCTACGGTATTTGCGTAATCATGTGCCTAAATTTAGAAACAATTTCAGAAGTGATTTATTTCAAGTTAACCATGCATTTAAGAAACAACATAAAATTTAAGAATTACTGGTCCCCAGATTTGATTATTGAACACTGTTACAAGATTTCTGAAGAAAGAATGTGGCCTTGTCTCACGCCTGTACTAATATTAAGCCATTCCTCAATCTGTTGGAATGGTTGCTTCCATTGATCCATTACCACATAATAAATTTGACATTTCTTTTCATTCAATTCAGATAATTCTGGTGTTTTTGCAGTTGTCACAAGACAAAGCCAATCTGCTGCCGCCGAGAATCAGGTGGTTTGTCTTTGTCTGCTATCACAGCTCAGACTTGTCCACTATGGGTGACCCTACCAGTAGTTGTGAAGTACCAGTGGTGTAGATCTCAGTGATGATGCACACAAGCACTCACAGCACGTCAAGCTGCAAACCATGTGAGGGATCCTAACCTAACTGTTTAAATGCAACAACATATAAACCAACCCCAACATTCTAACAACCAGTTAGCAGAAATGCACCAAAAACCACTGAAAAGTCCAGCAACCACACAGCAACATGGTAATAACAATCGATCAGAAAACATTGACAAACGCATGTCAACACACAGGAAACCACACAAAACATCATATCAATCACATAACAATGCATTTAAAACTACTTGAACAACTTTACAACTCTTCACTGATGTCCACGTGGATTCATGGAGCGAAGCTTCTGCTGGGTACCAGTGTAGGGCAGTTGAGGGCCTCCCATAGGCGCTGCTTGAACTTTAGTCCCAGCGCAAGGCTGTAGGGACATTGTCGGCCACAGAGTGTCATCACCACAGTGCGGTACATGTCCTGGTAGCCCTGCACGCTGCAGCAGTGGATGGAGAGACATGGCTCTTCCTGCTGACACATGTCCACTGAAGAGACTGAGACTGCTGGGCGGATGTTGGGAAGGACAGCAGCGTTCTGTTGCGCTCTTCCAAACCACTGGGTCCATGAGTTTTCACAGAGATGGAGCTGTAAGTGTGATCCAACCAGATTACGGAGGTCAGCTGTGAAAGCTCACAGGGGTCTTGAATGGAAGAGATGCCCTCCACCAAGAATCCTCTTGGGTGTGTGGGAAACTCCCTGGTTCTTCTCAGGGCGATTCTGCTCCATGCTTTTTTGGATTCTGGACCTGAGCCCATCAACCAAGAACTTCACAAGGGCACGTTCAGGATGACAACACTGAAGCAGATACTGGCACAGATCCGTCCCGCAGACTGGTTTGCTTCAGTGGATTTAAAGGGGTCATATATAATGCCATTTTTGTACAAGTTATTATGAATCTTTAGGGTCTAAATGAAAACTTTGTAATATACTTTTATTAAAAAGAAAGAATGGAAGCGGGTGTCTCTTGAGGACAAATCTGTGCAACCACACGATAGTTTGAAGATGACGTCCGCAAAGAAGTTCGACAATTAAGGCTCGAACAGGACGTTTCTGAATGGTTGGTTAACGTAATGACACTGTGATCTATGCACTGGCAGGGTATACTGTCCTGTTGTGGGTGGATCGACACTTTCTCTCCATCAGAGCGGCGCATATGACATAAATCACAGAGCGGACATGCTTGCGAGGAACAGGATTCAAGGAGAGTGGAGGCTTCACCCCGGATCAGTGCGAATGATTTGGAAATGATTCAGGAGGGTGGACGTGGATCTGTTTGCCACAAGCGAGAACACTCAGTACCTTCTTGTTATCTTACTCCTCGCTGACGGGAGATGCTCTGACAAGCCAGGCTTTACGCGTTCCCTCCGGTGACAATTCTCCCTTTGGCGTTATGTGAAATCAGGGAGGAGAGAGCGTCAGTAATCCTTGTGACCCCCGAACAGGCCAAACCAGCCCTGGTTTGCGGACCTCAAGTTCAAGTTCAAGTTACTTTATTTATACCGGAAGGTAGACCTGAGAGAGATAATGCTGTAACCTCCATGGGAAATCCCCCTCAGGAAGGTCCTGCTATCTCAGATGAATGGCACGATATGGCACCCCAGCCCTGAGCTGTGGAACCTTCATGTGTGGCTACTTCAGGCACCTTAAATGAGCGAGACACTCATGATAGCTGGATTAGCAAACTCGGGGAGGCGCAAACGCAGTCTACTAGGTGCCTTTACGCTGTAAGATGGGGAGTTTTTGCAAAATGGTGCAAGGACATTGATATCGACCAAGTGATCTGTTATGTATTGGATGTTTTGCGCTTTCTACAGCACAGACTGGATAGTGGGAGTTTGCCCTCCACACTGAAGGTGTATGTGACCATTGCTTCGTTTCGTTCCCCGGTAGATGGGAAATCGATCAGTAAGCATGCTCTGGTGACCAGAGCGAGGGGGAGCGAGGAGATTGTGTGCTTCACGGCCACCATCTGTGCCGCCGTGGGATCTAGCTCTAGTTATGAGGGCTCTCTTTCTACCACCTAGCTTCGAATTGCTGTTAAGGAGCTCTCCCTGAAAACAGCTTTACTCATTGCAGACAGAAGTGCCCTCGCCCTCAGAGTACTTGGATGTGACTGTGATTACAAGAGGTAAAAACAATATAAATACTTTTAGTTTTCTCACACAAACTGCTCGTTTCGTGTCTTAGGCCATCAATGTGACTTTAAAGGCTTATTTCACCCAAAAATGAAAATTAAGTCATTAATTACTCATCCCGTGCTGTACCAACCCGTAAGACCTTCGTTATCTTCGGAACACAAATAAAGATATTCTTGATTAAATCTGAGAGCTGGATCACTCCTCCATAGACTGCTTAAGGGACTAGCTCTTGACGGCCCATAAAGACATTAAAGAGAATGTTTAAATATTCCATGTGCCTACAGTGGCTCAATTATAAGTTTATCAAGCGACAAGGCTACTTTTTGTGTGAAAAACCCCCCCATAAATAACGACTTTATTCGACTATTCCATTACTTCCTTATAAGCGCATGCGCGAGAACTGAGATGAGGACGTTCTTCCTCGACTACTTTTTGTTACCGGCTGCTCACCGCTTAGGAGTATTACCGCCACCTACCGTATCAGATGATGTGCTGATATAGCCAGAGCGCGATCATCATCCTATACGGTAGGTGGCGGTAGTACTCCTAAGCGGTGAGCAGCTGGTAACAAGAAGTACTCGAAGAAGAACGCCGTCATCACAGTTCTGCGCATGCGCCCATAAGGAAGTAATGGAATAGTCGAATAAAGTCATTATTTATGTTTTTTTCGCACAAAAATAGTAGTATCGTCGCTTGATAAACTTATAATTGAGCCGCTGTAGGCACATGGAATATTTAAACATTTTCTTTAATGTCTTTATGGGCCATCAAGAGCCAGTCCCTTAGGCAGTCTATGGAGGAGTGATCCAGCTCTCAGATTTAATCAAAAATATCTTTATTTGTGTTCTGAAGATGAACGAAGGTCTTACGGGGTTGGAACAACATGGGGGTGAGTAATTTATTACTTAATTGTAATTTTTGGGTGAACTAACCCTTTAACGTTTACGAGTCATTAAATCATGTTTAATTTAGACTTCTCTGTGCTCTTTGAGGTGGTCCCTATATACCTCCATTATATGACTGAAAGATAAGAATGCCAGGCAGAGTTGTGTTTGTGACATAAACTACATCTATGTGTGTGTGTGTTTTGCAAATATTATATTTTATTTGTGAGTTTTATAGATTTTTGTGGAACTCATTTATTTGTGGATCTTAATCTATTTATTTGTGAATTTGATATTATTATTATTATTAATTATTTATTTCAGACACGTAAATAATGGTCCATGTCACAGACAAAAAGAGACACACATTATAGCAATACATTTATCACATAGGCTCATAAGCCAGTGAGACCAGATATTGCACCAAACTTGATACATGTTTGTGAATCTCAATGTATTTATTTGGAATAACAAGAATGCTACCCCCCATATGCGTCACATAATTTGAGTTGTTGAGAAGAATCAAATCCCACAGTCCTAGACCCTCCTTCGGTGGGCGGAGTCAAACCCAATTTGTCCTATCATGATGTTGCGCACATGGCAAGCGCCACACCCAGCTGTGCCTGAACTGCAGTTCGCAGGGACTCGCTTGTATAATAGGGCAACCAGTGGCACGGAGCGCATGCTGCTGTTGTGGCTCCCCTCATGTCCCAATATAGCAATAACAGCAGAAGGCGGCCGTGCATGAACAAGTCGAGAGCCTTGTGCCGTTCTTATATTTGCAACTCTTGCGCTGACCAAAGTAAACACTGATAAAAAATTGTAATGTTCTATCAGCCTGTTGAAAATGGGCTTGTTTTTATATATCGCTGGATCTGCCATCCCCACCGAGGCCAGTGTCAATGAGGTGAGAAAAAAATAATGTCTTTGCTGAACTTTAATGAACTTTGCTGGTTGTTTGTGTCGGTGTACTGTACGGGCTCTGAATGGCACTGCCACTTGTTGACTCGCCGGTTTAAAATTATGCTATCCTCACTTTGTAACGCATGTTAAAAAGTTTGTGTTATTAACACTGTCCACTCGTCGTTTTTATTTATTTTGCAATCTGATATGTTTTTTACGAGTATTGCGTGCTGCAAACCAGTCTTGCGTCAAGTCACGGAAGTGTGGAACTGTGTCTCAAATCCTATTTGGCTGCTGCTTGACACCATTTTGGACATAACGTAATGCGATGGCCAAAATGCTGTCTAGGTAGACACCTCCCTATGTTTTGGAGACACGGCCTAAACCCGGACCAGATTCAGTAAACAAATGTCTGCAGTGTTAGCAGTGGCTAACAATTCAAATGTCACAGATTTCGATACTTTATTGGGGCGTTTATAGCTGATTTGAACAGTTATACATATAACGTTAGTTGTCAATCACCAGTTGTGTTGGTAATATAAATTATTCTATGACCATGGACAGTGTAACTCGATTTAACAATTAGCCTAAATTGAATTAAGTCATTCATCTGTAAATTTGTCTAGCACCCGTGACGTATTTCTCCTTTACAAAGGTCTGGATTTTGTTATCGCTGTTTAAGATAGTGGTGAGCCCATTGACTGTAGTTCAAACAAGTGAATTTATCACTAAAATGTGCTGAGTGAAATGTTCTTAGTGTTTTTTTTTTCTTCTTGGCCTTTGAGGCACTCTTCTGTAGCCTATCTTTCTGATCAGAGTACAACTTGGCTCGTCATGTCTTGTACAGTAAAGAAGTGCTGCAAGGTGCACAAACATACATCACGTTACAGTATTCAAATGTATCATGGATTGTAAACTGGTCGCATAAAATCTGACAATTAGTGTAAAAACGTCCCCAAATGCCTCAAGTATTGTTCTAAAATAATAAAGGTAAAATAAATAAATTTGATGTCTGGTCACTAGTCTGACCTTGATAACTTGCAAATGTGCTAAAATCCACATGATAGTAGAATATGTTTGTACGAGTTAACATTATGATTATTTTTGAAGTAATTCTCTGCATGTTATGATGTTCACATTTTATATAGAAGGCTAAACCGAATATTAGAGTTTACCTTGTGTTTACAGTGTACATAAAAAAATAGACTGAAAAAAAAAAACAATGCCAGGACCAGGGTGCTTTTGCTTTGATGGTTCTGAATGTTTTGGGATGAGATTTGTTCCTAAATGACATGAGCAGGTTGTTCTAATACAAGGTACATGCTGGTTTTCAGGTCCCAGTTGAAAGAGATTGCCAAGGAACTTGCAGTAGTGTAAAACCTGCGCATGAACCCTGTTGTAATTGGTGTTACTTGCAGGGGTGTGACTTGTTGTACTGTGGGACCCAGACAGACACTTCTCATAGAATTAACTGAGTGTGAATTACCAGAATTACCAGACCCAACAATTTACCAGAAATTGTTGGCTCTGGGAACAATTTCATTCAGATTTGGACCTTCCAAACAAACTCAACTCTGGTGCGGTTTGACTGAAATAAGAACGCAGCATGGGCCGAAGACGCCTAAAGAACAAAAAACAAACAAAACAAACCTCTGTCATGCTAGCATGTATAAACTTGAATTAAACAATTTAATAATCAATAAAAAATCATTTATACCTGTATGATATTACTCTGTACATTGGACTGTTTGGAAAATGGATAGATGAATGATTCAGCTGCTGGCACCATCTTCAGGCGAGGCGGGATTTAATTTGGCTCGACCGTCACAGTGCATTATGGGTTTTTTCTAGCTGTTGAGTGTACATCAGTTGTACACTTGTAATTGTCATGAACTATGGGCTTGAATGAGTGAGTGCACTCAATAACGTCCACTTTGGTTTCAGGACGTTGCTAAAATGGCACTGTACGTAAGTGTATAGGGGCGTTTTCGGACTTAGCCCTAGTTTTTCTCAGCATAAGATCTACATTGCCCATTACAGTTCAGTAGACGTGAAAACGCTGTCTTCTTGCAGCAGAGGGCTAGTAATTTAACATGCTAATTTAGGTTTATATCTCGGCAGCACTATAACTTGTCAGTTTTTTAATGACATCATTGCACTTATTTCTTCTCAATCTTTTGATGCGTGTAGCTCGTTTTTTGGATATTTTTACCTCAATTATTACATATAGCACCTTTAAGTAATGTCATTATGGTTATGGGTTTTGTCATCCCCACTAAAGATCTGTGGGGGAGTTGCACATGCAGTGAGTGTAATGTCATAGAGTGTTTGAAGGATGGGTAAGTTTGCAAGAGCTTTGAGTACGTCAGAAATAGAGTGAGGCATCAGTTTACTGTCGGGGTTTTGTTGTGTCGCGTGGCATAGTGTCGCATCCAGTGTTGTATCATCATGATTATAATGGGTTGTAGTTTATTTGTCTGGTCTAAACACAGTGTTATGAAATAGCAGAGGCCGGCCGAATATTCTCAGTGTTCTTCCTTTTAAAGGTGCTGTATGCGATTTTCAGCGGCCTCTAGTGGTGATGTTTCAGAATGCAACAAGAGCGCTCGTGCTCGTGTGCGTGCTAGATCTCAAGTAGTAGATGAGTGACGTTAGTCAGTAGATCTAGTAAATAAAATATGTTACATCCTAAAGCACCCACTTTTTGTTATCCTGGAACATTCTTTTGTATTCATGTAATGTTTCATGTAGTTTACCTTGCTATTTCACTAGAGTTTACTGTGTTGATCCGTGTTTTCGTCCAGAGTCAATCAGATTCACGTTTTGCCTGACGAGCTTGAGCAGATAAAACTTTTTTAGTTTTTTATATTTGTGATGCGATCTGGGAAAACTCGTCGGATGTCGCGCTGGAACGTTTTCAGTAAAGTCTAAAAATAGACTGAATGTCAGTTTTTTGTCAAAATTAGTTTTTTATTAAATTATTATTCTACAACATCTTGTTTATCATCTCTGAATATAACTTGGGGAAATTCACTAGTTTACTGCAGAAAAATAGCGATTTATAATGACCAGCTGAAAAGACTGCGTTTCACTTTAATAACATGCACGCCGGCAGAGCGGAGGGGGGAACACAAATCTCCCGTTTAGCTCTCCTTCTCTTAACACTACAAAGACAGTTCACCTATCAAAATAAACCACATAACAGAATAAAGTCCAGTCCTGGGTGAACTACAACGGCACGCAAGTTATTTATTTATTAATTTTTATCCAGCGTTATCGTGTGGTATGATGCGGAGCACAAGAGAACAGAGTTTGAAGCTGCTCGTCTAAAAGACCTTGCTCGCCTCTCAATCGTCCAATTTCAAAACGGTTTTCACAGGATGAATTTTGAGTTTGTAAGCTTTAGAATGATACCCAATCTATGATGATTACTAAAATATGTAATATGTAAAAAAGGCAATAAAAAGGGGAGCGCCAGTCGTCGGCGCTAGCAGGATGCGACAGTTATTTAAACCTGTTTTTCTCAAAATTCTGTTTCTGAAAATCATAGCGATCAGCTGACTTAAGATAACCATAACTTTTGTTACAGACAACCAATAAAAATAAATAAAAACAGATTTGCAAAGGGACCCAGCTTTAATATGGTATCAAAACCTGTAATATGTCAAATTTCACCATGTGGTGGGTTTTCCCAGATCACATCACATTTATGTGGAGTTTGTGTTTGAGGCAGGACGTTTTGGGGGTTATCAGACAGACTCCATTTCGCCAGCTGAAGTGCCGTTGGTCACATGATAGACTGTAAGGATAGAGAGGATGAGGCTCGGGAGCGCACATGCACGTCACGTCTGATGGATTTCGTAGGAAATCCGACCCGGAGACTTCACATATAAATATGAATATTGGCCTTCAGAGGTAATAGCAAAACCTGAAAAGTGGACCCCTTCAAACTAGGGCTGCATGATGCATCACTTTAACATCGATATCGCGATGTGCGCATCCATCGATAGTCACATCGCAAGAATGCGCGATGTCACTAGGGATCGTAGTTAATCTGTGACTCGTGATCTAGTAGGCTACGTGCCAGCAGCTCCCCGGCCCGTAACGCTTGTGATTTGCGGATTAAATGCAAAGTTTAACCATCATAGTGAGAGTTTATCAATTTGCAAGTCCTGTCAGTTTAAACATCAAGCGCAAGAAGACTGGAACTTCCGCTGTTTTCTGTCAGCCTTACTAAAGCGCATTTTTGTCCCGCCAAACTTGACCGGTGAATGATGTAGATGACGATGAGTGACTTCTGCGCTCGTTTAACTGAGAGAGAAAGTCCCGGTCGCGCGTGCACTCTCACCGTCTTCAAACTCTCCTCCTCTCCCTGCTGCGTGCATATCAATGAATTGAGTTAACTGAATATCTTTGAGAATACATGACGGTAAAAGGTCGGAAGACCTTTTTTCTGAACTACCACTGGTTGCTGTTCCACACATTCAGATGACATTACATAAACCACACTTTCAAAAAAAAAAAAAAAAAAATGCGATCCGGTGATGAAATGTTTTCCGTGTTGACAGAAATCTTGTGCGATGTCCTAACCTGCCTGGATAATCACACAGCGGGTATGGCGTGGTCCGTTAATGAAACGTCGATTCGCGAACTAATGACTCATTTGAACCGATTCACTTTAATGAATGGTTAAAACAACTGATCTATTCAACACTGAACTCAAGAGACATAAATCGGAAACAATTTACAATAAGGTTCCATTTATTAAAGCCTATAGGCTTTAATAAATGGAATTTATTTATAAATGGATTAAAAATCCATTTATTAAATGCTTTAATAAATGAATTATTATTAATGTAGTTAACTAGTTAACTACATTAATAATAATAATTCATTACATGTATATAGTGCTTTTCTCTGCACTCAAAGTGCTTTATATACAACCACCACTAATGTGCAGCATCCTGTTAACATAACCTGTTAACGACATTAGTAAACATTCAATTAATTAATATTAGTTTCTATGCGGATATACTCCATAACAAAACCGCCCCAGTCATTCAATGATTCATTCTTTCCAAATAGAGCTATTTAAATCATCTGGGAAATTATTCTAATATCGCAATATATATCGCGGAAATATAAAATATCGCAATGCCATTTTTTACCAATATCGTGCAGCCTGACTTCAAACACAGGCAATAAAAAAAGGATTTATTTTATAAAATAAGTTACATATAGGACCTTTAAATCCTAGAGCTCAAGCTTAATCTGACACACTTCTTTGCCATGAACTGTTGGATGTGGCGGTTCATCTAGCACAGTGGAATCTGGTTGTAGAAGGCGGGACATTGAAATTCATAGTGTGGATGTCAAGACCAAAATAACATATTACTTAACAATTAGTCATGTGGCTCAACAAGTAAAGTCATAACATAATGACACCTTGGTAATTCATTAGCTAATGATTAATTAAAGCAGACAACTGGAAGTCTAACACATTAATTTACACTATTAGTTAATAAAATATGTGACAATAACACATTGAATTAATAGCAATATATATATAATGTATTAATCATATAGACTCTTTTAGTTGCTGATGCAGTAATAATTAATTAATGGTTTAGTTATTCATCAGTCAAACATTAACTCATGACTATCTGTGTGACTATCTAACTATTAAACGTGAATTTATGCATATTAGTGCATCCGTATTGTAAAGTGTTACCAAAAATTATTTCTGTATAATTGATGATTCCTGGCACAAGGTATTTAGAAAACTGACCTTTCCAAAAAGCGGTGGTGGCATAGTACACTATATGCTGCCTTGTATACTGCATAGGACTAGTCCGCAGAGAGAATTGCATTGGTTATGCTATGTTATTGGTTCCTTAAACTTGATGGGCTATTGACATTTAGTAATTTTGGTTCCATAAAAAGTGTCAGAATCAGAAACCTGTAAAACACTCTCAAAAGTACTTGAAAGTAGGTTAGCTACAGGCTGTCTGTAGTTCCATCAGATGACAGCATACCATGAAGGTAAACCACACTCACCATATTGTATAATACAGAGTGCATTTGTGGACAGTTCCTCCCTCCAAATAATAATTAAAATCTCATGTTCACCCAAAAGTCTCTTGAGTTTTAGCTGACTCAGTAGTATCATATGCTGTCGCTAATACTCAACTTCTCACTAATACTGTGGAAAACAATGTTAGCTTGTCAAGGATCCTTATTAGACTGGCCAACATTATCTTCTGCTTTCAGCAACTTCTCATTATAACCTATTAAACTTAATTAGTTTTCTGATATAATGTTTTCCGGCACAGAAACTGGATATGGATAGTCAACCTACAAAGGTCTTCACACATCTTTCAGATCTTACACACCTTCCTTTGGACACATTTAGAATATTTAAAAATCACACATACTGTAAAAACATGTATTGGCATTTATTTGAAAGAAGCATGCTATAGAAAAAAAGTTGGTAACGCTTTAGGGTTGGGTATCGTTTGAATTTGAACGATTCTGATTCCGATTCCTTGTTTTCGATTCCGGTTCCTAACGATTCTCGATTCCGATTCTTTTAAGAGGCAGGGTCAAAAAAGTTTAGCTAACCTTGCTAACCAACGATCTTTCTGAAGGAAATACTTCTTTCTGAAGGAAATACTTCTTTCTGAAGGAAATACTCCTTCTGTCACAAATACTCATTTTGTCACAAATTTAGCATTTTGCCGAGATATCGTTATTTTCAGAAAAGTGAAGCCACACTTTGGACTGCCGACATAAGCTACTCATGTTGACTGGCGCAGTTATGCCAACACTTCCGGTAGATGCTTCTTTGTTGGTGTTGTTCAGCGGATTCTGTGAATATCGAAACTCAGGAATCGAAATATTAACTTTTGAACGATACCGGGAAAAATGAAAAGTTAGTCCCGGTTCCAATCAATACTCGATTCTCGATACCCAACCCTACGTTTCCTTTTACAGTCCAGTTACCCATGTAAATACTATGTACTTATTTTAGTAACTATAATTACTGGGTAGTAACTAGTAGGGGTGTAACGATTTTTGAAACCGAATCCGAAAAACCGCGCAATACTGAACTCACGATTCGTAATCGCGATACTGTCATTGCGTACCGAACACGCCCCGCCCCGCCCCCTGCTTCCCCGGCCCCGCCCAGCCCGGCTCAATGGACCTCATGTCTTATGTAAACAGTACACAGTGAATTCAGTTTTGTAGCCTAACCAACATTAACACCAAATAACAAGCTCTGTGTTTTGTTACTTTCGATAATAAGCAAGGTGTCATCTTTCAGATTCTGTCTATTTGATCACGAAATTCAAACAATAAATGGCGTTTTGGCGCTCTTTGATGTGACGTGACAGATCGCTTACAAATACTTGGCTCCTCATCTCAAGCGGCAGCGCGCGCGCGAGTAAACGCGATCATCTCTTCCTCAGTTACAGAAAAGACACCTGAAGGTATGTTGAAAGATACAGTATACTTACTGAAAGGCATCATAACTCGTGTAATCGCTCAATCAGTGTTTCAGCCGCGGAAAGACGTCAATAAAACAGCAAAGCTTTAGCTTGTCACTAGCATTATATTTACCTCAGCAGGCAAGTGATTCAGTGTCCACAACTTCCTATAAATGAACCTTTGCACTAAATAAATGCACTATGTTAGCCTGAATATTATATTTTACTTAACCTGTTAATGATATCTTGATTATTTAATTCATGTTTAAAATATCTTTAATGAAAATGACAACTGTGTAAATTATTAGAGAAAAAACACAAGTTAATGTAAAAACTGCCTTATGTTCAGTTTACATGTTTTCATACAATGTGTTGTGTGTTGATTATTATATCTAAAAAATAAATGGCATCTGAATTTAGGTTAAAAGTCTAGGCTACAACATTTAATGTTATAGTAATGTGCAGCCTTCAATATAGTTCACAGCATTAGCAGATTTTATTTAATCCTTGTGAAATGTTTAATTGTAACTGAATTAATTTAAAGACAAAGAACTTTTTTTTCATTAAACCACTGTTTAAAAAAAAGAAGCCATTTTAGCTTTCTAAACTCGAACCGAATCGAAACCGAACCGAGACGTCAAAACCGTGGGAAAACTCAAACCGTCAGTTTTGTGTATCGTTACACCCCTAGTAACTAGTACTAACCCTGAACCTACCCCTAAACCTACCCCTGTTCCATGTACTTACCTTATATTAGCCAGTACTTTAAGTTTACTGTAAGTACACTGCAAGTACTTTACTGTAAAAGGAAGCATTACCAAAAAGTTAAACAATAGATGTACTTTATGGTTTTCAAACTTGGTCTTCATAGTTATTTTGGTGAACAACACTTGTGGTTTCTCTGCTAGGACACTTGAGGAAAACTGACATCATACAGTGACTTAAAGGCACAGTATAAATTTTGCTTCTAGAGGTCACTGTTTCTAAACAGCAACAAAGGCGTTGCTTGATGAAGCGTGAAGGAGCGTTGAATCATGGGAGTTGTTGTATTCACCTCCACAGCCGATGGAAAAAAAATATGCTAATGGTTTAACGTTCGATTCTTTCTTCCGTTTGATCAAATTGACATTATTTTAGTTCATTCTTATGAAAGAGTGCTGAATAACAATTCATACAGGTCACTTAATCTTTTGAAATCAATCTGCAAATCTGGGGTAATGCAGCACCGTTTTTCTTGGTGAAAACAATCATACTAAAAATACATTTGAGTCTGTTGAAAGTTGTTTTAACGTTACTCTGTGCAGTCGCTTGGTGACTGGTATGAGACACTTGTTGTGCATTGCAGTAAGCTGAGTCAAAATTAGAATATCGCATTAAAAGACATTTCAGTACTTTTGAGCTGGGTGAATGGCTTGCAATTAATTTTAAAATATAGCCTAGTACATGGCAGAGAAAAGGCTGTTTTATTGTTTCTACAAATAAAGCTCTTTCTGATTATGCTGCTGACAAAAGGGATGGCACAAATGTTATTTGTGGTAAATCAAGAAAATGGGACTCAAAGAGTAGGACTAAATGTTTTGAACTATATAAACTATATAATTATTAGTTTTCTGTCGATAAAGGTATGCGAACAGTTGCTCACCTGTCTAATAAAATGCATAATATATCATGCGTTAGTGTTTTCATGGTTTCGGAAATCAAGGGTATCTTGGATATGGGGTCATCGACAGGCGGCTGGTTAAAATAGCTAACCAGCTAAATTTATCTGGATTTAAACATAGTTGAAAACATTTCGGATAATGCAAGTACACTAATCAACAAAATAACATTGTTGTAGTGGTTTTGGGTTATTTTGATCCAAAATCGTAAACATTCACCTAAATGATTATTAGAACACCTGTTCAATTTCTCATTAATGCAATTATCTAAGCAACCAATCACATGGCAGTTGCTTCAATACATTTAGGGGTGTGGTCCTGGTCAAGACAATCTCCTAAACTCCAAACTGAATGTCAGAATGGGAAAGAAAGGTTATTTAAGTAATTTTGAGCTTGGCATGGTTGTTGGTGCCAGATGGGCTGGTCTGAGTATTTCACAATCTGCTCAGTTACTGGGATTTTCACGCACAACCATTTCTAGGGTTTACAAAGAATGGTGTGAAAATGGAAAAACATCCAGTATGCGGCAGTCCTGTGGGCGAAAATGCCTTGTTGATGCTAGAGGTCAGAGGAGAATGGGCCGAACTGATTCAAGCTAAAAGAAGAGCAACTTTGACTGTCATAACAAAACATTACAATGAGGTATGCAGCAAAGCATTTGTGAAGCCACAACATGCACAACCTTGTGGCAAACAGGCTACAACAGCAGAGAACCCCACCGGGTACCACTCATATCCACCAAAATTGGACAGTTGAAAACTGGAAAAGTATTGCCTGGACTGATGAGTATCGATTTCTGTTGAGACATTAAGACATTAAGAATTTGGCATAAACAGAATGAGAACATGGATCCATCATGACTTGTTACCACTGTGCAGGCTGGTAGTGGTGGTGTAATGGTCTGGGGGATGTTTTCTTGGTACACTTTAGGCCCCTTAGTGCCAATTGGGCATCGTTTAAATGCCACGGCCTACCTGAGCATTGTTTCTGTCCACCATGTCCATCCCTTTATGGCCACCATGTACCCATCCTCTGATGGCTACTTCCAGCAGGATAATGCACCATGTCACAAAGCTCTGAATCATTTGAAATTGGTTTCTTGAACATGACAATGAGTTCACTGTACTAAAATTGGCCCTACAGTCACCAGATCTCAACCCAATAGAGTATCTTTGGGATGTGGTGGAACGGGAGCTTCATGCCCTGGATGTGCATCCCACATCTCCATTAACTGCAAGATGCTATCCTATCAATATGGGCCAACATTTCTAAAGAATGCTTTTAGCAACTTGTTCAATCAATGCCACGTAGAATTAAGGCAGTTCTGAAGGTGAAAGGGGGTCAAACACAGTATTAGTATGGTGTTCCTAATAATCCTTTAGGTGAGTGTATATTGTGCCATTTAAAATAACCTTGACACCATTTGGTTGAGAGCATAAATCCAAAAAAGGGTCAGGAAAGTAGAATTAATTCTAGAAAAGGTCTTGCGTCATTTGTTTGCAGATTCCACATGGCTTTATATTTTGTATTCAGGCACAGTGTAATGTGATTCATACATATTGTGTGTCTTAAGTGTCCAAATACTTTTTTGGGTGACTGTGTTTAATAATATCCAGAAACAGTATGTCCAGTCTCCTGTTGCAGAGCTGGCATTGGTTAATTGCTGATATTTGTGTTTGGTGAAATGACCAACTCAAAGTGTCATGGCATGGGGTTAAATTATATATTGATACACCATAATAAAACAAGATGTAAAAATAGATCACATGCACATGTATACTGAAAGCTTATCAAAATTGTGATATGAATAAACAGTGTTCATCAACCAATGTTACCCAAACAAAGGCAAAATACTTAAACTAAATACTGTACTTTGTAGATTATAATTAAGTATAATTAAAATATTTTATCTAATATATTAAATAGAGTTAGCCCAGTTTAAAATTAAAAATTCTTAAAATAAATTACTCAGCCTTATGTCATCCAAACCAGTAAGAAGAATTGGAAGAATTAGTAAGATTTGGAACACAAATTAAGATATTTTTGATGAAATCCGAGATCCGTAGGAGCCGGCCAATACTGAGCCAGCATTCTGACGTAGAACCTGAAAGTGCTGCACTGTGTTAACTACGTGAACAGCTTAGGAAAATGACGTGGAAGAGATTGTTGAATAAAGGGAGTATTTTAACAATGTATTTACTACGTTTCTGGGCTACGTCCAGACTAAAGCGGAAAAAACGAAGTCTGGACGTTTCCCGTCCAGACTAAAACGGAAAAAACGAAGACCTAAAATGGAGGAGTTTAGAAACGCTGCAGCTCCGTTTTGCGTTTTGAATCTCCGTAGGGCGTTTTAGTGTAGACGAGACAAAACGGAGGAGTTTAGAAACGCTGACGCAGAGGCTCACGCTCGGCTCTATGATTGGGTGTCATCAGTCATGACGTACCCTTCTCAAATTAAGATATTTTTGATGAAATCCGAGATCCGTAGGAGCCGGCCAATACTGAGCCAGCATTCTGACGTAGAACCTGGAAGTGCTGCACTGTGTTAACTACGTGAACAGCTTAGGAAAATGACGTGGAAGAGATTGTGGAATAAAGGGACTATTTTAACAATGTATTTACTACGTTTCTGGGCTTTGAATGTGGTAATATTTTTGCAGTCAATGGAGGGACAGAAAGCTCTCGGATTTTATCAAAAAATATCTTAATTTGTGTTCTGAAGATGAACGAAGGTCTTACTGGACTTACTTTATTTTTGGGTGACATAACTCTTTTATGTAGAAGTACAGTACATAGTGAAACTACATGTTAATGTAGTTTCACCATATATTCTATGTAACTATGGAAAAACATATATTTTTACCTCAATATGGTAATGTAATTGTATCCAATCATCCTTGCCTAGAAATCTAGACGTACCCTAGTGGCAGCAAAAATTATTTTGCAGCCAGTGTGGTCTAGCAACTCTCCGTTGGCTTTCGAAATGGAAAAAAACATACTCTGGTCAGGCCAATCACATCGTGTATAGAGTTGGTGGGCGGGCTTAACACAAAGACGGCAGAGTTGTGGCGGTTCTGCGCCGTGATTTCCATAGGTAATTTCCCTGCTACTGATGCTGAATGTAAATAATAATACTCTGTGATCCTCTGAAAAAAATAATGCAAAAAATAATGCAGAAGTTAAGCAAAAAAATAAAATAAAATAAAAACTTTATAAAGATTTCCCTGCCACCTGAAAACAAACAAGATGCTGCTGGCGAACAGCGGTCTTTTGAATCGACTTCGGTCACGACTTTGGAGTACTTGGAGTTAAGAGAACGTCACTTAAGTCATTCTTAAAAAAAGATGTGTTCTGAGTTTTGATGACCCGGATACGTCAAAAGTTTAATATATCAATCAACTAAAGGGAAAATGCATGGGACTCACTCAGGCCCCGTCCATACTACTGCGTTTTCGGTTAAAAACTGAGACCTTTGCTACATTTGCACGTCCAGACTAAAACGAAAAAAACGAAGACCTAAAATGGAGAAGTTTAGAAACGCTGCAGCTCCGTTTTGCATTTTGAATCTCCGGATGGTGTTTTAGTGTAGACGAGACAAAACGGAGGAGTTTAGAAACGCTGACGCAGAGGCTCACGCTCTTGCTCTATGATTGGGTGTCATCAGTCATGACGTATCCTTCTCTGATTCGTCAGCCACTGTTTACACTGGCACGTGCATGCTCAGTGTTGGTGAATGGTCACGTGATCCACGTTTTCAGCCGATTTAATGTGGACGGAGATCAATTCTAATACGCAGATAAAACGCTAGTGTGGACTAAGATCGTATTCGTTTTAATTCTCCATTTTTAAACGAAAACACAGCAGTGTGGACAGAGCCTCAGCTACAGAATTTCATTGCTCTAGTTGGTTGTAGTAGTGCTATCCTATTGCGTGCAGATGGGTATTGAAAGACAACCGTTTATCCCGCCCCTTGGATTGAGGTATGCCAATTGTGAGTTCCCACACCTAATATCTTGATGTAGGTCTGACTTGCCAGGCTACAATCATCCCTCATGCACATTATAATGTTTTTACAATGTACAGGTAGGGTTAAAGCAAAAAGGTGAAGAAAATGCTGCCTTATATAAGATTTAGGATCTAACTAAATGAAACAGAACAATACATTGTATGGCATTGGGAAGTTAGGCAATGTTTTTTTTAACTTTTATTTTGTACTATCTACTCCCATAATATTGAGGGAGCATCTTATTACAATGCAGACCTCCTTACACTCCTCTGCTACATGGAATTTTTCATAGACCAATCCCTGTCCCCTGTTTGAGTCAAGTGTGTGTGTGCACCCCTGTTCCTCCCCAGTGTATCGTGACTATTGTGCTGAAAGGACTTTCACAAGGCTGAAGGGCTCTGGAGTAGCATGTCTGTATTGCACCAGGAGACAAGAATGGTAGAGAACATGATCTCTTAACTTTCTTATTTAATCATTAACTGATTCATGAAATGGAACAAACATGCCTTGCCTATTGTGCCAACCTTTTAAAGGTTTCTGCTCATTTTGTTTCTGATCTACCTGTAGTCTTTGTTTTCTTGAGGGTAACATGGTGTGTCCGGTGCAAGAGAAGTTAATTGAAAAGATTTAGATTTCACTGTACACATCATTGGCAGTTCGATTAATATTCAATATTGGCAAACATTCCGAGTGTACTGTACAGGCAGCTTTTGTTCTTTTATGTCAAGTAGTTAACATGAATCAAGATTCTGAATTATGGAGCCAGTGCTTTGTAAAGTGATATGACACTTTTATTTTTTTTTGTAACCACCAGATCTAACAAAGTTATTTCAGGTTCTAAATTTTCGTGTGTTTCACAAAAAAACAATGATATTTACAAATCAATTGAGCATACAAGTATTTATCTTGTAACCTTTTTGAAAATAAATTATTAATATGTCTTCATTAACATGTTTAAGGAAAGTGTTGTTTCTGTTTAAATTGTTACTCCACATGACATTTTGTTTTTTAAAAAATCACATAGTTTTATAATCTTAATGTTGCATTTTTTAATGGGCATTATTATTTAACATTGACCCACTTTTTACCTGACAAAGCATATTAATTGTTTTATTTCACACAGGTGATTAACCTGTTTACTGTAAAGTAAATAGTTGAGTAAAAATGTTGAGTAAATAGTTTACACACTGGATTATACTGCTAAATTGATTATACTGCTATTCATTTTATTTTCAAACAGTTTGAAGTACTTTGGTGGTAGATTAGTACAGTGATGGTATAAAATGGAAATATAAAACTTGCTGAATAATTATGGGACATGGTATAATTCTACACTGTGCTTAATGATAACTCGCATTCATATTGGATATGTACCATGGTTAATATTACATGATTTCAGTCCAAAAATCACAATATGACCATACCATATCCAAAACCTTTCTAAAAAAGTTTCTTCCAAGAATTAAAAAAAAAAAAAATGTTTTGTTTTTTTTGGTCAAGATTTGTTCTAGTGATAAATGCTACATTCACAAGACATTTATCTTGTATCAATAATTTATTAATTTTTTTCCAGGTACTTCACTGTGAGGGGTGAATAACAAAAGCTACGTGTGTGAGACGGGACACTGTTGTGGAGAGTCCCAGTGCTGTAGCTACTACTATGAAATTTGGTGTAAGTGCATCTTCATGTTTAATGTCAGGTTCACAATGTTTCATAGGAATTCATAAAGGCTCATTCACATTCAAGAATGATGACGAACTAAAACATTTAAAACATTCATTAAACTACGTTAAATTTTCCGCCATCAATTGAAATTACTGATCTTGCCGATTCAGATAAATGTATTTTGCCTGTGCAATTTTGCTGTTTAAGGTGAAATGTAACCCAGCCGAACTAAACAATATATATGCTGAAATGTGGAGGAAAGACTGTTGAAGTGAGATTAGTTTAAGATGCTCAACCTTCTGCAAACTGTGGAGTAAGATGACATGAGTCTCACAAATACTTACGTGTGACCAAGTATGCACAAGCAGTGGTTTTAGAGGAATTAGTCAGGTTTTAAGTAGCAGTATAAAGTACAAATGCATACTTTAAAGGTTTTTTTTCTGTGTGGGATTATTCCATGTTGTTGTTTTTTTTTCTTGTTTTTTTTTCAGGGTTCTGGCTGGTGTGGGCCATCATCTTCATCCTGAGCTGCTGCTGCGTGTGTCATCACCGTCGCACCAAACACAGACTGCAACAGCAACAACGACAGCATGAGATCAACCTCATTGCCTACAGAGAGGTTCACAACAACACCTCTATCCCCTTCTACTTCAGTAATATCATCTCTCTTATATACATATTCTGTTTTATTTGCTACTTTGATTCATTTAGCAAATAACCTAAATGAATGGACAAATAAGGGAATTTAAAAATCTAAGTAATAATGCTGATTACTTTAAAGCTCAAACATTTAATGTTTAAGAATAAACCTAACATTCTGATAGTGGTAAAGCTTCTATTGTTAGTATGCATTTTCTTATACACAGCCCCCGCCGCACGTTTGACCTACATGTACGAAATTTCTGTGGTACATCTACCATGTCCACACGCACAGAAAAGTCTCCTGGAGCGATGCCCTAAACTCAACAGGAAGTCGGACATTTCTAATTTTACCGCCATTATTGGATGTTTTACTCATTACGTACTTTAACGAACTCCTCCTAGGGATTTAGTCGGATTGACTTCACATTTCTGCTGTGCCTTCTATAGGCATTGACGATGAAAAGTTGTGCTATCTGCGCGTTGTCTGCGATTGGCGTGTCCGTGGCGTCGAATGATTCGCCATGAAACAGGAAGTTGTAGTAACTTGGCTGTAAATGCCCAGATCTGCACAAAATTTTACACATTTGTCAAGAGTCCCGCCCTGAACAAATCTACATGCCGACATTCACCCACAGTCATAGCGCCACCTGCTGGCAACAGGAAGTGTCCTTTAACAAAGCAGCCCCGCCGCATGTTTGACCGACATGTACGAAATTTCTGTGGTACATCTACCATGTCCAGACGCACAGAAAAGTCTCTTGGAGCGATGCCCTAAACTCAAAAAGAAGTCAGCCATTTCTAATTTTGTACATACAAATTTTTTTTTAATTGGCTAGATGTTGTGAGTTCTTGTGTAGAAAAGATTAGAATTGATTGGCTGTCAAATGTTTTGTTAAATTCTTGGCCATCAATCGAATGTTTAATCAAATTAATTACTTAATATGATTTAATTGAATTAATCACTTACATCAACATTAAATATATGTGACCTGTGCTGGCAAAATGAGTCGTAACGTGCACAGGCTAATTTCGAAGCTACATGTAAAACAAGTGAAACAACGTCTATTTTGAGTTTTCTCAAAAATGAATTCATTAAGCTCTTGTCTAGTGATCCAAATAGCAATTAAACATCTGAAATGATCTTTATTTTTACGTTTTCCGGGAGGAGCACTTTTCCTTTGTCAACGAACGTACTCGCACTGACTGATGCGTGTGCACAAGGACGCCTCAGACACGGTCGTGATGTACACACATTCACAGAATTACAGTATTTTAAAATATCTGTCTTGGCCAGTGTTCACGCAAACATTCTCTGTTATGTCTTATGTGAACGTTTGGTTAACTGTTGTGGAAAAACATCTGATGTGTAACATTATTTTAGATCTGTGTGGTACATTAGTTGTATATAGGCTGTCTGTTTCATTAATGTTAATCAAACAATTGTGGTATAATGAAGAAAAGTTATATTTTAACTATAGATATATAGGAAATGTTTTGTTTTGACTTGGTGTGTGTGCCAGATTTTGTGTCATTACCAGGTTTTTTTAATATAATGATTGCTAGGGGATTTTGTTTTTGAACCTTTAAAAAACTTTAACTTTGCTGACTCTATTGACTTCAAACAGGTGTAGCTCAGTAATTTTTGGCCTGATTCCAACAAATCATACATCATTTGAAGGGTTTTTATAAAGAATGTGAAAATAAAAGTATAATATAAATAAATATTTAAATGATTATTAATAATATAAAAATAAAAGTTGCTTATTGTGACTCATTTTGCCAGCACAGGTCACACAAGACACATTATAAATTTGTATAAAGTGAAAGTAAATCTGACATGACATGTATGGTAACCCATACTTGGAATTTGTCCTCTGCATTTAACCCATCCAAGCTAACGCATACACATTAGAAGCAGTGATAAGTGATAAGAAGAAGTTCTCAGAAAGCAGTCTTTGATGGTCTTGAATTGGTTTTACTGATAGATGAGAAGATTCACTTACACCTTTACCACCTACTCGGCACCTGCTGCCTTTTGTTTTTGTTTCAGTAAAAGCACATGTGAAAGACAGTGGTATCAAACATTTAGCTTTTTTTTCACACAATGGCATGCAAGGTTTGATCAAAGTCCCTTTTTGAGCCATGTGGGTTTACGTGTGGGACATGCTCCAAGTTATTCTTTTCTATGTAGGCAATAGGCATGCAAATCTACCTGTTCTCTTCTTCATCTCCAAATCTCTGAAACCAGTTTGTTAAGATTCAATTTCACGTGAGCAACAAAAACTTTTATCTTAGCTCAAACTTATTTCTCTTGCCGATTAGCGCAGCCAGTAGACATCTGTTTTTTTTTCTTTCTTTATGTTTTTTTTCCCCATTACCACCTAGTCAAGGCAATTTTATTATTTGTAGAATTATTTTTAAAATTAGTCTTACAGTTGTATAATTTAAATAGTCCTATTTTTACATCATTAAGCAAACTGAAATTGCTTTACATAGATAGTTCACAAAAAATGAAGTTCTTTCATAATTTACTCCAAATCTTCAACAAACAACTAGGGACAGTGTTGGCAAATTTGCAAAAGAACCTTGATTTGTCCAAGCATTGCAAATATACAAGTTATTTAGCCTAGTTGGTGAGGCAATGCCCATTTTTATGAGTTGACTTATAGCTGCTGATTGCAATGTCCAAGCTTAATGAAACCTGATGCACTAAGACAAAAGGACAATCTGAGGACACACACTAAGTCTCACACAGTTCTGCCAATAGTGGGCGCTGCAACTAAGATCAATTATAACTTCATAAAGAAGCTCATGAAATTACATGAAAAGCCCATTTTAAATGTAATTCTGTTCCCTTAATAGTTTCCAATTTACAAATCTACCTTGTATAGCTCATAAAATATATATTTTGTAATAATGATACAATTGATTGAAATATCTTCTAATTAAAGGGATAGTTCACTTTGAAATAATTTTTTATATGTTTTAGCTTACCTCAAGGGCATCCAAGATGTTGGTGTCTTTTTTTCACAGTATTTTAAATTTTGACATTTTTCGGTCAAACTGTTCTTGTCTGTCAGTCATATAATGGAGGTATATGGGGTCCACCTCAAAGAGCATGCACAGAGAAGTCCAAATTAAATATGACTTAATGACTCATAAATGTAAGTAGACATTGATGGCCTAAGACACGAAAACGAGCCCTCCCTCAGAGTAGTTGGATGTGAATGTGATTACAAGAGGTAAAAATTATATAAATACTGTTCGTTTTCTCACACAAACCGCTCGTTTCATGTGTTTGGCCATCAATGTGTACTTACATTTACGATTCATTAAATCATGTTTAATTTGGACTTCTCTGTGCATGCTCTTTGAGGTGGACCCCATTTACCTCCATTATATGACTGACCGAACAAAAACGGTTTGACCTAAAAATATCAAAATTGAAAATACTTTGGAAACAAAGACACCTACATCTTGGATGCCCTTGAGGTAAGCTAAAACATATCAAAAATTAATTTCAAAGTGAACTATGCCTTTAAGAAAATAGTACAAAATTTTAATTAAAAGGTTTAATATAGATATACAGCTTTGGGGCTAATACAGAAAAGGCTTTGCCACCTTTAGCGTTCAAGCAAGACAATGGGACGGTTAATAACTTCCCTGAAGTAGATCTAAAGCTAAGTTCACACTACAGGATTTTAAGCCCGATTTATGCCCGATTTGCAAATCGTTAGTATGAAAGAGCCAACAACGCAGCGAAAACACTCACAGATGCGTCGCAGAGCCCAGAAAAATATCTAGCCTGCTAGATATCCAGAGCCGTCGCGCAACTCAAACTCAGTGATGTCATGAGTACAGCCAATTATAGCAACGCATGGGTTGGGGGCACCAGGTAAATCTTAGTTTGTTTTTTTTGTATTTTTTTTTTGCATTTTTTTCAGAGCAGATCGTCGCACAAACACTGTGCAGCACTAGTTTCTGTCTGACGTCCATATTCACGTGTTGTGTTCTTTTCTTTGCTGTGTATTGGCGCACGTGCTGTTTCGCGTCATTTCTGGTTCGTTTTATTGCGTGTTTTTCGTGACAAAACGTGGTTGTGTAGACAAGATAGAATCGTTGGGTGACAGAGTTGTTGTCAACTCGTTATTTATTTGATTATTTTCAGGATTTAGACCGCACCATAGTACTGAAACAGCTTTCAATAGAGTCAAAAATCTATGTAGTGCGTTGTCAACTTCGTGTAGTGAGTTACCTCCTGTTGTTGATCAATCACGCTGTGTGGTGTGAACAGCTAAACAACTTGAAAACTCCTGATTTTACTGAGAGCAAGTCATGTAGTGTGAACCGCACAGTTCAGCTCGACGTTTTAAAATCATGTAGTGTGAACAAGGCTTAAGGGATCTCTGAGGGGAGGGACAAATAAGATCTGTAATGCAAGCTGGAGCCAGACCATGCAAGGCTTTAAATACAAACATTAATTTAAAACCTTATAATCAATTCTAATATGGAAAAATAAAATTTAAATCTGGTAAAGTATGTAATTAACATATAAAATGTGTAGCAACCTTGCATTAGGATATACATTTCAAAATTAAAATGCTAAAAAGACAAAATGAACAAGTTCAATTTATAATATAAATAGTCAAAACAGTATTGTCAATTATAAGACACTGTCAGAATAATGTGACAAATGTTTTGTCATAATTTTTACTCTTTTTATTTTGTGACAGAAATAGCCTTCCATAAGAAAGTCCATTAGGTTCGGAACAACATGAGGATGAGATAACGATGACCATGTTTTAATTTTTGGGTGAACCATCCCTTTAAAATGGTTAACTGTAGTTATTCAACACATTCTCATCCTTTATCGTTATATCCACATGTTTCCTACGCCCCATGAGGCCTTGCGTTAAAGGGGGCGCGTCTTCGGTTCGTAGTAAACAAAGCGCAGATTGGCATACTTAACACTCGTTCATTCAACAGTTGACAGTAATTCAAGTTATAGCTATCCAAACTAGCTAACGATGTGGGAACACAACCTCAACGAAATTAAAAAGGGTGAAATAACAGTACCTTTACCCTCTGCAGTAGTTGGTTGGGAGTATTATAATAACATTATTAATAATCAATACTCATCAAGGCATGGTGACAGACAATTGTGTGAGCTGACAAACAATTAAAATAAAAAATACACACTTAGTCATTGTGCTTTGGAGTTTATTCAAAATTATAAATGAATGTGCCACTTGAATACATTAACTGGCACATTTGGTATTCTGTCAACACAGGCTTTGATCCTGAGTTTAGGTGTAACATCAGTAGAGAACATCCAATCACATGCTGATAGAGTTTATAGAATACACTAATCAACACAGTAAGCTAAACAAATGTACACAGGAGATTCGTCATCTTTTGGGAGGTGATGGAAACTTCAGTCATTTGCATGATCACTCTGATTTCATTTTCTGCTTATGTTCAAAACAATCACGTTTAAGCCACTGAATTAAGTTTAGTCCGGTTATACGTACAACCGCGAACAGCACATGTTGTCCCTGAGCTTCGTAACGACATCTCTCATAGAAATTTGCGTCTTTAAATAGTAAAATAATTCTCAGAAAAACAGCTAGCCTCTTCGCTAACTAACACACAAAATACCATTGGAAAGCTACTTCCGCCGCGTTCCGGAAGTTTCACCCACTTTATTTTTTACAGGAGCGCCCCCGGAAACTTGTGGATAGAACGCTATATGAAAAAACAGCGCTATTCTACGCACATGGCATCCGTTATCGTTAATATAACACGCGCTGTGATGGTTAGGTTTAGGTGTGGGGTAGGGTAGGGTAGTCTCATATTACGCTAAAGGATTTATTGGATTTATTACGCCTTGGGTTCGCGTGTTATATTAACGATAAAGGGTGCCATGTGCGTAGTATAGCGCCGTTTTTTCATATAGCGTTCTATATGACAATAAAGGATGAGAACGGGCTCAGTTATTTACCCAAAACACAGTTGTTCTCAGACATTTTCTTGCCATTCTTTCTCTTTCAGGATTCCTACCCAATTATCTCCTTCCAGAATATGAGGAAGCGGTACATCGTCCTGCTACGCCCCCTCCCCATATAGTGCCTTAAACACCGGACCTCCAGCCTACACCAGCCCCTTAACCACTGACCAGCAGGATACGCACTGCCCACCCAGACAGATCACTCCAGTGCCCCCTGCATCCGACACCGCTCTGTTCCAGACCCAGCCTAGAAGAGATCCATACTTCCTGCGGGTTTCGCCACAAAGACGACAGCAAGAGCGAGATCGAATTCGGGCGAAGCAGGTCCATGCAAAGTGCTCTTCCCTTAGATCAGCCTCCCAGCGTGGACAAACAGAACGAGTGCAGGAAGGAGATGCTCAGGAACGTGGTGATGCCTGATCATGAGAACGAAAGGATTCTGGCAAGGCACCGCAGATTTACGCGGGACTCTGACATTGAGGTGTGCGTTTGTGGGCGAGGCTTGAAAAGCCATGAACCCAAAGAATTGGAAAGGCTTTTGAGCGAGGAGGACCAAGGGGACTCTGAGGATTTCTGTGAGGAATGTGGCCTCCATTCCTTCGAAGAGGAAAATCAGGGCCATCTATCCCCAGAAAACAGAGTGGAGTGTGGAGCATCTCCACTAGCCCAATCTAAACCTCATCCTGTTTGCCTTTACTTGCATACTATTAATGAACAAGAGGGTCCACACAATAACACCCAATCTTAAAGCTGAATGCTAATTTAGAAAAAGCTGAATGAGATGGTGAACAAAAAGTGAGAAACAGGGAGCATACTGTTGGAAGTATTTGATGGAAACAATTAGGTGTTATCTGCAGCTTTGTTTTGTGTACAAAGCATCTATTTATGCAGTTAAAAGCCCAAAAGTGCTCTACTTGCTCCATCGAGACAACGTACCACATGTGCAGCTGTACTTGTGCTCTCAAAATGTTTAGAGCAAGATGCCTTTGTGCTTTTTCTACACAAAAATACAGCAAAATGATGAACAAAGATTGCACATTTTAACAAGGTGCTGTAAACTGAATCATAATTGTACAATACTTGTACATGCAACATAGCTAGTTTTAGCTAGTTTCTCACCGACACGCCCCCAACTTGTAATTACGACTGTGCGTTCATCTCGTAAATATTATCTTTTAGCTAATGACTTAAAAGCATCATAAACCACATCCACAGTGTAAAGATGCAGTCACATTTACAGTTGCTTGGTGAAATTTCATTTCAATAGCAATCTATGTGATCAGGAGATACTTCTATAAGGGCGAAAAAGTTTCCAAACAGAATCTGCTTTTATTTAAATTGGTCATGTGAATTCGCTGTGTTCTTCTGCAGAACGCTTGGTTTTAAAGGGTTAGTTCACCCAAAAATGAAAATTCTGTCAGATTTACCACCTCTACGTTGTTCTAAACCTCTATGTGTTTATTCGTTCTGCTGAACACAAGGGAAGATATTTGGAAGAGTGTTTTAATCAAACAGATCTCATTCCCCATTGACTACCATAGTAGGAAAAAATACATACTATGGTAGTCAATGGGGAATGAGATCTGTTTGATTAAAACATTCTTCCAAATATCTTCATTTGTGTTCAGCAGAACATATAAACACATAGAGGTTTGGAACAACATGAGGGTGAGTAAATACTGACAGAATTTTCATTTTTGGGTGAACTGAACCCTTTAAAGTGACTTCACTCATCTCTACACTACTGACAATGGACCATTTTTTGCCCATGACATAAACCGTGTAGTCTTAGGATTGAGACGCTAAATACGCAAACACTAGTGTGCTGAACTATCAGTCTTTCAGGAGAGTCAGAGAGAAATGTAAATACTGACAGAACACCAAAAGGCCCCTGACGACTTCCCTAATAGAATGGGACATATTTTTAACAGTGTTTAATAAGTTTTTGTTTTGCACACAATCACATTGTTCTGAATGAATTATATTGAATTAATTGTAAACACAAAGTATTTACATACTACAGTCTTAATTCACATATTGTCTGTGTTGTTTTTGCTGCTGTAAGCTCTGATGAATGTGTGTTCAGAACAAGTTTGATTCTATAAATTTAAGCTTTCATAGCCAAAGTACGCTATACATGACAATTTTTAGCATTAGAGCTTGAAAGTGCTGCATTATTTCTTGCCATAATTTTCTGATTGCATAGAAACACTACATGTTGAGCGTTCCTTTGAACCTGTAGGGATAAAATCATTGCCGAAAGAAGTTGTCTTTAGTACACAAACTGCTGGAAGTCAGGTCTTACAGAATAGCTGCTTATCCATTGATGTAAGCTACAAAGGAAAATAGACTATTTTCTCAGTGAAACATTTTTAAGTAAACTCCAAAGACAGAAACATTTTGATATTTTTGAAAATTATAATATAGATCATTTTATTTGTAAAACTTGTCTTAATGAGATGGGTAACGTAAGGCTGTTATTGGTGTAACATGAATTGCATCTATTCTTTTTGCACTCTGTTACAACCACTCTTAAATGCAATTCACATGCCAGTTGTCCAGTATCATCTTGGACATCAGCCTAATAGAATATATATTTTTATGTAAATACTGTTCTTCATGAAAGCTCAAAATCTGTGCCTTTTCATTTTTACGCCACTGAACTTTGGTAAGAATGATTTTCTGTTCATATGCAAGCTAATGAGCCATACTTGTGTAATTATAAAGTGATTTATTTTTGTATTTCTGCACCAAAGTAGCTTCAGTTTTAAGTTCCTCCATGACTGAAGCACTCTTAACAAATAATTTATTTCACTGCCCTAATGAATGTTATTAGTATAGAAATGTGCTGCTCTTTCTGGTGTCTCTGTGATGACAATCTAATGATGGAGTTGTGCTTGCATGGAGACAAATACATATGAACCAATCTCTTTCTCTGAAAATATTAATAAGCTGCTGATTTTCAAAAGTTATAGATACTCTGAAGCATTGTGCAAATATGATATAATTTTGTACAGCCTACAATTCTTTTGTCTAGCATTGGTTTGAGTTCTGGCACAATTTATCTTGTATCGGTCTTTCTTTTGTTATGCAAAAAACATAATCGAGACACTGTCTAATAAACACAAATCAACACAACGTGTGTCATTGTTTTCGTTTCCAGTTGATATTATTTGTAGGGATTTTGATTCATTCCTGTGCCATCTTTGAATCAGTTCATGAACCAGATCCGTTCAGTGACCCTTTCTGTGGTGTGAAGATAATGGTGGATCTTTAAAGGGTTAGTTCACCCAAAAATGACAATTCTGTCAGTATTTACTCACCCTCACGTTGTTCCAAACCTCTATTGTGTTTATTTGTTCTGCTGAACACAACGGAAGATATTTGGATGAATGTTTTAATCAAACAGATCTCATTCCCCATTGACTATAGTATGTATTGTTTCCTACTATGGTAGTCAATGGGGAATGAGATCTGTTTGATTAAAACATTCTTCCAAATATCTTCCTTTGTGTTCAGCAGAACAAATAAACACATAAAGGTTTAGAACAACATGAGGGTAAGTAAATACTGACAGAATTTTCATTTTTGGGTGAACTAACCTTTTAAAAAAAAAATCCAGTGTTCAGCGAGTCACAAAAACGGTTCATTCATTCAACCAACACATTTGTTATGATCATGACCAAAACATGTCTTATCCTAAAAATAAAATTGCATGTTTACACATTTCTAATGAAATCAAGTGTTTGAGTGGTTTCTTATTGTTTTACAATACCCCTCATGCGCCTTTATTTGTTTGCCTGACTATAGATGACACACAATCTCATCTCAGTAATTTTAATTAATAGCTAGGCTATAATGTAGTCATTTCATCTGAACATCAACATTTGTGACATTTAGTTAGCCGAAACAGTTTAGAATTGAATTTATCTAATATTGTGTGTCTGAAAAATAGTTATCTGAATAGCACTGTGTGTTTTGTTAATGAGGGATTTGTGGACATATCAATGTTTTGGGATTTGTGGAGTAAAAGTTATTGTAAAAACTATAGGTTAATTGAGTAATATCGTTCAATTTGATTTTACTGTGTTTCTATTATATATCTTCAAATTTAATATGCAAATATTCATATGACTACATTAGACAGAGCGATTTTACCTTTCAGATCAATCTCTTTTTTTAACTGGGATTCTGCTTTTGTCTGTCATCTGTTATTCAGTTATTCAACTAAATTGTCAGAATTTTAAATTGAATAGTTGATTTATTGTTTGTACACTTTAAATATGAAAAACATGTTAAAGTATTAATAAGTATATCAAAAGTAATGTATACACACATTATGTAAAAGCTTCTTACTTTTTTAATATCTTACATGTTGTGCTATAACAGCAAATTAGCGAATGTTTCTATTTATTTCCTCTACAGCTGATGCTATCATCCTTCAGCAAAAGCTAAATTTAGCTACATGCAGTCAGTTTAGAGCAGATGTACAATGAAATTAAATGTATTCTTATTGTCTTAGTACTATTGTTACTATGTTGTCATGAATATTATCATTATAAAATACTATCATTGATACTACCACCACTAATACTAATATATATATATATATATATATATATATATATATATATATATATATATATATATATATATATATATATATATATATATATATATTTAAGTTTGTCAAAGTCACTATCACATCCCCTACAGCTATTCAGAGACTACCCAATTTCATCACAGAAAGGATCTACATATACCACTTTGTCGATGACTGTGTAGGGCTGTTTTGTATTTTCTGTTCTCTTGGGTTTTTTTTTTGTGGTTTGTTTTTGTTTTTTTCCCTTTCCTCTTTCTGTATTGTAGAGGTACCTCACTGAATCTTACCTGATATGTGTTACTGTTTTTGTTAAATCTGCAATAAAAAATAAATAAAAAATAAACTTGTTTTTGTTTAAAAGTAGGCCTAAATCCACATTGCTCTTAAGGGGATCCCCATCTATTATTGTAATTATCATTGGTCGTAAATTGGGGTTACTAACAATTTTACAAGGGCACACAAATATCAGATGGTTCCTCTGCCCGAACAATAAAAAGTATATTTTGTAAATGATATAAATATATAATATTATATTTTATTACACACATTTCTGAAGGCTCCATGTTCGTGATAAATTATGATTTTAACAGGTGTTTAGAAATGCCACAATTGTTGTCAAAGAGCGCTCTTACAGGTCATGATTAGTATTATTTAATAATAGGAAAACAATAATGCAAACTACACATTTTGATGGGAGGAGGTATTCTTCTTTTGAGTTTTACCATTTTAACAATATTAATAAATACATTAACATAAATCATTGGTAACACTTTATTTTAATGGTCCCTTTGGACATTCTGTTGACTATAAGTAACTTTGCAACTGTCCATGTCAACTAACTCTCATAAGAGTATTAGTTGACTGTCTGCTTAATATCTGCCAACTCTTTATTGTGATGCTCCTCCCATCAGAAACTTTGCAACTACATGTCAACTTTCCTAACCCTACCAGTCTGCTAATCCTCTACTAATACTAGTGAGAGTTGGTAGAGATGTAAGTGCAACGTTACTTATAGTCAACTGAATGTGTTAAAGGGACCATCCAAATAAAGTGAAACCAAATCATTTGATTTAACCCACTATGGGACTAATTATGTAATACATAATACAATGAAATAGAGCCCTGAAATAATGTCAAATTGTAATTAGTTTATTTTATGTATCTCAACATTGAGACCACATGTGTAGGCCTACATGCATGGAACCTTAACAAAAATGGTGTTTTGAGCTATAAATGCTTCATAATATTATATTTTAATCACATTAATCAGTAATTATATTTTTGTCAAGGTGTGTAAACTGTGAATATTTATGAAACATCAAATGACAAATTTTAACATAAATCTAAAATTTCAGTGCTGCCCAGCAAACACAGAACGTTCCCTGAACGTTCCTGAATGGTCCCATGAGGTTATTTTTTGGGAACCAAACAAGGATGTTATAGAAAACGTTACATGTAGGTTTTTTTAGGTTCTATTTTTATAACGTAAGGAGAATGTTCCTCCAATGTTCCCATAACCTTAAGGGAAAGTTCTAGGAATGTTCTGGTAACCAAAAACTAACATTCCCAGAACGTTTCCCAGAACCTAAATTTGTTTGCTGGGTAGGACTTAAAAGTGCCTGTAGTTCAGAAACACCCATTTATACGTTGCAAAATACATAATGACTGGTTATAACACTGTATTTCCAAAACATTGAGCAGACTGATTTTCATTCAGTGGTGTGTGGTGGTGATTTTAATGTTCTCTTAAAGGGGTACTCCACTTTTTTGGAAATAGGCTCATTTAACAGTTGAGTTTTACTGTTTTCGAATGTATTAAGCCTATTTTCTGATATTTAGAAGAATATCAGTAACCAGACCTGTTTCTGGTCTCATTGACTTCCATAGTATATATTTTTTTCTACAATAGAAGTCAATGAGACCAGAAACTGTTCTGGTTACTGATATTCTTTTAAATATCAGAAAATCGGCTGAATGGATTCGAAAACGGTAAAACTCAACTGTTTAACTCTGGGAGATGGTAAAATGAGCCTATTTCCAAAATAAAAGTGATAGATTACATATTTCTCAGCCCATCTCTAATTTCATTGAACTCCTCTTCTAAATGACCAATATTTTCTGATCACTCACTCTATCAGTGGTTTTACTGTAACACATCAATACTAAGTAATCAGATGTTCATTAATTCGCTAAAAGATCATATACAGGATAAAGCACTAAATGTACTAAACAAGGATTCTATATTATTTTTCCACTCTTGCCAAAGCAAAAACCTGTCAGTTTACACAATTAGAAAGTAAGATCCTATAATTACAAAACTTGCAAAAACAAAGTATTTCTGATCAACAAGCTACACGATTGTTCTCCTTAACCTGTTAAAGAAAAATATGATTTACTTTCACAATCAAAGGTAGAGTTTATATTACATTGAACAAGACAAAAATAGTATTTTGAATCTGAGAGACCTAGCCGCTATAGGTTGAGGGAATGTGAGTTCTCCACGAATCAAAAAGTCTACAAAAGGGCAAGACACCAGGCCTAGATGCACTGTAAAAAATGATTGTGATTTTAATGGTAAAAGACTGTAAAATGCTACAGTGAAAAACTGTTAATTGGTTAAGAGAACCTTCCCTTACTATATACGGTAAATAACTGAGATAGATCTAATGGTAAATTTATGTCATTTTACTGTAAAATACTGTTAAATTTACAGTTTTTAAAGTAAAAATGAACAACTCATTGTATAATTTACAGTGAAAAAAACGTAAATTGACATTACCACAATTCCCTGCGTGCACTCCACACTTGATATGTTTTTGTTGAAATAACTTGTTTCTTCATAGTTTGCTTAGTCTTTTTCTAATCAGTTAGGTACATTAGGGTTTTATGTGACATTAATGTTTGTTACCTTTTAAAATTTCATGTGTGTTACCATGATGGTATTTAATGTTTGAGTGAATGAGACTGTGCAGCTTCTGTACATTAATTTTAAGTTTATTGTGGAAGAACTTCATGTGAGGAGTTTCCATATATCATGTGACTCTCATTACTGCTGTGTTTGATGGATGTCAGTATATTACAATGGGGTGAAACAGAAATTAACACTTCAATTGGTCGAAAATTTAACAGTATATCATATAATTAAATATGGGTATTTTTCCCCGTAAATTTTAAGTGAAATCTATAAAACCTTATTACCGTATTTTATACAGTAAATTTCTGGCAACCACAGCTGCCGGTATTTTACCGTAAATTGAACACTTTTTTTTTTACATTGTGGCATCCCTCCTGAATTGTATTTAGAAATACAGGATTTGGAAGGGACTCTCACCCTTGATTTGTTTAATCTTGCAATTGAGCACAGGGCATTTCATAATCAAGAAACATCTTTGATATCCTTGCTTCTTAAAAAGGGAAGATACACTAGATTGCTCCAACTATTGACCAATATCACTCATCTCATGTGATTTAAAAGTTTATGCTAAAGTTCTTGTGTCTAACATGGAGAAAGTAATCCATAGCTTAATTAAGTAGGATCAAACCAGTTTTATTAAGGGGTGTCCCACATCCGATAATATGCATAGACTTTTCATGTCCTGGATTTTGCAGACGCCCATCCGAGCACTTGTTTGTTTCTTCTTCTTTTTCACTTGAAGCAGAATGCCTTTGACAGGCTAGAGTGGAACTATAGTTCTACAATGTTTTGGTGAACATAAAATCTCTATGAAAAAGACACTTTACCACTCATCTGAAGCATCAGTCTTAACTGGTAATATTAACCCCAGCCCCCTGCTACTAAACTCCAAGCCACCGTCCGTCACCCAAATCTTTGACTGAAGTACTCAGTATTATGTGTACTGTATTTTTATTAATGATGTACTGTGTGTAGTTGAATATATGCTGTTTTATGTCAATTAAATTGCCCCTTTGGGGATGAATAAAGTGATTTGAATGTAATTGAATTAAGATTCACGACCACAATCTAGTATCTAATATTCTTTTTTATATGCTGCCGCTTTCCCCTCCCTCCAGGTTATTCTCAATCCTAAATTCCATGGAGAGAAATTAAAACTGACAAGGCTAAACAACATAGGCTCCAAGATAGTCTATTTGCTGGTTAAGGAAATATAAATAAGTATAACTTTGGCCTGGTTGTGGCATATTCCATTAGGATCTGGAAAAGGGTTGAATGATGGGAGAATCTTTCAAATTTTGTAGCAATACACCCTATGGCACAAATTTAATATCTTATGTGGAAATCAGCTATTTGTCGAGCCTTCTTGGTTTTTACTGGGCATAAACACATCTGGTGACTTATATGATAAGACTGATTCAACTTATTTGACTTTGCACAAGAACTAAGTTTTGTTTACCATCAGCATCCTCATATTTTGCCTTGCATGTAGCTGAAGCATTGTTACATGTAGCATGTTACATTGATCACATTCTAAAAACTTGGCTGACAATGATGATTCTACTTAAGTTCATTGCAAAAAGAATGTTGTTTGCTGGGTTTACAGCTGTAAAGAAGACAATCATTCAGAACTGGTTTAATCCACACATGAGTGCAAAAACATTTGGATTTATTGCCTCAACAAAATAGTGACTTGTAAATGTACAACAGCACAAATTAACAAGGCTAAACCTAGTACCATTGATGCATGGCAATGTTTTTATTCCCACATATTGAATTATATAAAATAATGACTAAATAAAGATTTTCTTTTTTTCTTTCATGTTGTTAATTATTGATAGGCATCTGTTGCCCCCTCTTCCCTTTCTGTTTGTTTGAGTGGATGTGATAAAGAGTTGATCACACTAAAAAAGTAATTTTCGCAAATTTTCCAGTTTTCTAAATATGATCTGACATTTTTTTGGGTGCCGTCGTTTATAACTGACTTTGTCCGTAAATTATTTTTGTCAAATTCTTCACACTCTTCATTCTTCACAAAAACTTCACACTCTTTCAAATGCATTTTCACCAGCTGTAAAGTGAAAAGCTCTTAGTTCAAAATAAAATAAAAAATAAATAAAAATAATTAAAAAGCTTTATTTACATTTCATTTCATCTTTTGTTACTATACTATATTTGTACCTCACATGTAAAATTGTCAAAAACTTGACACAAATTCAAAGGCAACTTAGCTGCCTGGAATAATCAATAAATACTTTTGTCAAAATAGGAATTATCAAAATACTTTTTTGTATCATATTTGACATTAACATGAATAAATGTAAATAGAATTACAAATTTCTATTTTGTAACATTATGAATAATTAAGTAAACCCAAGTTGCTTGTTCATCTTACATTTACTTTATGATTTCTGAGCAAAAAATACTTTACTTGATTTAAAAGGATGAACTATCAATCAGAGGAGTGCATGAAGTAGATTATGTACAAGTATTTTTCAGCAAAGTTTTGCTCACATTGGATAATTTATAGGCTCCCATTAGTAGGCCATATTCAATATGATACAGTAGAGTAGGTTAATCTATTCATAAATAAGCATTATACTTATTGTTCAACAACATTTTATAAAGAACATTTAGTTCAAGTTATGAGGGAATAAATGCTTTAAAAATGTGGCCAAATTGTAACATGACGTATCCTGGGGATACATGTGCTTAATTTTCTCATGTGTCTTTATCGTTTTTTATACCCCTTTATTGGGACCGGGTTAATACTGACTTTAGTGTAAAATAAACTCATACATTTTATTAATAATTTACTCGGGCATTGCATTGTCATCATGATCGTTCATCTCTCTCTTGCTGCATGACTTTGGAAGGTCAAAGTCCCTTTAAAACCGTTTAAAACCGATGAGCCACACAGCGGCATACTGCTCACTGATTGGCTAAACATCTCGAACTACCGAAACCCAGAGAGACCAAAACACATTTCGCATATAATCATGGCAGACGCACCTACAGCAGCCAGGTAAGTTTCTCAGTAGTAATAGGTTAATCGAATGTTTTACATTTGATTTGCAGTATCAGTCAAGCTGGCAAAGTAGCTTTTATTTTATAATAACAATAACAAAATAGATATTACATAGCGAAGTCTTGGTGAGTCGTCCAGTTTTGCTGTAGCATAAGCATGTTCTGTAACAAAGTCAATTATAGTTTCAGTAAAGTTTCTTATTATTTTTCACAGTAACAAGGCTGTTACAAGTGTCTACAATGAGGTTAAGGTATGTTTTTCTTCAAACGTTAAAAGACGAAACCCTTGTTGCCTTTAAAGGGCGGTTTAACTAAAATAAAAATAGCACGAAGTAAGAGGGGAGGCGATCGTCGGTCCTGGAGAGCCACACTAGTCCTGCAGAGTTTTTCCTTCAACTTTGCAATAAAACTTTTTAAATCAGACCCCTTGATGAGCTTTCTCGGGTGTGTTTGATGAGGGTTGAAGGAAAGCTTTGTAGGGCTGTGGCTCACTAGGACCAGAGTTTTTTTATACCGTATATTTACACTCACCGGCCACTTTATTAGGTACCCCATGCTAGTAACGGGTTGGACCCCCTTTTGCCTTCAGAACTGCCTCAATTCTTCGTGGCATAGATTCAACAAGGTGCTGGAAGCATTCCTCAGGGAGTTTGGTCCATATTGACATGATGGCATCACACAGTTGCCGCAGATTTGTCGGCTGCACATCCATGATGCAAATCTCCCGTTCCACCACATCCCAAAGATGCTCTATTGGATTGAGATCTGGTGACTGTGGAGGCCATTTGAGTACAGCGAACTCATCATCATGTTCAAGAAACCAGTCTGAGATGATTCCAGCTTTATGACATGGCACATTATCCTGCTGAAAGTAGCCATCAGAAGTTGGGTACATTGTGGTCATAAAGGGATGAATATGGTCAGCAACAATACTCAGGTAGGCTGTGGCGTTCAACGATGCTCAATTGGTACCAAGGGGCCCAAAGAGTGCCAAGAAAATATTCCCCACACCATGACACCACCACCACCAGCCTGAACCGTTGATACAAGGCAGGATGGATCCATGCTTTCATGTTGTAGACGCAAATTCTGACCCTACCATCTGAATGTCGCAGCAGAAATCGAGACTCATCAGACCAGGCAACGTTTTTCCAATCTTCTATTGTCCAATTTCGATGAGCTTGTGCAAATTGTAGCCTCAGTTTCCTGTTCTCAGCTGAAAGGAGTGGCACCCGGTGTGGTCTTCTGCTGCTGTAGCCCATCTGCCTCAAAGTTCGACGTACTGTGCGTTCAGAGATGCTCTTCTGCCCACCTTGGTTGTAACGGGTGGTTATTTGAGTCACTGTTGCCCTTCTATCAGCTCGAACCAGTCTGGCCATTCTCCTCTGACCTCTGGCATCAACAAGGCATTTCTGCTCACAGAACTGCTGCTCACTGCATGTTTTTCTTTTCCGGACCATTCTCTGTAAACCCTAGAGATGGTTGTGCGTGAAAATCCCAGTAGATTAGCAGTTTCTGAAAATACTCAGACCAGCCCTTCTGGCACCAACAATCATGCCACATTCAAAGCTCACTCAAATCACCTTTCTTCCCCATACTGATGCTCGGTTTGAACTGCAGGAGATTGTCTTGACCATGTCTACATGCCTAAATGCACTGAGTTGCCGCCATGTGATTGGCTGCTTAGAAATTAAGTGTTAACAAGCAGTTGGACAGGTGTACCTAATAAAGTGGCCGGTGAGTGTATATATAAGAAGAGACTTCTTTTAAAAACATAAAAAAATCTTACCAATCTTAAACTTTAGACCAGGTAAGTGTTTATATGTATGTATATATATATGTGTATGTATATATATGTATATATGTATATGTATATATGTATATATATATATATATATATATATATATATATATATATATATATATATATATATATATATATATATGTATGTATATGTATATGTATATATATATATATATATATATATATATGTATATATATATATATATATATATACATATACATATATATATATATATATATATATATATATATATATATATATATGTATATATATATATATACATATACATATATATATATATATATACATATATATATATATATATATATATATACATATACATATACATATATATATATATATATATATACATATATATATATATATATATATATATATATATATATATATATATATATATATATATATATATATATATATATATATACACATACCTACATATAAACACTACCGGTCTAAAGTTTAAGATCGGTAAGATTTTTTTTATGTTTTTAAAAGAAGTCTCTTCTGCTCCCCAAAGGCTGCAATTTTTTGATAAAAAATACACAAAAAACACAGTAATATTGTGAAATATTATGACAATTTAAAATGACTTTTTTATGTTAATATATATTAAAATGTAATTTATTCCTCTGAAAAAAAGCTGAATTTTCAGCATCATTACTCCAGTCTTCAGTGTCACATGATCCTTCACAAATCACTCTAATATGATGATTTTATGCTCCAAAAACATGTATGATTATTATCCATGTTGAAAACAGTTTTTTACATTTTTATTTCAGGATTCTTTGATGAATAGAAAGTTCAAAAGAACAGCTTTTATCTGAAATGGAAAGCTTTTGTTACATTAAACACTAGGCTACCCTTTAAAAAAGTTTGAGGTCAGTAAGAATTTGTATTTTATTTTTGAGGGAAATAAATAAGAAATCAATACTTCTATTCATCAAGGATGAGTTACATTGATCAAAAATTACAGTAAAGACATTTATAATGTTAGAAAAGATTCTAATTAAATAAATGCTGTTCTTTGAACTTTCTATTCATCAAAGAATCCTGAAATAAAAAATTTAAAAACTGTTTTCAACATAGATAATAATCATACATGTTTTTGCTATTTATATATATATATATATATATATATATATATATATATATATATATATATATATATATATATATATATATATATGCTATAATATGTATGCATGGGTGTACTGTATATATTTTGTATCTCACATCGACAATTGACACCTACTCTCCATTAATACAGGAGTACTATGGAAAGACTCTTAAGAAGACATCTGACCTGAAAAGCAATGCATGTGTACCGTCTGCCAAGTCTGTCCCTGCATATGTGAGAAAAGCGATAGCTGGGATCCATCCAGATGTCGTTGCAAAGTGAGTGTTATATAACATACATCTAGTCAAACCAAAATTTCTAACCAAAATTTCTTCAGACTCCTTTTGCCATCCTAACTTTCATAAATGAACTACAGTGTCCTGCGCCCACTAGTAAAAAAAATAATTATAACAAAATTATGGTGTCTTGAAAAATTCTATTGTAAACTTATGTGTTTGAATATATATCTATACTGATATATTTACCAAGAAATATTCAAATCAGTAATATTATGAGCTGCTATTCCTATTTAAAATAACTGTTTTCTATTTGAATATGTTAAAAATGTGATTTATTCTCGTCATGGCAAGGATGCATTTTCAGCATCATTACTCCAGTATTCAGGGTTACATGATCTGTCAGAAATCATTCTGACATGCTGATTTGATGCTTAACCTCAGTGTATGGACTCAGTGTTTTTTCCACTGGACTTAATTTTTTTTTTTAAGTGTTCCCTTCATCTCAGGGCCATGAGACTCTGTGACTTTTCCTAAATAATCTATCTAAATGCGTACAAAAAAATCTGGGCTTGATTTGGTTGTTTAAATGTGTGTAACATTTTTTTTTAACATTTAAGGTGCTTGGGGTCAGATTGACACCAATTTTTGAAATAAATAATATGTGATTAAAATCATGTCTTTTAGTGGTGACTTGTAATGTTTCTGCAAATTTATGGAGATTCATTATTAAATTAAAAAAATTGCAAAAGCAGACAACTCCAAGTATTTCTGACAAAAACAAATACAGTTTTTTAATGCATTTTATAACGTTTAAACCTATATTTACAACAAATGTATATCATAATGTTGTGAGGAGAAGTTGAAGTATCAAGAAAAATTAAATGAGTCCCTGTGGACCTCAACTGGATATATGGTCATTGCACTTTCTGTCTTTTCCATAAGTTCCACAAGTTTTTCCACAAACATTCAGATGGCATTATTCTATCCATAACACAGAGCAATGTCCAAAACATATATATATATATATATATATATATATATATATATATATAGCTAATATGTGGCGTAGTTAATTAATTGTTCAATGGGTAAATGGGTGAAAAAACAAAACAAAAAAATTAACGTAAATATGTATATGTGCCATGTAAAAAAACAAAATCATATTTCCTTATGGTCTATCTGACCCCAAGCACCAAAAATGTAAACCCTGTTTGAGCACTGTCTTCTTATAATCAATGTTGAAAAGTTTTGTGCAAACCCTGATACCTTTCTTTCAGGGTTATTGGATGATTAGACAGCATTTATTTGAAATGGAAATCTTTTGTAACATTTGTCTTTACAGTCACTTTAAAACATTCTTATTATAAGTAGTCATTTCTTTCAACTGGATGTAGTAGACTGTGAACACCCATCTGATTAACTGGAAACATAAGCATATTCCAGATTTTGAATGTTTGCTACACAAAGCATTTTAATTTATTTTTAATTAATACTTTCTTGGAAGGCTGTTGCCATATTTATAAAAAATAGATATATGGAAAAATTAAGTGGGCTTAATAGGGACACTTGATACAATGAAATAAATGTATCATATTTAAATAAAGCTAACCTTTTAGATTTCTTTTTCTTTTTTACATTTGACTGCTTATACCTTGTCTTATAACAGTGAGACTGTGATGTTTCGATGCTTAGTCCTGGGCGGCAGCGTAACTTGTTTCCATCCTCTCAGGTACTATGGCTGTGGTCTGGTGGTCCCTGAGTGTCTGGAGGGCTCCAGGGTGCTTGATCTCGGCTGTGGGAGTGGACGGGATTGCTACATGCTCAGCCAGCTCGTAGGAGAGAAGGGACATGTCACAGGCATCGACATGACTGAAGATCAGGTCAGTTCCCTTGAAATGCAGATTACGGTTTACGCGATTACTTGTTTCATATTTTAGTTCCTTTCAGCTTAAAAGACCAAACCTTTTTAGTCTTCTCCAAACCAGTTATGAGGTCAAAGGTCTGTTCGCACCAAGGACGATTACTATAATGATGAAGGTGTAGTTTTAAAAATCGTTCTAAATAAAAGCGTAAATAAACAAAAGCATTGCAGAGTCCACTTTACAACTATAATGACAATGGCTCAGAGGAACAGTAAGGCCGGAGACACACTGGATGCGTGGCGTGAGCGTCTCGTAAGCGTGGCGTGTCCCTTTTTATTTCGGCTCCCATGTCAACAGATTAGAGCTTGCACACTGCCCGCGTGACACGCGCGTCAGGCGCGGCATGAGCCGCGCGGAAAACGCGTGCATGCTAGAAATAGAACCGACGCCTATTTTTCACGCGACACGCAAGCGTGTTGGAAGCGTTTCCAGGCAAAAAACAATAGGAAACAATGTTTATTTGTCATTTTGTACACGAATACATATGAATAAATTACATTTTGATGTTTGAAAGTCTAGGTTTTGACATACATTCAGATATCAAAGTAATTTAAACAAAAAATAATATTAATAATTATCAGTTTTCAAATATTGCCATTATTTTGCCTATATATAATTATGTCATTTATTTTTTTAACAATCGAGTGCTGGTGTCCACTACAGAGGTCATAGCATAACATAAAAATATATTTTCTCTTTTTTTCCATTTGTTTCTTATATGCTCATAACAATGTGATTACATGAAGAAGAAAAAAAAAACTTTTGAAAAAAAAAAAAAACGTTCTGGGTCTCAGGATGATATAAAGATACGATAGGCTAGAATAACAACATACTAGTGTGTCTTCTGAGTAACGGTCCACCATCAGGCTAAATAAGCTCTTTAAAGCTACACAAAATTTGAAAAAGTTATTGAAATAAACAGACAGCCCACTTCCATATTTTTCGGATTTTGGAAGATGCGTGATAACAGACTGGAAATTGTTGTCATAAAGGCAAGAGCAACACACCGCTAATCCAAATGTAGACAGTCTCTCTATGTCACCTAGCAGCAGCAGCGCCGCGTCAGACACGCTTCTGGTGTGCAAAGACACAGAAAACGCGATGCAGCCGCCACGCAGCTGACACGCTACAGAAACGCCACGCTCACGCCACGCATCCAGTGTGTCTCCGGCCTAACTATAGAGGAAGTCAATGTCAAAAACACTGACAGCCAATCAGAGTCCACCCTGCTTTAATTTAAAGAGATCTATCATTTAAAGTAGATGACAAAACTGTAGTGAGTGCTTATAATAAAAGATTGTTGTGGATGGTAGCAGTTATTGTTATATTTATTAACTTAATTGTTATCCATGTAGTTGTTCTAGGTGTAAACGGCCCTTAATAGCCTCTATGCACGAACCCTGATGACGTGTGTCTGAAAGAATCTCAGTCAGCGTCTCTACTTTTGGAAGCGCGTTCTGCAGGCATAGTGTATAGAGGCAAAACTTTAATAAAATCCGTTTTCTCAGAAACGGAGACAACGATTATAGAAACGCTGATTCGCTAGTCTAATTTCGTATGATATGAGAAAATACTAACCCTCAAAGTTGTTGATGTAGCTCGAAATATATAATTTAAATATCTTCTCTTTTTCACTCTTGTGCGACAGCTAAATGCCTCACAGTGTTGTTAACATCATTCACGTTAACCGCAGGACTGTTTTATAAACAGCAAGTGTAATTTGACACTATCTCCACCTAATCCAAAACCGGCTTCTGACCATAGACTGACGCAGCACCGGATGTAACTGGGTGTGCTGAGACAAACCCGGAAGCGATCGTGCATAGAGGCTATTGTGTTTAATTATTTTAATAGATAAAGGCTCGGTTTCACAGACAAGGCTTAGATTAAGCCAGGATTAGGCCTTAGTTTAATTAGGACATTTAAGTAGCTTTAATAAACATGCTGTAGAAAAAAACAAAAACAAAAAAAAATAACTGGTGTGCAGCTTGAAACAAAACAAGGCCATTGAGATATTTTAAAGGGTTAGTTCACCCAAAAATGAAAATTAAGTCATTAATTACTCACCCCATGCTGTTCCAACCCGTAAGACCTTTGTTCATCTTCGGAACACAAATAAAGATATTTTTTTATTTAATCTGAGAGCTGGATCACTCCTCCTTAGACTGCCTAAGGGAGTGGCACTTGACGGCCCATAAAGTCATTAAAGAAAATGTTTAAATATTCCATGTGCCTACAGCGGTAATACTCCTAAGCGGTGAGCAGCCGGTAACAAAAAGTAGTCGAGGAAGAACGTCCTCGTCTCAGTTCTCGCGCATGCGCCCATAAGGAAGTAATGGAATAGTCGAATAAAGTCGTTATTTATGTTATTTTCGCACAAAAAAAGTAGTCTCATCGCTTGATAAATTGAACCGCTGTAGGCACATGGAATATTTAAACATTTTCTTTAATGACTTTATGGGCCGTCAAGTGCCAGTCCCTTAGGCAGCCTATGGAGGAGTGATACAGCTCTCAAATTAAATCAAAAATACCTTCATTTGTGTTCTGAAGATGAACGAAGGTCTTACGGGGTTGGAACAGCATGGGGTGAGTAATTAATGACTTAATTTTCATTTTTGGGTGAACTAACCCTTTGAAGACCCCCTGTGGTGAAAATCATGCTTTTCATGGTGTTTAAATGTCTATGTGGTGTTTTTAATAAACTTTAAAGGTCCCGTTCTTTGCGATTCCATTTTTCAAATTTTAGTTAGTGTGTAATGTGTTACTGTTAGAGCATAAATAATACCTGTAAAATGATAAAGCTCAAAGTTCAATGCCTAGTGAGATATTTTATTTAACAGAAGTCCCCTTACAATGCCTACAGCGAACGTCCGGTTTGGACTACATGCCTCTACTTCCTTTTTTAATGACGTAATTAGAACAGTTTTTTGACTGATTTCGGCCCACAGGAATACACCAAAAAATGTACATCCTGCAAAAGTCGTGTTTTAACAGGTTCTAATCGATTCTCTCATCTATGTTCTCCGGGTGTGATTCAGGCTCAAATTGATATGGTAATATGTTTGACATTTTTACAATAACAATCAGCACATGCATCTCCAATTTAAGGGAAGAGGCGTGACCTTTCCGGCCAACGTGCGATAAGCTGCTGCCGAATCACAACACAAGAACCGCTGACACAATCAAAACTTGTTGCGTATTTCTGAAGGAGGGACTTCATAGAGCAAGGAAGTCATCGGCCCGATTTTTTGGACAGTGAAAACAGCAGTATACAGATAAGTAAATTGTGTGAAAATATGCTGTTTATATTTACGCGGAACATGAACACATGTCTATACTGCACACTGTAAACACAATCAAAGCTTTAAAAAAACATGAAGACACGGGACCTTTGGGTACACAACCATGTGCAAACTTATAAGTCTGCAGTAAAAGAACCAAAGACGGTGTCAAAACTGTTTGAAACCACTGTTGTTTCTGACGTAGAAACTCCCTTGTTGCCAATCCGACAACGTGAGCATGAACGAGAGATCGTCTGAGCTGAGGGAGTAGTGGAGATGGGCTAATTTGCATATATCAGTAGAACGCATATGCTAAATGAGACAAGGGTATACAGTAGAGTTACATTCAAGTCAAATGATTTTAAGATATATTAGTGCAAGTTGCTTTCAGTTAAAACAGCTCAAACATGCATTTTAGCCTGGGACTAGCTTAAAGGGTACATATCATGCTTTTTTAAATCATAAATTTTTACTTATAAATCATACATTTGTCGGTCTACTGTAAAGCATAACTGCAATGCTTAGGTCTGAATTACTCATTATTATAGCTCCACAGGCCCCTCTTCTACCCCTTTTCTGATGTGCTTCTATGAGCAAGTCTTATCAATGCGGCCCCTTTAAATAAAAGGGTCGCACGTCTTACCCGCCCGAATCTCCAGGTTCGCTGAGTTCATGGTCAGTTCAACTCCAGGTTCGACTCTCGGCGTTCGGCCATTATTGTAGTTTAATAAGAGATACGATTACTGTAGCTTCAAAGAGACATTTTTGTTCACACGTTAACAAAATGTCAACAACGGAAAGACTTTCCACCAAGCCTTACATGTTCGAGCCAGAGCGAGCGATTTGAGAAAGATGACGACGACGACCGTCTTCATATGGAGGCAGGTATGTAAGTTAGTTAACTATGTTGTGTTATTAGTCAAAAGTCGACTATTTCTCTTGTTAAAACAAGCACACTTACAAGATAAATGACTGTGGTCTGATCTTACTACTAAAAATCTGTATTGATAATAATATGATAACTTGCGTTTTAGAAAGCATCAGGAAACACAGCAGCTAAATGATAGAAGGAATTTACCTGATCGTCAAACCCTTCTGTATACTGGCTGAGGTTGTTGAAGTGGGATCCTTGAAGTGCTTCAGGTCACTACACTCCAACAACCGAACATTTTGACTAGCCCTCTCGTAACTTCTGCGTCATTGAGCTTGGACTACAAAATCAGAGCGAGAAATAATAATGGCAGATTGCTGGAAGTGTTGGACCGATCAGTCAGTGTCCTTATTTGTCAGTTCCGCTGCAAATACGTGACGTACTTGCTCAAAAAACGTCATAGACAACAGAAAAATCTGAACAGGTTGAAAAATATGACCAAAACAGAATATAAAGATATAAACGAAGCACCTGAAGAGAATCATTTCATCTTGTCCGTACTTATAAACACTCCCAAATCTACAACAAAATGCATTTAAGGGCTAAAAAAGTGGATTTTGCATGATATGTCCCCTTTAAGCCTTGTCTGTGAAACCGAGGTGACAGTCTTAATATAAAAAAGTTATTTATTTAACACATCCTAGATGTAATGGCAAAAACAGTATATGTGAACTACACTTTTCTTTTTTTCAGCTTGAGGTGGCCCAGAAATATGTTGACTACCACATGCAAAGATTTGGTTACAAAAAGCCAAATGTGAATTTTGTTTGTGGTTACATTGAGGCCTTGGCTGAAGCAGGTCTAGAGGAGAAATCATATGATATCATCATGTAAGCTTTCAAAGTTTCAAAATAGTAGCCTTAAAGGAGTAGTTCACTTTTCAAAAAACTTTTGCTGATTATTTACTCACCCGCATGTCATCCAAGATGTCTATGTCTTTCTTTCTTCAGTCGAAAATAAATTAAGGTTTTTAATGAAAACGTTTCAGGATTTTTCTCCATTTTATGGACTTCAGTGGGAACCAGGTCGGTTCAAGTTCCAAAAGAAACTTCAAGTACAAACTGCAAACTGTTCAAATGGCTTTAAACGATACCAGACGACAAATAAGGGAATCGCTAATTTTATAAATAAATAACAAAGTTTAAGTTTTATAAGCTCAAACGCTTGCCTTTGCTCTGTTCTGTAGACCACTCCTGTTTGAACTTGTTCATCAAATCTTTCTAGAGTCATTTGGTTAATTAGGCAGGAAAGAAATGAACGAATTCAATTCGGAAAAAAGATTTGTTCATTTTGATGAACGAGTTCGAACAGGAGTGATTTACAGAACAGAGCAAGGCGAGCGTTTGAGCTTATAAAACTTAAACTTTATTATTTATTTTATAAAATGAGCGATCATTTCGCTTGATAAGACCCTTATTCGTCGTCTGGTATCGTTTAAAGCCATTTGAACAAGTTTGGAGTTTGTACTGAAGTATCTGAAGTCAATTATATGGAGAGAAATCCTGAAACGTTTTCATTAAAAACCTTTAATTTCTTTTCGACTGAAGAAAGAAGACATGGACATCTTGGATGACATGTGGGTGAGTAAATTATCAGCAAAAGTTTTTTGAAAAGTGAACTAATCCTTTAAAGTCACCATAAAATGGAAGTTGCGATTGTATTTTCATTCCTATTGTGGAGAACATCCAACTCCGAGTGGCACATGAGGGCATATGAATTCATATGCCCTCATAATAAATATGAAACCAAACCGAAATTTCCTTTTTGATTTCATGGTGACTTTAACATGAAAAAATAATTTTCTTTTCTGACTTGAGACTATTCTATTTAACAGGTTTCAGTCTATTCAGTTCACTTCCCACTACTAGCTTGCATAAACTTTCTTCATTGTTTTCCTTCAAAAGATCAAACTGTGTGGTGAACCTGTCCCCAAATAAAACCAGTGTCCTGAGGGAGGCTTACCGTGTACTAAAGGTAACTCTATTTCACACTTGCACCAATGTTTGGAGTCATTTCAGAATTCAATTATTTAATTTTTCAGTTATATTTTTCCCCTATCCATGACACTTGGATACTATTCTAATTATAACAGTTATACGGAGCATTAGTTTGAATATTTAATTCATATTCAGAAATAACACTGGACATTTTTGTACACTTAGCTCATTAACAAACAAAAAGGATTTAGATTTTCTTTGTTTTTAGGATGGAGGGGAATTGTACTTTAGTGATGTTTATAGTGATGCTAGAATCCCAGAAGACCTCAAGGACAACAAAGTGTTATGGGGTAAGAAAATACATTAATCCTGATTAGCCTATTTTCTTTTTCTAAATGTTACAAGGTAAGTTTAGCTTTAGTTGTGCCACTGTGTTAAACAAAACAAATACAACCTGATGCTGATATGGGCTTATTTGCAAATGTTGATCAGGTGAGTGCCTGAGTGGAGCATTGTGGTGGGAAGACCTGATACAACTAGCTGAAGAGGTTGGATTCTGCAAACCCAGACTGGTTACTGCTAGTATCATCACTGTGGGCAACAAGGAACTAGAGAAACTTCTTGGTGAGACATAAAAATGTAATGAAAATGTAATGTAAAAATGAAATGTGCTACCTGGTAGTTGTAATCAAAAATGTATTGGCTCAAGTCTGTTCTGCAAAAAAACAAAAAAACAAAAAAAAAAACAAATTGACATTTTGCCCAAAAGTTATTATGTGTTCCACAGAGGTAAGAAAGTCATACATTAGTACATTTTCATTTTTGAATGAACTGTCCCTTTAAGGATCAATCACAGCCATGCACTCTTACTGTGATATTGGTTAAGGCAGCAATGTAGAGGAAATGATAACTCTTATAACACAGTTACCACGCATTAATACCAAGACATTTTAGGCAACTGCTGTACATTTCTTTATCTTAAAATTATATATGAAGTGTGTTTATATATATATATATATATATATATATATATATATATATACTCACCGGCCACTTTATTAGGTACCCCATGCTAGTAACGGGTTGGACCCCCTTTTGCCTTCAGAACTGCCTCAATTCTTCGTGGCATTGATTCAACAAGGTGCTGGAAGCATTCCTCAGGGAGTTTGGTCCATATTGACATGATGGCATCACACAGTTGCCGCAGATTTGTCGGCTGCACATCCATGATGCGATCTTCCCGTTCCACCACATCCCAAAGATGCTCTATTGGATTGAGATCTGGTGACTGTGGAGGCCATTTGAGTACAGCGAACTCATTGTCATGTTCAAGAAACCAGTCTGAGATGATTCCAGCTTTATGACATGGCGCATTATCCTGCTGAAAGTAGCCATCAGAAGTTGGCTACATTGTGGTCATAAAGGGATGGACATGGTCAGCAACAATACTCAGGTAGGCTGTGGCGTTGCAACGATGCTCAATTGGTACCAAGGGGCCCAAAGAGTGCCAAAAAAATATTCTCCACACCATGACACCACCAGCCTGAACCGTTGATACAAGGCAGGATGGATCCATGCTTTCATGTTGTAGACGCCAAATTCTGACCCTACCATCCGAATGTCGCAGCAGAAATCGAGACTCATCAGACCAGGCAACGCTTTTCCAATCTTCTATTGTCCAATTTCGATGAGCTTGTGCAAATTGTAGCCTCAGTTTCCTGTTCTCAGCTGAAAGGAGTGGCACCCGGTGTGGTCTTCTGCTGCTGTAGCCCATCTGCCTCAAAGTTCCACGTACTGTGCGTTCAGAGATGCTCTTCTGCCCACCTTGGTTGTAACGGGTGGTTATTTGAGTCACTGTTGCCCTTCTATCAGCTCGAACTCAGTCTGGCCATTCTCCTCTGACCTCTGGCATCAACAAGGCATTTCCGTCCACAGAACTGCTGCTCACTGCATGTTTTTTCTTTTTCGGACCATTCCCTGTAAACCCTAGAGATGGTTGTGCGTGAAAATCCCAGTAGATTAGCAGTTTCTGAAATACTCAGACCAGCCCTTCTGGCACCAACAATCATGCCACGTTCAAAGTCACTCAAATCACCTTTCTTCCCCATACTGATGCTTGGTTTGAACTGCAGGAGATTGTCTTGACCATGTCTACATGCCTAAATGCACTGTGTTGCCGCCATGTGATTGGCTGCTTAGAAATTAAGTGTTAATGAGCAGTTGGACAGGTGTACCTAATAAAGTGGCCGGTGAGTGTGTATATATATGTGTATATATGTATATATATATATGTATATATATATATATATATATATATATATATATATATATATATATATATATATATATATATATATATATATATATATATATAGTATACTAAGGTAAAAGTTTAGGGTCAGGTAAGATTTTTAATGTTTTTAAAAGAAGTCTCTTCTGCTCACCAAGGCTGCAATTTTTTTATAAAAAATACACAAAACACAGTGATATTGTGAAATATTATAACAATATAAAATGACTTTTTTATGTTAATATATATTAAAATGTAATTTATTCCTCTGAAAAAAAGCTGAATTTTCAGCATCATTACTCCAGTCTTCAGTGTCACATGATCCTTCACAAATCACTCTAATATGATGATTTTATGCTCCAAAAACATGTATGATTATTATCCATGTTGAAAACAGTTTTTTACATTTTTATTTCAGGATTCTTTGATGAATAGAAAGTTCAAAAGAACAGAATTTATTTAATTAGAATCTTTCTAACATTATAAATGTCTTTACTGTAACTTTTCATCAATGTAACTCATCCTTGATGAATAGAAGTATTGATTTCTTATTTATTTCCCCCAAAAATAAAATACAAATTCTTACTAACCCCAAACTTTTTAAAGGGTAGCCTAGTGTTTAATGTAACAAAAGCTTTTCATTTCAGATAAAAGCTGTTCTTTTGAACTTTCTATTCATCAAAGAATCCTGAAATAAAAATGTAAAAAACTGTTTTCAACATGGATAATAATCATACATGTTTTGGAGCATAAAATCATCATATTAGAGTGATTTGTGAAGGATCATGTGACACTGAAGACTGGAGTAATGATGCTGAAAATTCAGCTTTTTTTCAGAGGAATAAATTACATTTTAATATGTATTAACATAAAAATAGTCATTTTAAATTGTCATAATATTTCACAATATTACTGTGTTTTTTGTGTATTTTTTTATCCAAAAATTGCAGCCTTGGGGGAGCAGAAGAGACTTTTTTAAAAACATAAAAAATCTTACCGACCCTAAACTTTTGGACACGATTATGTGTGTGTATATATATATATATATATATTCCATATATACATATACACTACCGGTCAAAAGTTTTAGATCGGTAAGATTTTTTATGTTTTAAAAGAAGTCTCTTCTTTATTACATTAAGTCATTCTGCATTTGCATAAAGTTAAACCTTTGTCATCTTTGTCATATTTATGAAATGTTAAGATATTTATAGTTTCATTTTGAATTGTAAAATTTGTTTAGGTGACTACAAATTTGTGTCTGCCACATACCGGCTCTTCAAGATTACCAAAAGGTTCAGAGAAGAGTTCCTGTCTGGTCATGTACAACGGAGAGATTACAGGTGTGGAGGAAAGCTTCAGAGTTTGATGCCCAATTTACCTTTAAGGTATGTACTGGTATATTCTGATATCCAGGTCATCAGAATTAAACTACTTATTCACCAGAGCTCATAACTCGCATCAGATCCTGCACATTCGTTCTCCTTTTTTTGTCCCATTAGTAATTATTCATATTTTTAAATAAATTAACAGTACTGTTATAGTTACATCCATGGATTAGCTGTTTGAATCTCTGACAATATGTCACGATCATGTTGTTTGGAAAATAAGTGTCATGTAAATGTGAGCTTTAAAAAAATATATCTTAACTGTTTCTTATATTCCTAGATTTTTACTTTGTTGGTCATTTGGTAATACTATGAAAATGATATGCATATAAATGCAACACATGTAATTATTAAGTTAAATGTGTTGCAAAAAGAAAAAAATCTTGACATTTTACCGTTCAAAGGTTTCTGTTCAGTAGAATCTTTTTTTTAAAGAAATGAATAGTTATGCAGCAAGGATTAATTTAATAATGATTCAGCGAGGACGAATTGAATAATTAAACACAAAAGTGCAAGAAAAGGCATTTGTAATATTGCAAAAATAAATATATTTAAAATAAACACTGTTCTTTTTAACTTTCTTTTTTTCAGAGCATTCTGAAATAAAGTAAAAGCACAGTTTGCACAAAAATATTAAGCCTCATTGTTTCAACATTAATAAGAAGAAATGTTTCCTGGGCTGCAAATCAGCTTATTATAAGGACTGTGACACTGAAGCAGGAATCAGTTACGATTTTAAAATAGATTAAATAGAAAACAGTTTTTTTGAATTGTAATTAATATTTCACAATATTTTCAGTTCTACTAAATTTTGTATCAGCCGTAGTGATCATAAGCTGCTGCTTTGAAAAAACATGGACTAAAAAAACGTGCTATTTTGTTGAAACAATCATAATCAAGACAATTTTCAGGGTTTCCAGCGGTTCTTAAAAAAGTAAAAAAAAAAGTCTAAAATTTTAAAATCACAATTTAAGGCCTTATAAAGTCTTAAATTTGCTGAAGTATTGTGTTCTAGGTCTTAAATCTTTTTAAATGGGTCTTAATTTCCCTATGTCCATGTAAATTACATTGAAATGATCCCACAGCACTTTGGAATGTTTTTATTTATTTATATTACGTAGTTGTAGTTTT